>JAODKM010000118.1:18878737-18906503 GCA_026780845.1 Petrocephalus sullivani
GGCAAGGCGGGCATGGCAGGATACACAGGTGATGTGGCAAGGCGGGCATGGCAGGATACACAGGTGATGTGGCAAGGCGGGCATGGCAGGATACACAGGTGATGTGGCAAGGTGGGCATGGCAGGATACACAGAGCCGGCTCCTCCAAAACACAGAATGCTTCTGTTCCATTTGGGATTCTCGTAATAGGCCAGAGTACCCGCTTAGGTGAGGTATATCGGAGTGATCTCAAAGTGATCTCAAATCACCAGAGCGGGAAATGGGGTCAAGGCCCAGGAGAGTAGCTAGACTTTCTGGCCCCTGAATCTGTCAGGGTATCCATGCCCCTCTTACACCCCTGGGTAGGCCCCTGTAAAGTGATGGGCCCCTGAATCTGTCAGGGTATCCATGCCCCTCTTACACCCCTGGGTAGGGCCCCTGTAAAGTGCTGGGCCCCCTAAATCTGTCAGGGTATCCATGCCCCTGTCAGGGACTCAGATGCAGTACCAGAATCTACAGTCCAGACCACACCATAAGACACCGTCTGCACAAAGGAGGGATATACACTCTTGTGGTCTATGCTCAAAAAGCTGAACATTTAGCTGACCTTGAGAGAATATATTAGCATAATTGTAATCATCAAGGCAATGGCCTAAAGGTAGTTATTAACTAACTGTGGAGTTAACAAAAGTATACTAAGGTGAGAAGACAATACAAAGTAGCTAATCTGGCTGTGCAGGCAGAGTGAGCCTGCGAGTGGGGGAATGCAACTGCTGAGTTAATTAAAGGCAAAAGCACCTGGCTGTTGCTGCATTTTGCACCATTTTTATGAAAATAACGACAAATTCAATATGGAAAAAAGCTTCCTGCCCATGCATGTCACAATACAAATCAAAATACAAATTCCAAATATTTATGTATCAAACACATCCTCGTGCAACACACAATTTGTGCAAGAACACAAACCAGAAGCCACGTATTTTAATGCAGTATAAATTGTGGAAGCATGGGCTGTATGAGTGTATTACCGGCAAAACACTACTGCAAATGAATAATGCTTCCATTTAATCATTTAAGCACGTTTCTGTAAATAAATAAACAGCTGACAATGAGTTTAAGGGCGAATAAACAGATTTTTTTTGGCTTCCAATTTATGAATAAATGAAAGGCACTTGACAGAGCGGTCAGGTCAGCCCGAAATGCGATAACGAGTTACTCGATGGCTTCTTCTCAGGCGATTGATGGGGAGAGACACAGCAAGCATCTTGGTACCGCCGCATCACCCTAAGAAGGCGTGCGCGGTAATGAGCTGCCTGACGGCTGCGAGCCTTTTTCATTCTTTAATGGGAAAGTCAAACCCCCACCAACAAATAAAAACTCCAGTGATTACCAACAGCCAGAACACTAGTAATCGGCTCCCAACACAGTTGCTGATTAGCAGAGTTAACCTAAAAGCTAATGTCTTTAGTACAAAGGTGTTGGACCAGAGCTTTGTCACTGGGTGGCAACCAGCAGAGGGAGCAGTCAGTGACTCCATCGGGCTTCCCCGGAGGACGCAGGAAAATACCCAGGAGGCACACGACGCTACTTGGACTACAGCGATCAAAGCAGACACATCTGCGTGACAGGAAAATGGCAGTCAAGCAACTGACAAGGAGTCTTCTGGCATTTAAAAGGCAGCCTCCCTACACAACGCATTCCCACTAGCAATTAAATACTCCTGTGATGAAAGCACATCCATCTGGTCAAATGTCAGAGTCGCATGGAGTCAGAGGCGGTGCAGCACATTAGGCATACCTGTGGTGTGACCTTAGACCATTAGAACATGGCTAATTCACATTCACATCCACAAGGGCAGTGGGCTGACTCAATAGGTAGCATTACAGCTTATACCTCCAGAGCTGCGGGTACAATTTGTGGTGACGTGTGTATGATGTTCTCAAACTGCCCTTCGAGCATCTGTGTGAGCCTGTCTGCGGATGGACTGACATGCCAACCAGGGATCAGAGGTAGCAGTGTGGTCACATAGCTCCAGGGTGTGGGATTTCGAAAGCTGTCACCAGCTCTCTCTGTGTATTTGTGCAGTTTGCAAGACTTATGTTTCCTCCAACAGTCCAGAAACCTGCAGTGAGGCAAATCAGTGCTTCTAAATGACCTATAGTGCATCTCTGTAGGTGCGTGAATGTGTGCCCTATGATGGACTTGCATCCCATTCAGGCTCTCCCCTGCCCCACTCGCTGTGCATCGTGGGATAGACTCCAGGCTCACCACAAGCTTATATTGAATAAGCAATAATGACATACATTTAACAGACTTTTTTTCCCCAAAGTGACGTACAAGTGAAGGCCAGAGAGCAGAGTCCAGTATCCCTGGAGCAATTGGGGTTAAGGACCTTGTTTAATGGCCCAGTAGTGAAATCATCCTGCCAGCCACAGGATTTGAACTGCTGACCTTCCAATCATGGGCACAGAGCCGAAGACTGCCCCCTAGTGACACAGTCATGCATATATAAATGCCTTCGGTTATGGATTCTGTTCAACTAGACTTTGACAAAAATGTTTAAGGAAGAAAGGCGCAGTGACCGACAGATCTTCTTGACAAAATGGAACCCCATCTTTCGGCGGCTCTCCAAAGCGTGTGCCTGTTGTGTGTGCTTGTTTAGCAGTCTCCTGCCAAGTCATTACCTGGCCAGCAGTAACTCACACTGCAGGTCACAGCCATAAGTCAGAAGGGTTCGTTAACCTTTCAGCTGACGGCGAAACAAAATGAGGAGGCAGAGCGATGAACAGAGGCTCTCTAACCTCAGGACGGCCACGTATCTCTAGGGCATTCAGCTACTTAACTGCCGTCTTGTGCTGGTGCTATCTACAGTTTAACACTTTTACTTCGAACACTTTAGAAGACCATTACTATAGGTTCTAGGCAATTTAAGATAAATTAAATACAATATCATCCCAGATAGATAGTTTGATAATGCGAGTTTGAGTTCATCTTTTTGAAATCTACCTATCTTGAGAGCCCTTTTCCACAAGGGCTATGGTTGTAGTGGCAGCTTGCTGAGCAGGTGACAGCAGCCTACTGTCTGCCAGGTGTTCCTGAGCCAGCCTGCCCTGGGCTTACCACGGGGCCCCTGGACATGTGGACTGGCCGAAAGCAGGCCGAAAGCAGCTCCCTAGGGAGTCCAACAGGTGAGTTTCCCACCCCACCGAAGCTTGACTACTACACTTTCCCCAAAAGAGCAGGGGCTCTATCTTAATATCGCTCCAGTTCTCTAAACCCTGTCAGAGAGAGCGAGTCCAACCACCCCACAGAAGCACCTCATTGCTGCTGCTTGTGGTCGCTTATTACCCTCAGCGCATGACCACAGGTGAAGATTCTGGCCCCTGATGTAGAGTGACTGACAAACTGCAGGCCTTGTCTGTTGGTTCAGCTTCTGCATCCCCTCCTTCAAAACTATATCCACTGAACTGATCCACCTGCCAATCGCACATCTGCAGGACATCATGCTCCCTCACTAAGGCCATCCACCTGTGTCCAGGGCCAAGGCCTCGGATCATGAGGTTCTGGTCCAGAGCATGCATTACAGCTGGTGGATACACACACAGGGCTGCTGCCTCTCACACTTCTGGCGTGACACGCTTTCAGACCCTCACGCTCACACAGGGGAGCAGATGGCGGGGGGGGGCGTTGCGACATGACCCCCCAGTTACACACCGATCCTGATCCTGGCTGGATGAGCTTAAAAGTTGAGACCTTTTGTTTACTGTTTGGTCCACCCCCATTTCAAAAATCTCTCCTGCACCCCAGCGCTCATGCAAGAAATCTTACAGCAAATCGACATTATTCCATTACAAACCTAAAATTAGCTACATCAAAAGAGCTGGGGTAGTTTTCAAATTTAGCTTCTAGATTATTTACAAGGCATTTAAACTGTTACATGCATGTATATGTTTGTGTCTTATATTGAAAATCTCACCTCAGCCAGCTGACTAAAGTTGGCAACCTGGAACTCATATGAATGGAGTCATATAATAAGCAATCTGCTGTGAGGCACACGGTGGCTCTTAGCTGAAACGTGCCGACAGGAAAGCCACAGGGATGTACAGGGATTGCTGGCCTCCTTCCGGACACCCATTCCCCAGAGCTTCTTCCAAACAGGTTCCCAATGATGTAGTGAAGTATGGTTGGTACACATGGTGGTGGATGTGAAATATTATGCTGAGGCGTTCCTCTGGCACAGGGCACCTAATATACAGGGAGCATGATTTATATAAAAGAATAAAAAGAATAAAATTGTTCCTCATATTTCATTTCAGCCACAACCAAGAAAGAGCTTTTTGATAAGCTGTACTCATTAATCTAAATGAGACAAAAAAATATAAAATACATGCATTTATGATAGAAAAACGCAGAGAAGTGAAACATTAATGAGAGTATTGGTTTTCGATGGCTGAAAGTAAGATCCATGAGGCTGCCTCTGCAACGAGTCAGCGATCAACGTTATGATTCAGTTAGTAATCACAACTGTCCTCAAGGTAACCGCAAGCGGGCTGGAATGGACTCAGAATACATATGCTTTTTGGGGAAAGGTGACTCACTCTTCCTCCAAGGGGATCCTTTTTAAAAATCTAATGAAAAAATGCAGTCTGATCTTTTCACAATACCAGCTGCACCTCATGATGCTGTATCGCTGTATTTTTATTGACATTGTGAGTTAAGTCGGTGCCGCCATTTCGTAGATTAAAATGGGGGGTGCAGTGGCACTTTCAGGGCGCTGGCTGTCAATCGCGGCCACTTCTGCTGTGTGTGTATAATTGCACATGCTTCCGCCTTTGCACCAAAGACATGCAGTTAGGTGAATTGGTTTATGTGTGTGTGTCCTGTGATGGACAGGCATCCCTTCCAGGGCGTGTCCCTTTGTACCTAATGGATCCAGGCCACCAGCACTTCAAAAAGAAAAAAAAATGCTGTGCTGCCCACATCTTAAAATTATGACGATATCAGGGCAGAAGAATACTGTTCTGGTGTAGACTACAAAGGTATGTCCGTTAACAGTATGGACAAGGCATAAATTACAGGGAACTTTACATTGTAAAATGTATTAATATATACGGCTAAATACAGCTACATTTTCAGATTCAAGTCTCCTGAGTGTACAGTGAGTACATTTTGAAACCCTGTACATCCAGAAGAATGGTAGGGTGATCGCTTATTAAAACGATACTGCAGACATGAATGACAAGCGTGGATATATAACTGCAATGAGCACACTAGAGTCAGCTCTTTAATTTATGCATAGTGCAGGACGGGGCCTTATTGGGTCGCACTGTGGCCTCACACCTCTGGAGAGTGTGTATCTTCCCCATTTTCACATTGATTTTCCCCCACAATCAGTAAGAATGACGTTAATGAATCTGTATCTCTAAATTGCACTGTTTTGCAGTGTGTAAGTGTATATACCCTGCAGTGCATTGTCATCCCCTTCAGGGTGTCCCCTGCCTCCTGGGACAGGCTCCAGACTCACTGTACACCTGTGATGGACACACAGCTACGGAATATGGATGTGTGTGATGAGATACAGTACAAATCAAAACGGGGTTGAACTCAGACGGTTGCTGGTTCAAATCCCGTGGTCACAGAGTGATTCCACGATTGGGCCCTTGAGAAAGGCTCTTAATCCCAATTGCACCAGGAACTAGATGACCCTACTGTCTCCTCTACACCAGTGTCATGAGTTGACCTCCTGGCATGTTTTCCCAGTTGTCCTGAAGGAGATCTCACATACTGTATATGCTGAGCTCTCATTGGCTGCTTCTCCTTCACTCTCTGGCCAAACTCCTCCAAGACCATTTCTGCTGCGTTTATGTCAGGTGGCCCGGTCATGTGATACGACACTCTACCACTCTCCTTTGTAGGCGGTTTGGTGTGTCCAAAGTCCACTGGTGCTTATATTCACTTTTTACCTGTGCACTTTACACTATATATATATTAAGGCCCGTTTAATAAACCACAGGGCAAAAAATAGCATCTGCTTGCTACGCAGAGGGCAAAATCGGCAGGGCTAAATGCATATAATGAGTTCTGAAGAGACAAAGCACTCAGGGGCCCTTAGACCTGGCCCAATGCTCGCTGCCCGTCTGAAACAGATAAGACCACTTACGTCTTAAGAGAAGGCGCTTGATGACAGGAGAGCATATTTAACCCACAGCCTGCCTCACATAACATATGATGCATCTCAGGCGATAAAAAAGGCTGTTGAGGAGTGAGGTGAAAACCAACAATTATACATTTAAACCGCCATGGACAGCTGAATCATTCTTCATTTCTGGAAACCTTCCCAGCATGCATATTTGATTTATCATTTTATTTGCATACCGTGGTGGGCGTCAAACATATACATTTATCCTAATAAGTATCATGACATTTTCATCAGCACGACCTGGATTTTAAATCCGTTTATTTTGATTGGTTGTCTTGGCTGAGTTTATGTTTTTCGTGAGTTTACAGTATATAGTGATCCTCTGAGACTGAATCACAAGGTTTCCAAGCATTTTTTCCTAACACACAATTCTCCTTCAGTGTAAAGGAGAATTAAAATGCAGAATTTTTGCCAATAAGAATGCTGCATCTTAACAGGCCAAACAGATTTCCTTCACCTCACCTCACACGTCACCATAAGTACCGTGTCCCGGAGTGAAGAGCTCCACTTGTTTGGGATGGCCACACATTTTGCTAATTTTCTGATCTATCACCCTGGGAAGGGAGCGATTTGCATTGCCATCCGCAGTCGTCTTTTCCCGGGCCAAATTACTAGGGATTAGGGCTGAGAATAAGTCGAATTGTGTCAGAGCAGCCAGCATGGGGAACTCATGGCATTGAATTTGAAAGTTGTCCTGTTTTGAAGCTTTAATCTCCCTTTATTCAGTCACTGAACACAATCAAAAGCCAGCGTTGCAGCTCTTTGGCTCATGCTGAAAATCCAATCAAAAGCAGAAATTGAAAGGAAAAATGAAATAAAAAAAGCAGCAGCACCCTTCCAGCGCTCATGTAATTCTTCAAGGAGAACATTCCTTCATCTGTCTGTGGCATTATATAGAACTGGCAAGGATAACACCTAAAGCTCTTTGAATGAAGGCAAAACTAATGCTTTAAATACATGCCCATCCATCCATCTTCCAAGCTCATATCCTGTTGTGGGGGCCTGGAGCTTGTCCCAGCAAGCACAGGACACAGTTCTGCCTAGACAAGATCATTCCATCCATCCATCCATCCATCCATCCATCAATCCATCCATCCATCCTCTGCTTACCCAGAGGGGCAAACGATGACAAACAGTGGCCCATTCAAAGATGCCAATTCCTGTAAGCTGCTCAAAAGTAAGCCAGAGAATCCCATACAAACAAATGCATAACTCCACATGCACACACAAGACTGTAGTTGTGAGGCCAAGCTGAGACCCCCGTGCCACCACATAAGCATCATATAATCACTATGGTTACTGAGACACTAAGACAACAACTAGGTCCTGCATGTAGGCACTCCTTCGAATTCCCTGTCTGTTTAGAAGAAAGCAGAACGATATGAAATACTGTCAGGTCTGCAGGCTGAGGAGTGACTTAATACAATCCCAGCTTTCAAGAATCAGACAAAAAAAAACGTTTATTCCGGCTACTGAGCTAGAACCCATGTCTATGATAATGAAAATTCACGCTCTGAGTCAGAAGTGACAGAACGTCAAGAGTTTATCACTGCCATTTGCAGCCTGGGTGGGTATCTCCCCGATCCGTATAATAGGAAAAAGCTCTCTGTTCATGAACTCCATGTTTCCAACCAAGCGGTTGGAATAAAACAAACTGCAAGAACGTTTAACCTTCCCCCGTCTCAGACTGAAAGGCTCCCCTAAACCCCAAAGCCAGCCTGAGATGCAATGCTTCAATCATGCCTTCCAGATAAGCTTGTGCCCCAACAGCTTGCTGCTTTCAGGATGGATTCCTGTGGTAGGACTGTTAGTATCGCCCTCTGGGAGTACGACTGCACACCTCGCCGGCCAAAGCAGGAAGAACAACGTGCAAATGTGCCTCCACCCCCCACCATCAGCCAGTTTCACGTTCTGGAAACACGCGCGACCAAGCGCTTGAGGCTCCCGTGAAGATCGCTTGTAGCTCCCTAAGCTTATTGAGGTCCACAATTCTTATTCAGAATGAAAAAAACGAGTTTAACTGCAGAATACCTGAGGGCAATATACAGTAATGCAGCATGTCTGTAAATACTCCGCATCTGAGTGCAGGGGGGGTACCGCTAGGGAAAATGAGGGTGGGTGCAGAAAATTGCTGTGAAGGAACACAATATATTATGTTCTCTCGACACATAACCATTCATTTTCCTTTTCAGTCAACCAATTGACTGTCACGGGTAATTCTAAATGTATGCTTGCAAATACAACGTAACGATTATGGGAAGAGGGAAACACTACATGGAAACAAAATGCCATTTTATTTAACAAATCAGTCCTTGTTTTAATTTATATTATCATCTAGTCCCATATCTAGTGCCTTGTATGTTCCTGGCTTTGTATTTTTAAGACAAATGGACGGATTTGATATAGAAAATAGATGATGGACTGGGTGGATGGATGGATGGCTGGATGGATAGTAGCGTGCATTTTACACACTAGAAGACCTTTAGAGCAGGTTGCTGCGGAAACATGCCACAGAGGTTCCCTCCAGCCGTTGAGTCTCCAGCTCTCTAAATGAAGCCTGTCCTCCACAAGGATTTCGCTGCTACATTGCAGTCTATTCTGCAATTACACCTGGGCATTCGCCAGGTGCCCCAGGTACTCAGACGGTAGTCTGAACTATCGATGTGTGTCAGTCTGGGGGAAAAGGAATCTATTTGTCACACATAATATGCCTCGGCATTCCAGAGGGCCGCGGTCTCGTCAGGCGGGGGGCGCTCTGTGACAGTGGGGAAGAGAGACTGAATGGACATGCGAGATAAGACATTCCCCTCGTTCCCACGCTGTATATATTACAGCTGCGTTGTTATCTGCTTGTTCTGAGCCGTGTTGAGGAAAGCACAGTTTGTGGAGGTTCAGATCATCGCATGAAGATACCAGCACTGGGCTAACCAGAGGTTACCCTGTTTTTATCACATTAGTCACAAATAAAGAAATATCTACTCACTAAATATGGTGAGAAATCACACAGGGGAATCCAAACCACCAAATACTCTCATGGGGGTAGAACAGAGAGTGCATGGGGTACAGCTGCACATGCCTCACAATCGGGAGTGAGCAAGGCCCACCCTGTCTGGCAATTCCCAATGACCCCACGCCGACAAACCAGCTTTGCTCCCTCCCAGACTGTCCACAGTTTGGCTCCCTCCCAGCTCCGGGTAAGCAAAAATGCGGACCGTCTGGGGGGCCCTGAGGACAGGATGGAGAAATACCGTTCAAAAACAAGCATCTTTTATACTGCTCAAAAACAGCTTATTCCAGGAAGCAGAGGGCATCTGTGGGGGGACACAAACAATCACAAACTATGGGTGATTTAAAGCAGGGGTGGGCAACACTGATGATATCCATTAGGCTTACTATCGTACCTGGTGTCTGATGGATCACACCGGATGTCAAGCAGATGCTAACTCATCAGGTAGGACGAAAAGACCTGCAGCACACTGGCACTCCAGGATCAAGGCTGCCTGATTCTTTTTGCCCGCTGCCTAGTGCCCTATGCTTCCTGGGATGGTTTGGGGCTAGGAGGGTATTCCACAAAGCAGGATTTCCCAGTTAGCTGGATAACATGACCCCGCCCCCAAAAGCCCAAACACAGAAAGGGTACAGTACGCCAACTCAGAGCCAGAGTCAGGGACAGCAAACCTGAAGCACCTAACCACTTCCCACCATTACTCATTGAGACTATCAGGCTAAGAAGCAGGTTATTAGAGATAACTATCATTTAATGAAATGGGCCTTGGTGCCTCTAAAATGAAATCCAGTTCCTTACAAATCCCTGAAATGTAAATGGTTTCTTCCACAGATACTGCCCACAGGTCACACATTCAGCTCCCAATGACCAGTCTGAAATTGCCCAAACTTATAATGGGGCGACCTGATGGCCTCACACCAGCTAGTCTCTACAAGCACGCTGGGAGTCTGCTCCTCACTCACACATTCAGCTAGACTTACCCAGTAAAAGTCTCTTTCTACACTTTAACTGATAAAGGCATCAGCATTCCCAGTGGAAGCTGCATGTCCCCCCCCCCCCCAAATTACACCTTATTTATTATTTTTAAAGGAATAGTAAGAACGTAGCTATTTCATTTCCGTAGGCTTTAAGTGAATCCATTCTATTTCCCAGTGAAATGAGGTCTTGGTTAATAACATCACCTTCCGTTCCTCACCGAAATCAAGCACTCCAGCGGAATTGCTGCTCTGACTCAGGCTTAATTACCAGCTAGACTGATAAAACAAAAGAACATGCTGTTTTATAAAATTTAGCTATTCATAGTAAAAAGACAAGGGATTTTTTAACCAGGTAACATCTCTCCCAGTACATATTTGGGGAAATGTTACATATTTGTGGGAGCTTGTACATTTCTCTTGAGTAGCAGGTGAGGTCTCTGTGGCACCCCAGGCAAACTTTCTCCCCTCTGCCCCATGTGCTTATTCTTCTATTGACCCTGTAATGGTAGGGGGGGGGCATAACATTTTTGCCCGGGGGTGGCACCCATCTTGCCCTTGGTGGATCCACTACTGTTCTCCATGCAAATAATAAACAAGGTTCATTATTCATTTGCATGGAAAATGCTTGAAAATCATCCTCCTGCTAAGTCTTCAGGGCCACTAGCATGTAGTATCCAGCTTGTACTATGGAATCCCACTGATTTTTATGGCTTAGACACAGCCTTGGGCTACAAAAGGCCTCCGGCACACACATTACGCAAACGGCTCATAAAACCGAGCGCAAACATGTCTCCTCCTCGCGAACGTTCTCCCCATTCCTCAAAGGTGCAATAGCTTAATTGACCTGATGCCACCACAACCTGATTTATGCACACTGACAAATTGTCATCTGAAATCATTGGTACTGCCTCCCACACAGGTCTTCCATAGCATACAAGCTATTTCTAAAGCTATTTCTGGAACCATGTCTCAGACAAGTTCATCCTGAAGACTTAAATACCACTTAAACACAGGTACCATTAAAAAAAACCAGTAGCACAGGCGAAGGTAAACACAAGATAACCGTGGGCTTTTATATCATTTATTCAAGACAGCGTCTTAGACTTTGTTCAAATAACCAGGCTGAAGTGACACAAATTTGATGTTTTTTTGCCTTAATGTGACACAGCTCTGATGTCTTCAGGGCTGTGCGGACACAGAAATCCAATCTTTTCAAAGCAGATTTCAGTCACTTTCATACGTGGTCCCAGATGGGACATGTATCTGATTCGTGGCCATGTGACTGAGCACAATCAGATCGGAACGCTGTTCTTTGTGAATACGTATGTGCAGAGAGGAAACGTATGTGCAGCGAGGAACCGTATGTGCAGAGAGGACACGTATGTGCAGAGAGGAACTGTATGTGCAGAGAGGACACGTATGTGCAGAGAGCAAACGTATGTGCCAAGAGGAAACATATACTGTATGAAGGGAGGAACCTAGCGAAATCCAGTGGTGCTCGAAACAACTGTGACAGTTTTTATTGTCGGTGACACAGATGACGTGCAAAAATATATCAGTGTGTGCATCATACTGTAGGCTCGTAATGTGAACATAGCCATAGTGAGCCTGTACCACGCTCACACTGGCAATTTCATTGACCGGACACAGGGAACACCCTTAAAAAGGTGCTAGTCCATAACGGGGAACACACAATCAATCACACATTATTACAGACACCAGCATGGACTAACCATCAGAAAGATGTGATGAACATACGAACTCCACACACAAAGAGCCAGGGCTGGGAATCACATGACAGCACTGGAAATGTGACGCCCCAGTCCTGCCCACTAAGACACCTAGCATACCTCCAGCATCCGCAATATTACAAATAAACCCCTTATGGGCTGAAACCAGTTGCGGCTTTAACTGTAAGTCCAGTTCTCTGATGTGGAGATTGTATATTCTGCCTGTTTTCTCCCATCGTGCAAAAACGATATTTTAGATTGATTTGTGCCTCTAAAAATCCCTTCCCTTGTGTGTGATAGACTGGCATCCTGCACAGGGTATGCCCAGTGTTTGCTGGGACAGACGCCAGCCGCACCATCATCCTGCCCTGGGTAAGTGGGTCTGAGGTAATGAGTAATGTCGCTGATCCAATTACATTTCAAGCTGTTCTAACATTTCACCAATTTCCCTGATATGCAATCCCACTTCCAAGATCTTTGGTACCTGTTCACGGCTTTCCGACTCATTCACAGTGCCAGGAACCGGTGGAATAAGACAGATCCTACAAGCATGGGACCCTGCCAGAGAAAACAGTTTGATTTATATATCATGACTTACCATGACCTATCGTGCTGTGTCATACAAGGGTGCAGTTTCTACAGGGGACCTTCGTAAAAAAGAGATGGATACACAGGAATTGAGTTTCAGAAGGCCCAAACCAAGAATCTAATTTTTATTATTATTGACATTATTATCAGGCAGCACAGAGACTCGGTGATTATTAGAACTGCAGATTGTAAGGTTCCTGGTTTGGTATTAATGATTGCTCACTAATGAGAACAGCCTGTATGCCCTTCCATGCAGAATTTTATATCTATGCATGAAGGAGCTTGTACTCTGCATTGCACTATGAATGACAATGGCAATGACATGATATGAGCTACATGGAATGGCTACAATCGCACTGATATTAGCAGAATAATCTAAACAAAGGCTTGAGCATGCTGTTGACAGGGAGGCCTGGCTTCCCAACCAGGGTGTACCCCAGCCTTGTGCCCTGGGGGGTAGGCTCCAGACCCCCATGTGTCCCCACTTCGGCTGGAATCAGCTGGAATACGGACGGATCGTCAAAAGGGGCATTGAGGGCCTGTGTGCCTTGTGGGTCAGGCCTGTCTGGGGTAGGTAGGGCCTGTCCTTGATAGCAATCCCTCTGGGGGGGCTGGGCACAGGTACTGCGACATGCTATGAAAGCTGCACAGTGATTGTTTAGCACTCCTTCTCAGCCTCTCACTGATTGGTCAGCGTAGTGGAGCTCAGACTTCCCTTAACCTTCTTTAAATGGCTAAAATATTTTTGGAAGACCCCGAATCCAGCCCTCACCCTCTATACTGCCAAAAGATAACCTTTGCTTTAAAAACAGTTTTAATTCCATCTGGTGCTTTTTTTGCAGCTCTGACTCCACGACTGCACTGCAAAGTTCACAAAATCCCCTGCAGGGCCATCAGTATCATGTTCAACTCTTGCTCTATCTGTTCCTGTAAATGTATGCATGCAGAACTCACAGCATCTATAAAGGCTGTGTCCCTTCGGGTCAAGCTCCTGAACTGGGGGGCCGCACTTGTTCCTGCTAATGCAGGTATTTATTTCTCGTGAGATATTCAGCCAAATTACAGGACTCTTATCTAATTCTATTAAAGCGCCACCACACTTCTATTTCCGTTGCTATGGTCGACCCATAATGCAACAGGTCAAGCTTCTCTCTATGCATGAGTAAGGAGAGCAGCCTTCCCTAGGCTGTAATGCGTTACCAGATGTGGTCTGGGTAATCCTTCAGTTAAAGTTAAGTAGGCGGCTCACGTAACAAGGTGATTAAGAAGCTTCCTTGGCATATCCTGTGGAATTAAAGCAGCCTTATACCCTTAGACAGTGCACTTTACTGGATTGTTTCTTTAGAAATAAATGTGTAAACATACAGGAATGTTGGAAATAAGTTCACATCCGACATTGTTGGCAGGAATCAACAGAGCAAAGCAATCAATGCAGCCATTAAACCTGATGTTTGACCCGACTACTGAAGAAAACGCGGAGACTGGTCCTACTCCTGAAAGCCATTCAATTAAGCTTGCTTAGTCTGGTATTTAGTAACAAGTAGCAATTTCTAATCTAACTAGTATTCCTCCATCCACTCATATGGCACAAATACATCTAACCAGCATCTGCATGACATATGCAAATTACGTCTAAACAATGTCATACTGAACTTGTTTGCTAATTGGCAAGATGTCTGTAACAGGGAACTTTTTGATCTGCCCCCAACACTAATCACAGGTAATTACAACCTGTTCATGATCTTCCTGCAATGTAGGCTGCCTAACACATGATAAATATATTAATATGAGGTAAATATACAGTATATTATGCAGGGTCACAGGGGCCCAGAGCTTATCCAAGAAGTCACAGAAATGATCTTTCCTGGAGGGGCCACCAAGCATTCTCACAACTGTTTTACAACTCAAGTTGATTTTCACGTGGATTGTGAGGGGAAAGGACATGAACATTCCACACATATGGACCCTGTGCCACCAGAAAGACAGCTTGAATACAGCTACCCCACATCTTCTTAGGTTCCAAAGTGACAGAAGCTCCTGAACACACAATGCTCACTCACTCTTGTATCACAGGGCAGTGTTTCCCAACCTGGTCCTCGAGGACCCACAAAAGCACAACATTTTTGCTCCCCCCAGCTTCATGCCAGGCAGTCTGAGAGGGAGCAAAAAAACATGAACTGCAGGTCCCTGAGGACTAGATTGGGAAAAACTGCCATTGAGCACAGAGGAGCTGATTTATTTATAGTGTTGTGGTCTGGCATGTAGGACCATTATCACATTTATTGATTCACAGGATTTTAATTAATAGTCATTTAAATATGAATGATTTCTTATGAGCAGAGGCACATTCTATGTGGAATCACTCGTATATGTAGATATAGCTAAGTGAAACTGCCATGCATGGTGCTCCTTCCTCTCTTTATATAATCTCTTGACTTGGTGATGGCCTAAGCAGTAGTTTGGCTAGGCATTATCGGTATTTTACATGCATGTTATCATTTAACTCTTAGCATAACCTTATTTAACGCTAAGCAATGTTTCCTTTGAGTGCCCTCCCCATTTTTATGCTTTGTGTTCATTCTGTCTAGCGGCTAAGTGTACATCAACAATTGCTGAGTGATAGTAGTAGTCATGATGATAGGCATATACCAATATCACTTCATAAATATTTAACTTTGTTGTTTTGTAAAAGATCCACATGCTCTCCATGCACACAGAGGATGTCTTGTAACCATGCACTTTGCCTACATGGTGTATATCACATGTAGGGGATTAGCGATTGTTACTGAAGCATTCCAGGTGGAGCAGCTTCTCGACTTGCGTGTACGCACTCATAAAAGGAAAAACCTCCTTAGCACTCTTTGTAAATGAAAGCTAAAACAACTGTTTATTCTAAACTGCATTTCACTAGAGAAGACCTAAAGCTCGTTTATTTCTAATATGACATGTCACTACAGTAAGAAAACTACCAAAGTCCAAACTACCAAAGCCCGATAATCACCAAAACCAGACTTCCTGGATTCATTCATTCTGTTGATCATATATCCCCTTCTATACGAGCCCTCTCCCTATACGGTTCCCCAGGCAAGTGTTATGCCGAAAAAGGCATCCCCGCCATACAATTCACGCCTGTCTCGGGAGCGCACACCACTTAAAACAGCAATACAGAAGCTCTTTTTTGTAACGCGTGAAAAAGATCGTTTCTGTTTATGTAAATGCATTAAACTTATGTAACAGATCATATGACATTGTGTTTTGTTAAGATAAGTGATATACAATATACAAATAAATAAAACAGGTTGGGGATCTGAAAATGGTTTCTTACCTGACACTTACGCTGTCACACGCATGTTAATATCAATTCTGAAGTTCAAAACAACAGACATGAATTTGCCAATATAACTCTTGTTACATTATAAGTGTGTATCAGATGATACAGTGATACAGTGCAGTGATATTGAACATCTGCTGGTTGCTTATTGTTTTTAAAATGTCTGGGTCACGTTTTAGTCTATGGCAAATAAAGACAGTGTTGCACCACATGGCTCGGAAGACACTTGCCTCCAAATTGTACAAAAAACGCTGGGGTCAGTGCAAATATAAGGATGGAGGGGTGTGGAGATATATTTTTCGTGTACTTGTTGATGGGGGCTACAGAAATGCTAAATTGCACAGGTTACAGGAAACATTATCTAATAGAACTTACAAAGGTCACTTCATGATGGCAGCTACAGAAACGCAAAATTAAAGAAGATGCCTTTTTTGGCACTACCTGTGAAATCTGGCTATATTGTATCTACACCAGGGAAACTTGCCCAAGTTAGTTAAAACACTCTCACAATGAACTTGTAAAAAGCACTTAATTATAGGAGCTACGGAAAGTTCTAAATTAAAGGGATGCCTTTTTCGGCACCCAGCTGCTGGAAAAGGCATCCCCTTGTAAAATCTTGCAATACTGTACCTACACTGGTGAAACTTGCCCAGGTTAGATAAATCACTCTCACAATTAACTTATATAAAACACTTTGATGATAGGAGCTACAGAAAATGCAAAATTAAAGGGGATGCCTTTTTCGGTTCCTACAATTTGGACTATGAGACCCAAGTTGGCTAAAGTCTTGTTACAAAACTGGACTACATCAAGGAGCTGGTTGAGACACCTGCTGATTGCTATTAAGCAGAAAAACCTGGGCAAAGATACCGATTTAAATCTTCACTGTGCGCTCTTAAACTGTTGATCTTTAATGGGCAAAGCAACCTTCCTGAATGACCTGTCTACTGCAAAAATACTGCACATGCTACTACTCGTCGAAACATGGAAAACTCCGAATGACAACTTGCAACTGAACCTGCTCACACCTCCTGGCTACAGCTATCTGTCTAAGCCCCGTTTAGCGAGGTGGTGGTTTGGCAGTGGTCCACCGTAACAGCATTAATTTAAGTGTTGTTGACCTACAAAATATTTAATCGTTTGAATATTTGGTTTTTAAAATCACTGGCCATACTTCGCTGTACATGATTCTAATTTATAGACCACCCAACTCCTTTCTAACTTTTTCTCCAATCTCAATGAACTGCTCATTCTTGTTTGTGGCATGTCTCCTGCAGTTATGCCACTTGTTGACTTTAACATTCATATGGAAAATGATTGTCCATCTGCTCATGCTCGATATTGGATTGTTTCAGTTTTGTACAGCATGTTAATTTTCCAACCCATACCAAAGGGCATACACTGGACCTTATTTGCTCCTCTGGTTTGCAAAATGTTGATGCTTCTGCCATTGTCTGTGGTATTTCAGATCACAAATAAACTGAATTCTGTTTTAATTACTCTTTGCCTAGAAAAAGTAAAAAAACTATGAATACCTATTGTAAACTTAAGTCTATTAACCAGTCATCCTTTTCAAACTCTCTTTGTGTGTCTCATTTCTATGATACTCTAGAACTGACTTGCCCCATGCAGATACTTTCACAATATAACTTTATAATTTCACAAGTTTTGGACACTCACGCACCTTTTAAGTCCATACTAGTCCCTACTACTCACACCTCCCCCTGGTTCACGCCAGAGCTCCGCACTATGAAACAGGTGGGCCACCATTTTGAGAGGCTGCGTAAGAAAACAGGTCTAACTGTCCATACCCAAGCCTATGCTGAACACCTGAAGGTTTATAGATCTGCTCTTATGGCTGCCCGCTCATCATACTATTCCACTCTTACTAACAGTGCTTCATGCCGACCTAGAATGCTCTTCTCTACCATAAATAAGCTCTGTCAGCCTTCTGTTAAAACTACCACTGCTTCTGTTGAGCTTTGTAACTCATTTGTGACATATTTTCAATCTAAAATTGAAACTCTGTATCAGTCCTATCCTGCCAACCCTCACCCACCTCCAACGCAAGCCTTCTCAATTTCCTCTCTCCTCTCCTGCTTCTATTACTCAGTTAATCGCAAAATCAGGTCCGTCTACATGTTGGACCCTGCCCCTACCACACTTGTAAAAGACTGTTCAGACACTCTTTCGATACTCATTTCACATTTAGTAAACTGTAGTTTTACTTCTGGTATTGTCCCACGTGAATTGAAAACTGCTATTATACCTGTTCTCAAAAAGCCTGGTTTAGACCTATCTCAACTACAGTTTTACAGACCAATCTCTAATCTTCCCTTTGTGGCTAAGATATTAGAAAAGGTTGTTGCTGTTCAACTAATTGATCATTTAAACTCATGTAATTTGTGTGAGCCATTGCAGTCAGGCTTCAGAACTCTACATAGCACAGAAACCACTTTAATTATGGCCACAAATGATCTCCTCATGGCTGCAGATTCTGGAAAGGCCAGTATTCTTCTCCTCCTTGACTTAAGCTCTGCATTTGACACTGTCAACCATAAAATCCTTCTCTCCCGCCTTTCTGATATTGGTATTACTGATGCTGCTCTTACTTGGTTTATATTTATATATTTTTGTTTATTAGTAATGTATTACTTATTGGGGGCGGCGTGTGGCTCAGTGGGCTAAGCCTATGTGCCTGTGATTGGAAAGGTGCCTGTTCAAGCCTGGCTTCAGCAGAATAGTCATGTCTATGAAGCCCTTAATGCCCTGCCCCATGGGTGCTGCTGCAGGTGGCTGCACCTTGCTACCAAGCCTGCTCTCACCTACGTCTGTGTCAGAGGTGTCAATTTCAGGTCCAGAAAGTAAAACTCCAGACCAGGATTTTGTTTCAACCAATCAGATGAGCATAAAGAGTCACAGTCACAGAGTGCTCAGCTAGTTGGTTGAAACAAAATCTTGGTCTGGATTTATACTTTCTGGACCTGAAATTGACACCTCTGGTCTGTGTCATGGAGAGAACAGCTCTTCCCCACGGGGACCAATGATATACTTTAATTTCATTAAGAAACAATTGCTGTAATTTGGACTGGGAAGTCCCCCCATCTTTGATAAATGCTCGTCCAGTGCAGGATCATGGAAACTCTGCACTGCGTCTAAAAAGCACAAGTCGTTGTAGCTACTTCTTTGATTCGCACAAACAGCCTGATACATTTGCCTAACTGAGCCCACTTTTAGCTTTTGTCCTGTTGGGTGTTAAAGAACATAACAGGTGGGGGAGGAGGTGGGCGGGAAGATGATGTCATGCGAATGACGGGTCCAGCTATTATTACGGTTATTAGGACGCGCGGTACAGTCATCAGCCTTCATGTCCAGGTGGGAGGAGTGCGTGCTAAGGCTCAGACACTCAGGACGACTGAGAAGCAATCTGACGGCCGTGTTTATACTTTGCTAAAAGTCTTAAGGGGGGTATGATTAATCTGACAAACAGACTTTTATTCTGACTGCTGCCTTCGCCGGCAAAGCGCATGGATTTCACAGATAAAGGAGTCACACGTTTATTAAAATTGGAGTTTAATGTATTTATAAAGTATGCCGCGTGAGTGTAATTGGATTGGATTAGTGGGAAATGCAAAATGGAGGGGAGGAAGTATGATTAATAGGTGTGACAACTGCTGTATTGGAGAGAATAAGAGCTGATGGCACAAGCTTAAGACTTTGATATACTGCAAATAGCATCATAGGCACCCAGAGCGGCAGAGAGAAAAATGCTTGGATCTTTAAATACACAAAGTGTGCTCTGGAATTTAATGGGAGTCGCTGGTACAAGTACAACATGTAGTGAAATGTACCCCGATTCTGTCCTGCGACTCTAATAAAGTTTACTTTGTTAAAATCTATTACACACTCTCTGGACCGAACAGCACTACATGCTGTACTTGTATACCTGTGCATGTGACAAATAAAGAATCTTGAATTTTGGCTATTGGTATCTGTAAACGGCCCTGTGTTTGCACCCAGTGCTGCTCTGGTAGCCCATCCAGGTAGGGCCCTCTGCTTTGTGTCCTCTGCCTCCTAGGACTGGCTCCAGGTCCACTGTGACTCTGCAGAAGTCACTGCTAGATGATACAGCCAACAGAAGCTGCAGGGTTAATTCACTGCTGGTTTGCCTTTAATTAAAATGTGTGGTTCATCGATTCAAAGAACATGGTGAATTATGATCACTTTATTATTTCTGAGTAAAAATGTAGCCAAGACCTGAGTCTTGTATGAATGCACGTTTTTACATGGTTGAGCATTTCACTGAAACAATTCATTTTTAGTGAGCCTCATGATGCAGAAACAGGTAACTGAACCAGAAATATTTCAGTCGTGAAAGTAGTAGAGCAAATCCTTTTGTATAATTGTATATTTGTATAATACCATGTACATCTTGAATCATATCACCTGTCAGTTAATTAGGGTGACCATATCATTTCAATTAAAAGGTCCACTTAAGCACTGAGTTCTTGCTGTGTGCTGATTGGCCAGTCTCCTGTAATCATGCACGTGTCACTAATGTAAAACAGTTGAATGAGTCTTTCAATCAAGGAAACAAACCAGTCAAAGTACAAGAAGAACTGAACTATTTAGCCAAGCAAAGCAGCCTTTCAGGTTTAAAGCAGTTTGTAAAACCTAAAGTAACTCAAAGTGTCCTCGCTGACATGGATTATCTCATCACCTTATTTTAATAACTATTTGTATGACTGCTTGACCTTGTTCTTTTAGGACAAAGACTTCCCTACTTTACCCATATCGTTTTGGTTCATAAAATGCAATGTCTCCATGATTTTCTGTAATAATAATGCATATTAAAGTATTACTAAACTCAATTACATCAAACATATCATAATCAGTTCCACAACTATAGAAAGACAAACAATTCTGTTTCCATGTAGGCCATCTGGCTTGACTAAGCTTTTCCCAATTCTGTTTCTTCATATATCAAGGTTTTAACATAAATTTAAGTGAAACAATTCAGTAAGCAGTAATAAAAAACACTATATAGAATGGAAAAAGTACAGTTTTACAGACACATGACATTGCAGCTATGTTTTTTAAAGAAAACAATTAATATTCAAACAAACTTAAAAATGACTTTCTTTTTAATAAATAATTTTTAAACAAATATAGTAGTCTACATCAGATTTAGATCAGGTTTTGTGAGATACCATCATACATTTTTTTTAACAAAAACTAAAAAAGCTTTTTTCAAGGGGCCAAATATTTTTCTAGGTGTGGCTAGATTTGGCCCACCAGCTACTATTTGTCAACCTATGGCCTGGGCTATGTGATCACATGACCAAGATGGGATTTATATTAAGTGTATTTCCAGTGTATATTTAGCCAAAAATACATATTCTGATTAAATGTGGCTGCATATAATAAATGGAAAAAGAATTGGTGTTATTTACTCAGTCATTATCTATCATTATGCTGGAGGGCAGGGCCTTCAAATGGGCAGGGCCTGGTGGAGCCTCACATTTTACATTTACATTTACAGCATTTGGCAGACGCCATTAGCCAGAGTGACTTACATAAGTGCTTTAAAACTCTATAATGAATATTTCCCGATACTGGCTCAATAAAACCCAGGCTATGAATACCATCTATTTAAAACACTGTTGGGAAAATACAGGTGTTTTTTTTTTGTTTTTTCTTAAATTCCAGGAAAAAAAATGCTCAGAGTAAAATACCAGAAGTGCTAATCCAGATATTTCCGAAAGAGGTAGGTTTTAAGTGGTCGCTTGAAGACATTCAATGACTCAGCTGATCAGACATCTAGGGGGAGTTCGTTCCACCAACTAAATCCTGAACAGAGCCTAGATGTGTGTCTTCCTTGTGCCTTGAGGGGTGGTGGGATCAGTAGAGTAGTGCTGAGATCTTTTAGGTAGGATGGTGCCAGACCATTTTTGGCTTTGTATGCGAGCATTAGTGTTTCGAATCTGATACGGGCAGCCACAGGAAGCCAGTGGAGGGACACAGGAAGCCAGTGGAGGGACACAGGAAGCCAGTGGAGGGACACAGGAAGCCACAGGAAGCCAGTGGAGGGACACAGGAAGCCACAGGAAGCCAGTGGAGGGACACAGGAAGCCACAGGAAGCTCAGTGGCAAACCCGCTAGAAGCGAGTTGCAGTAGTCAAGGCGGAAGATGACGAGGGACCGAACGAGTATCTGGGTAGCCTGTGTGGAAAGATGGACGTATCCTTCTGATATTTAACAGGAAAAACCGACAAGAGCGAGAAAGGTTAGCAATATGTGAGGAAAAGGACCTGTCGATTGTCCATGATAACCCCAAGGTTGCAAGCAGTGACCGAAGGACAGATCAGTGAGTTGTCGAGGGAGATCGCAACGTCCTGGTGGGGGGATGACACGTCACCTTATCAATGGTTCTGATGGGTGAATTGAAGGGGCTTATCAGCCGTCCCCACCCTCCCCTAGAGTGTCCACCCCCCTCCCCATCTCCCATAGCCAATTGACGTCAACCTCCGTGGCCAATTGCTGTGACCCCATATCCTGGTCAGGGACCCATCAAGCTTAACTAGTCTCCATATGGCAGCAAGACCAAGTTGCCATGTACAAAGAGGTGAAATCAAACAGTAGCAACCAGATTTCCAAAACAGGTACATGCCAGTCACCCATGGGATGTCTGGATGATTGCGGACTGGGTAGTCCAGAAAGTCCAGACCAAGATTTTGTTTCAAGTAAACAGATAACTGTAAAGAGTTCTCAACTGGTTGGTTGAAACAAAATCTTGGTGTGGATTTTTACTTTCTAGATCTGAACTTATGCGCACTGTTCACAGTGCACCAGTCACAGCAAATAAAATGCTGCACGCAAGTCTGTAAACAGGCCAAGTGCTATTGTGAAATTGTGCCACACTGGAAGAGAAATCAACAAAATTGTGCTGGGAAGATAAATGACATCTAAGGGAAGGAGACCCCATGATTCTCCCCAATGGGAACCTTTTTTCAAACAACTGCAAACAGATTAATGTTCGAAAAACTGTCATAGATAAAACACAGGACAGATGCTCACTTTTTGCATAAAACTGCAATGCTGTGACCTGGAGTTTCCTATCCCATCAGCTCCTATTACACAGCTTTTTCACTTGAAAGAATTTTCTTTGGTGTGTTTTTTTCCTTTTTCACTGCTGGGAGCAAAATAAGATATAATTCCATATTATAACAGTCTGTGAGCAAAACAGTGTAAAATCGTCCCAGAAGTGGCAGGAGAGCTTACAGAAGAGGAGGTGACAATATCAGCCGTCACCTCAGGACTGCTACTCAGGGACCGAGCTCTTCCAAGATCTGAGGAACTGAATTCTGTCGTGACATTTTGGAAACCTCTCCATGTGGCCTAGATCGTAGAAAATCGTTCCTTTCATTTTCAAAAGCTCATTTTGATTCGGGTATTAATTCCATTCGGTTTGGCACATTTAGTGGGTAACACATTTAGTGTAAAGCTAAGACTGCTAACAGATTTCCTACAATTTCACTTGACTGCAATGAATTGCAGGATTGTGCATAACATGTGCATGTGCTCGAAATGCTCCAGTCAGTTTTGTAATTAATGAAATCTACATAGGGAATCTACATGGACTCTGGGAAACAGAGTCTGGAAATCAGAAAGCTGCATGACAGGGGGTCTTGGGGACGTCTGTCACTGCAGTTAGCACTGAGCATACCTTTGCCATCTCAGAGCCACTCCTCTTTGATGTCTCAGACCTTTAATTGATCTTCCTATGCCTTTCCTGCAATGGTTTGTGTGAAACACAAGTCATGACAGGGTCAATGCAGCTTAACCCCCATTCACCACAGCTCCATACAGGCCCCGAGGACAAACACGAGAGTTTTAGGACAGCGTGCCCAGGTCCTGCCCCTATGTCATGTTGGATCTCATTGATTCCACTGTGAGAGAAGGAAGCTGCCTTGTTCTTCCCCGCTTTGCCCGTTCATCCGGCCCGTTCATCCGACCCGTTCATCCGGCGAGCTTTGTTGCAACACAACTCAAATTACTTCTGGGTCAATGTACATTTCTGTATCGGTACTTTTGTATCTGTTTCTGTTTACTCTTGTGTTACTCCAATGTTCCCTGTATCTCCTGTGTTACCCTCACCTGTTCCTTGTTGTTTTGTGGTCGATTAGTTCCATCCTGCACTTGTCCCTTGTTGTCTTCCCTACCATGTGTATTTTAGTGCACGTCATTGTGCATGTCCGTGTTTGTTCCTGTTACTCCCTGCTTTAGTTCTTGTTTTCTACCTGCCTGTGTTTAAACCCTTGTGGTTCCTTTCGTTACTTGGTCTTTTTCATCTTCAGTAAAGTCCCTTGTCTTTTTGTCTTTCTGCCCTCCCCCCCCCCAGTGACTGTGAGAGGTCACAGTCCAGACTCTCTGGCCATTCTTCCATCCTACAGACCTGCTAGACCTCTAACTGGTTTCTGTCTCTCCTCCCCACCTTAACTCATCACACATGTCACTCAGCTGCAAAGGCAATCCTGCTTCCTGCCATGCCCGCACTACTCACGTCTCGCACTGGCTCTGCATTACTGTCCAAATCCGGAAAGGTCACAGTCTGGCATCCCTGCTCTCCCCAACACTTTGCCTGCTGGGATGGTCATCTGAAGAGTATCCATTATGTTTAACAGTGAAAATCTTTTTTCCTAAAAATATTTTTGCCCACATCAAAAGAAAAGAGGTGGACTGAAAAGCTATGTAAGTACTTTAATCCACCCATCCATTTCCTGCTTCTGCTTTTCCTGCCCAGGGTCTCAGGGGTCCAAAGCCTATCCCAGAAACTATAGGTGGAGGTACGGAATAATGAATCACAGGGCACACACACCCATACAGATAATCTGATAACTCCAATTAACCTCAGTATGTTTTTGGACTGTGGGGTAAAACCCGGAGGAAACCCCACAACAAGACAGGGAGAACATGCAAACTCCACACGCAGAGCCATGGCAAAGACTCGAACCCTGGTCCTAGAGGTGTGAGGAAACAGTGCTAATCACTGCACCAATTGATTCATTTCTGAAAAACCTGCAAAATTTAAAATATATTTCAGCATCAGTTTAAAAATTTCAACAGTTTTAACAATTAAGCCATAATACAAATTAAAGTTTATGATGTTTTTTTTGGAAATGTAGATCATTGAATTTGAAAAGCAAATTTAGAGGCAGAGTAAAGCATGGAGATCCTACTTGGTCGTGCTGTCATTTGGAGTTTAGTTAATACACAAATGTATAACGTCAAATTGGGTGGATGGGAGAGACCCCCCAATATCAGGAAAAGGAAATGCTTTTTGCTGTATTTTTGTAAGAGCGTTGGCCCTGAAGAAATTTAAGTTCACAGTGCTGCAAATTAAATTACAGATATTAACAAACCAAGCACAGGGTTATAGTTTAGCTGTCAAAAAAAACTGCAAGATACAAACAGTAGGCAGTGCAGGTATAGAGGTTGATTAAATCACATATGGCTGGCATCTCTCATCCTCCATTCAGGCAGACGGCCACTGGGCCTGGAGCTTTCATTGCCTGTTACACCCAGCAGAAGAGGATGGTACTGATTTGTTCTTTAACAAAATGTTGTGCAGTATTTCACAAGGACCCAGTAGAAAAATCACATACCAGACAGCTCAGTGGCTTCTGACGGTGCTGCAGCTGTTTGCAAGACTTTGAAAATGCTTGAGGGGAAGAGCAAGGATCTTGTTAGTAACAGCCCTGACAGAGTATCTGTTAATGAACTGTGTTTATTGGGCTTACAGAAGAGCTCTCTCAGGGCTGAACTGCAGGCCAGTCCTCCCAGTCTTTTGGGTCTGCCTGAATCCCACTGCTAACTGCTGTTTGTTTAACACAACCAGATAATTAAGAGACTCCATGGTGTCCCCTGCCACATGCCCTCTGCTTCCTGGAACAGACTTCAGGGTCACCACAGCTCTGTACTGGATAGACAGTTACAGACAGGGGTTGACATAAGTGGTACGCAAGTACGCATTCGCCATATAAACCGTAAAATGCCCTGCAGTTTCTTGTTTTAACAGTGCAAATGCACATAGGCGTATAAATGCTTTTGCGCTGTTATGATTAAATTACCGAGCATTATAAACTTTACTAATTACACTGTAATTAGTAAAAGTATGCATTTGCACTGTTATAACAAGAAACTACCACGCAGGGGTTGACATAAGTGGTACGCAAGTACGCATTCGCCATATAAATGGTGAAATGCGCGGTAGTGTCTTGTGCAAATGTGTACTTATTTACGCAGCTATGACAAGAAATTACAGTGTAATTAGTAAAATTTATAATGCCGTACAGCCGTTGTATCCTCTCCCACGGCAAGTCGGCCCACAGCTGTTGTAACTAGAGCTCGAGATCCTGCATATTGGCAGTTGACGTCCGAGCTGATCCCACACATGTTCGATTGGGAGACCTGGTTGTCCACAGGAAAACCTCATCCATGGTAATGCAGAACCGAGATTCATCATTGAACATGGTACGATGCCATTCATCATCACTGGGTGTTGTAGAGTCCAATACCTGTGAATGGCAGGTACCGGATGGCAGGCGCAGATGCTTGGCGCAGAATACGACGATCCTCTTGGGCGACCGGAACCTTCACAAAGTGTGTGGGTGCCCTCATGTGCCCATTGGTTCCAACATTGACTGTGACATCTGCATGGCCCACATGGCAGCACGTGCGGGCTAATGGCGAAGTTAATTGGAACCCCTTTGACTGTTTTGGGGGATTGGCGAAGGAAGTGTTTGTTTAGTCTTGTGTATGAAATCATACAGCAAATCAGTGCGCAAAGAGCCGCTGGCATCATTTGATCTACCATGCTATAATGTAGCTAAACACAAATTACCCCTAGAGAAAATAAAACAGCAGATACTTAGCTTTAGACTTCCACTGTTATGGATCAGTCCACAGGGGGAAAAAAATCATATGGTTCACAGCGAATATAACGTAGCTCTCCAGCAGAAATCACTTGATTTGAAAATGCACCTCTTAAGGCTGCCGTGGGAGTATGCTGTTTGAACAGAGCTAAATAACACCTCCATGCTGACCAGGGGTGAGAATGACAGAGAGGAAACAAGCACCAAAGTAGCCTGACTTCAGAGGAGACAAAGTAGAGTGCCATCATCTACAAATTACAGCAAAGACATTCCCCGATACCCTCTGTGGGGACAGTGTGATGGCTCACTGGATCCAGGACCCACCACTGGCTCTGTGTACATAGAGATGTTCTCCCACCTAGTCCAGATTCTGTCGGTGCTGGTGGATTTGACTTCCAAAATTGTGTGAGAAAGTGCCCTGTGATAGTCATTCGGTTGCCACCTTGGGCCTGGATCACAGCCACCCTGCATTCGATATGTCCTATGGGAGAGAAGCCAGGGCCATCCGGGAAGAGAAAAGCAAAATTACCTGTGTGCACCTAGCAGGTTACCCAAAAGGTGAAGATGGCCAGTATAGTATCAGGGCTCAGACCCTGCGGCATTTTGCGCTTTTCTATTATTCCTCAGTTGCAATTTCTGAAATAAAACTTGTGTGTCACGATGGAAAGCTTTGTCATTTCTTATTCCAGCACATCACCTGCCTGCCTGCTGAAGCCCTGATTGCTCGGTGAGGGTTTACATTTCATCAGGTGCCAGACTGATACGCTGCAGCATTCACAAAACGGGGGCGCCCATCGATTTTCAGCGCTCTGGCGATCTGGGATTGGTCCGCCCTTGTCGAATTTCAGCAGTCAGGAGGTAGAATGTAAACTTGATTTTCAACCTGCAGCTAGGGAGCAGAAATACTGTGTAGGGGACTAGACACAGTAACTACAGGGGAGCAGAAATCCAGTGTGGGGGACTAGACACAGTAACTACAGGGGAGCATAAATCCAGTGTGGGGGACTAGACACAGTCACTA
>JAODKM010000118.1:18914325-18932958 GCA_026780845.1 Petrocephalus sullivani
TTTAACTTTTATTTGGTATGCTTTGGAAGAGGGGTAGTCTTATACGGTGAGTATATCCCAAACTCTTTATTTTACCTAGAAAAGTTGGGGGGTCGTCTTATACGCCCAGTCGTCTTATACGCCGGAATATACGGTAATTTAATTATTTAATGAATTATGGTTAGATGCCAGGGATTTTAAAATTCATTATTCTCTCATAACTTGTTTGGTGTCTTTGTAGCAACTGTATTGCATCAGTCTAATTTTCTAGTTATTTAATTATGACCGGATGTGGTGTTTACTATGTACTGTATGGACCAGTGTGTAAGAGTAGCCTCAGGTTAAAAATTACATTGTGGTTCGGTTTGTGGTCTTTCGGTGTGCAACGCTTTCTCTATTTAACTTTAATATTTTATATATCATTTCAATAGTGTTAAAGTTTTCTCTTATGAGGCATTTATTGAACAACTGTATTACAATAATTATATATGTGTATAGCTCTGGAAAATATTACTCCATAATTTTAAAAGTATCTGCTTTGAATCCTGGTTTAATCCTGGTTCTGTTGGCAGAAGCTACACTGAGCAGCAGGCTGCTTCCAGGCTGAGAGTTTCTAAGACAGCAGTACACAGGAACAAGGTGAAGCAGGAGACACTGGGAACGACTAGAAACCAGCCGGGTAGAGGGCAGAAGCAACTTTCTAATGCCAGAGATGGCCGTCAACTTATCCGGCAGTGCCTCATAAATTGGAAGATGACCTCAAGTGACCTTCAACGGGAATGGGAAACACTAAGTTTGCACACTAAGTTGCACAGCTAGGACAGGTCCTAACAGGCTCCTAGAAGCAGGTCTGAAGTCCCAGGAAGCACGGAAGAAGCCCTTCATTAATGAAAAGCAGGGAAGAGCCAGGTTGGAGTTTGCAAAGAAATCTATATTTAAACACAAGCCATATCCATAAATTCAGATATGAGTAAAACTAAATGTTTTGCTTTGTTCTCTTAATTTTTTCCAGAGCTGTATGTAGAGCAAGATGTTTACATTTCATGGAAAACGTTTGTGTAATATTCTTTGTAATGTGCATCTAAAAAGATTTCGGAACACGCATTCTGCATTGCTAAATTATTTAATTGCATTTAAGCCTTCATCAGTCACTTTATTAATCTGGTGACTTGTGATATATTTATAATTGCATATATCTCACTGGAACAGACACATGTTTATGGGCTAATATTTGTTTCTAGTGCTTATGGGCGTATACATCATGAATGCATCTCACAGACTTTGCTGAGATGCTTAGAGCTCACCTTTTCTTTCTGCTTTGTCCAAGCCCCTCAGCATAAAGTACTCGCCAATCACTATTCATTGCCGCACTCTACATGACAGCTGTTCCGTCTCACCCTTTACGCCACCTCTCTGTGTAATGACAACCCTTCTGCCTGGTGAAGGTGAAGACGCCTCGGCCTATCTAGCCATATCATCTATATTCCAGAACAACATCTTCTGCTCGTTTCAAGAGGGCACCTCTCTCCACCGTCATTAGCGAGAGGTTACCATAGGACTCACTGGAATCCCTGAAGGTCATACTCGCTGGAGCTGAAGCCAGGATCCAGACGATCTGCCGCAGTCAAAGTCCGCTGAAGCTGATCAGAGGCCTGTAACCCAGCTAAGGAGTGTTTCTTCAGGAAATTTCCCATCAGTATTCGCTTACAGGGCACAAATGATGTCATGGTGTCTGCTAATGTCATCTTCATGTTACATTTCGTCTACTATTACAAAATGAAATATCTGCCATTTCTGGAAGGTGATCCTTTCATATATCTTCCAGCCAATGTCCATTAACAGTTTGTCCAGGACAGGTTTCACGCTGGCATAGAACATGCTTATTTCATTGACGACACTGCACACCCATCATGCTATCTGCTGCTTATTCTGATTCTGATTGGCCTAACCGTATGTCTTGGAAGTGAGAAAGTAAATCCACACGACAAGGGAGACAATGCACACCCCATGTGCACAGAGAGGACAGGGCGGTCCGGGAAAACCACTGCCCACCGACCCACCATGCTCCCAAAAGCTACACATTTACATAGAATGAGTTCCTGCCCAATCAACACTACCTATCAAGTAACACTGTTCCATCATTCTCCTGCGAGATGCCATGTATTAATCACCCACTCAGATTACCGTACAAACAGCACCATAGCATCTCCTTAAAAAATACAGAAAATGTCTATTAATACTAAAGCATGCCTTGCCCTCTCAAGAGGACGGATCAATAATTATTCACACCTGCATCAGAAATGACAGGTTTTCCATTAATATAGAAAATAATTTGCTAATCAGTGAACTGCTGTGCAAGATATTTGCGTACACTGGCAGCATGACCAACCCTGTTCCCCAAGGGCCAAGCTTATTTCACAACCCCAGCTGTTAGTTGCTTTATTGAAATCATAATTTAAACAGTAAATTGCCTCATTTGACATCTCAGGTGCCAGTCAGGTTCTAATTAAAGCATAGATCCTAAAGCATGCCATTCTCTTGTCCACACATAGTCCACCAAAGTCCACCAAAACACTTCATATCGAACGCAACTCTCCTGATACTGATTACTTGTCAATCATACCCCATGTTACTCATTACTTACCCAAGTATATATCCCCATTACTACTCACTCATCAAACATACTACCAATTTTCTCGTTGTATACTTATCAAACGTATTTCCATACAAATCATTGCATTGTATTCATTCATCAAAACATTTCTTCATCAGACATAATACTTAATACATATCAAACATAAAATAATAATACTTATTTATTCATCAAACATACTCCCACGTTACTCACTAAATGCTCATCACTCACTAAACATGCACCCATGTTACTCATTTGTCATTCATATGTACTCCAGAGACTGTTTCACTCACAATTGATTTTCCTAACAAACAATGGCGCCCTACGTTGTTGTGCAGCTGCGGGAATGAATGCTGGTTCGTTTTACTCTGATACTCAGGATCATATGAAAAGCAAAGCTGGCAGTGTAAGCCAGAGGCTCACCATCCTCACGGGACTTCTGGATGAAGGCTTCCACGCCACTCTCGCCGTAGTTGCCCTCGGAGGCCACAGTGGAGACGTAGCTCCAGCGCATGGCCCTGACAATGTCCACCATGGCCTGCGCCTGGTAGGTGTCCGGCGGCACCACCCGTGAGAAGAAGTCGTAGCGGCTGTTATCGCTCAGCTCTGGGGCCGTGGAGGCGTAGCTCACCTGCGGGATCTGTAGGGGGCGACATGGAGTGCACTTAGTCGCCCGGCGGCATCAGTGAACAAACCATTCTCCATGTGCTGTCTGTAGGCCAAACACTTACAAATGTCTTTACATAGATTTAAAGAGACGGGTTCACAGTCAACCAGTGCCGGTACTTGCTGTTTAGCACTGTTGGCTGTTTAGATTTGGTCTCCACTCTATGTGTGGAGTTTGCATGTTCTTCTCATGTTTTATAGACTTTCTCCATGTAATCTAGTTTTCAAGTCCAAGGACAGGCACTTAGGCAAACTGGCATAAATTTCCCATATTGTGGACCTGCATCCAGGATCTGCTCGAGCCTAGCAGTCAAATACCCATCCATCCATCCATCCATCAAATTTTCTATACCCACTTGCCATATACAGTTTTAAATGTTTTTGAATGTTTTGAATGTTTTGAATAAGCAGATTATTATTAGTAGTAGTAGTAGAAGTAGTAGCAGTGGTTTATTTATTTATTTATTTATTTGCAAGATTGATTTGCACTTTGGCTATTATTTGTAATGCTTTAAAAACCTGAAAACATACATCTAAAAATGTATCAACATAAAAGTACACAGACAAACCGATGGACATGTTGATGGATTTAGGGAAAAATGTGTTTCCAAATTAAACATACCGCATCCAGAATATTCCAGGTATGTTTGTTAAACACCAAGACATTCTATATTTTCCGTACATATAGTGCACAGAGAATACAGAAAGTGCGTATAGAGCTCTGAAGGACACACCTGCAAGGGCAGCTCCTGCCTGTTTGTGTGTCTCTGTGCCCATTGTACCAACACAATGGAGCCCAACCTGTTGACTGCATCACCAGAAAGCCATTGATCCACGGTATAAAAAACTGAAAGGGCGAGATGACAGAAGCTATTACGTTTTCATCAATCATCACGTCGTCCCCACGCGTGCACCGGCAGCAGTCGGTAAAATAACATCCAAGCTTTTGTGAAAATCACTTTTTCAATTTACTCGGAGGCCTCTTCCGTCTCGTCTTTATGTGACAGTTTATACCCCATTTAACGCTTTGTTTTGGCTCCTGTCGTGCCGCTGCGGCTTTCCGGCGGCACTGAATTATAACACCTCCCCATACAGGAAGCAGGCTGTACAGCGAGAGGCCGGGAGTCTCGGCGAATGGGAATGAGTGACGGCATTCCTCACTGGGAGCCGGTGAAGGAAAACAAGTACAGACAGCGAGCAGGCAATCTCCCCTCTGATTAAACGGTCGAAGGGGGCCCTGGCCTGGGCTTTACGGGCAAAACAAAAAGAAGACACACCAATACATATTTACCGAGTGAGTGAGTGGTACAAGGAACAAATCGATACCGACGATTACGGTCATGTGACCAACCCTCTTCAGCTGGAGATCAGTCCCGCTCACTCGCTTTGTTACAGGGGCCTTCAATGGATTCGGTGAGGCTGCAGAGATCCACCGAGTTTACAGTCGGGGGCAGATTCCTTCGGCTGTCTGCCTGATGCTCTTTCTTTTTGGACAATAGTCTGTCTCACTTCATGTGTTAGTCCTGTTTTGTCAGTAACATTCCAGACAGTGCATTGCGGTGCATGACTATATGGGCAGACTGTAGATCAGTGTGCATAAGATACATTATCCAGCCTAGAGTCTGAGTGGCCTGGGGGAGCATCCTAGAAGAACAGGGGTCTGTTACTGGCCTACTGGGAGACCCCAACGACGACAAAGGGGCGCCGTATATGAGTAAAGACACAGGCAGGTTTTTAAATGTATTTTCAATCATTCAGTTATTTTCCATACTCGCTTGTAAATGTATTACAGCAGTGTCTTTTTACATAATTTAGATGGTTTGTATATTATATAAAACAGTCTTGATAGGAAATGGGAAGTAATTCGACATGCAAGTTTACAGTACAGATTGTTCAGAAATTAGAATAAATATGCATGTTATTCTTCAGGCCAGCGGACTGTTATGGGTTAAGGCTAGTGGGGCCCAAGTATTATTCCAAGCACTGCCCGCACACATTGCACGTGCTGCAGCTCGAGAGCGGTACAAACACCCGGAGTCACATTGGCGTTCTCAACCTGGGGCCCAGGTTCTAGGTGTCGGTGTCAAAAAAACTGTTTGCACGAATGAAGAATAGCGAAAAGGTGTATTGGTGATGTGCGTGGAGGAGTGTCTATCGATAAAGGCGATTACGTCACTTGGCAATTAAACTGAGCATTCAGATCCCATTTATTCTACAGCCTCAGTACCAGAATCGCACTCAGTTAGACATCTGGCTGCCCTGCCTGCTAGAACAATGCATCGCTGGTGCCTCCACGTGATAGGAGAGCAGCACACGTGCTCGGGAAGCGGACCCCTTGGTAGCAGCCTACCTGCCGGGACCACGCCTGGCGCTGCTCCTCTGTCGCAGATGAATTCGAAATTCATTCAAATGTTAATTATGCTTCATTTGGATTCTAGAATAACTTATTTGCATTTGTGCTATTGCGCTCTAAAAAAGCGGCACATTTGTGTAGTGCATTTTGCTGCATTATTAATGGCTATAAACACTGAAACAGTCCAAGAGCAATTAACAAATTCATATTTTATATACAGGAGAGCAGGATGTGCTTTGTGGCCACATGCCTCCAGAATTATGGGTTCAATGCCTCCTGCCACTCTGCTCATGCGGCTTGTATACTGGCCCGGCGTGGCCTATAAGAGGTACCAGCAGAAGTTAGCCTTGGGAACACGGCTTTGGAAGCCGGACAGATAAACACAACATAGGCACAGCAAAAAGAAACTGCTCTTGCTTTTTCATGGTGCGAAAAACATAACCTCCAACAGCATCTCTCAGAGGCCAGACAGAGCATCTGCTCCCCAGCAAGTTTAAAAAAATTTAAATTTACGGCACAATTAGGCCGTCAAGAACTCGGCTGAAATGGAAGCCGGCAACAGCGTCAGGCCTGCAGGAATGGAGCTAGTAAACCCTCCTCCTATACTACGCTAAGAAAAAGAGAACTGCTTGCATGTTGGGGAGCAAAGGAGACACCCACTAAAACATGGGTAGGCAACCCTGATCCTGGAGTGCCGGTACCCAGCAGGTTTTTCATCCTGCCTGGTGTCTGATGAACCTCAGCTGATCTCAGGCAGGTAGTAACTCATAAAGTAGGATGAAAAACCTGCTGGATATGGCACTTCGGAATCAGGGTTGCCTACCCCTGCGCTAAAAGATTCACAGCCTCTGAGGCACCACATAGCAGGTAGGCTTAACGGTAGGCTTAAATGGTCATGTAGGGAAGCCAGTCGAATGTTCCTAAAGAATAGGGCAAAGGTAGGGACCGATTGCAGGCAGCCATCTATTCTGTGTAGCATGTGTGCATAAGTTAATATTAGGGGATGGGTTTTGTTTTCACATTGCTGCATTTGGGCCTGTGCAGCTTCTAGATATCTATATCTAGTTTATTATTATTATTATTAATAATATTATAATAACCACAAAACTAGCCAAAGCTTCTCTCCTACAAAACAAGCACTCCCTACCCACCCAGCTAACTCCCGAAATAACCTTAATATGACAGTCAAGCCAGCCAAAGCCAGCTGGGTTTCACTAACCACAAATGGCAAGTCCAAGGCTGATGATGACCCCGCCATGGCAAAGCAGGGGCTTGTAGGCACCCCTCCCTGGCCTGTCACTGCGCCTCCCGCTGGCTCACACCTGGCAGGATCCAATACACTGAATCACACAGCCCTCTATGCATCATTCTCTATCTATCATTATATGCCTTCTTTTGCTCTGCATCAAGGATGTTTTTTTGTTATTTTTCTTTCAAATTACTCTTCTGTTCAATTTTAGTTTACTTTCAGTTTACTTTTATCTGGCTTGGAAACACTTTTCTGCAGTTTTAGAAATGGTTTTAGTTTATATAGTTGCACAGTTATATGTTAGTTTTAGCATTATAAGATTTTAATTTAATGATTATTTATATATATATATATATATATATATATGTATGTGTATATGTATGTGTATGTGTGTATATATATATATATATATATATATGTATACAGTGGTGGCCAAAATTATTATAACACCTGACAGATCTGAAAGTGTTGACTTTTTTGCCTCAAAAACATGATTTCATTTCATAATGTTCATGAAATATGCAGATGGTTCCACACAACAAATATCAGATGAAGTGAGACCTACAAGTTTTTATCCACTTTTAACTTAATATTTGTCCACCTTTTTCAGCAATTACAGCAGCACATCTCTCTGGCATAGTGTCGATATATTTCCTGAGAACTTCAACACTAATGGTATCCCATGCCTTCTGCCACTCAAGCCAAAGGTTTTCTCTAGTCACAAATGTGCTTGATGGGGTTGAGGTCTGGACTCAACGGAGTGATTCTCCTTATGAAGGCTTTATTCTATCGTTTATAGAGCATAATGATCACTTTGTAGATATTTCATTATTTAATTGAAAAACAACTGAAACCTTTTAAATATGCCAAGTGTTCTAATCATTTTGGTCACCACTGTGTATGTATACATACATATTTATATATATATATATGTATATATATATATATATACACACACATACACGCACACACACAATTATCCACAATAACAGTACAGAACCTTTAATTTATGAAGCAGTACTAAAGCGACAATAATCTGGGTATGGAGTATGAAGGATCACTGAAGCTGCTATAATCTGTGCACTGAAGCATCTGTAAACCACCTGTAAGCTCTTAGGCAGTCCTGAAGCAGGCTGATCTGTGTCGCAGAGCAGCTATAGTCCAAGCAGCGAAAGCATGCAGTATGAGTAGCGGAGTTCGCACACCCCACCTTCTTATTGGTCCATTTATGCTCACTAAAATGAGGTCAATCTTTTGTATCTCGGAAAGGAAATTACACGGAGCCAAGCAGCACACTAATAGCACTATAAGTGCTCACATGAACCAATATTTCTGCAGATCGCTCCCGCCCCCCAAACAGATCAGTTACAAACAGGTTTGAACCGAGGTACTCGCTGATTACAAAAAAAAAAGAAAACTAACTTAATCTCAGAGCTATTTCTACTGCCGCAGAGATGATTTCCCCTGAGAATTTACGACATCTGACCGACGGTAAACACAATTCTGCCATCAAATTCAAGCCCAAAAGCATTTTCAAAATCTCAGTCCTGAGCAAAAATGCAGTAATCAGTCACTGAAGGAACAAGATATATATAGTGAAAAGCCGAAGACTTTCACCCAGCAACTTTCCCCAAGAGCTTAAATTCGTGACATAAAGATTTTTTCAGGAAGTGGCAGGATTTTGATTTACCCAAACCTCAGATGGGAAAAAGCCTTTAAATATCAGAAAAAAAACAGAAAGAAATAGTTTATACCTTTCAAGTATTCGTATGGGGGTCCCAAATGGTGAGACAATACAGTGGCTCATCTGCTATAGGTCCCATAATACCATATCATAATATCACATCTTACACTGCTAAGAAGATTCTGTACTGGGCACAACATATATACATCTACAGTATCTATCATCTGCTTATCCACTACAGGATCATATTTCTTCAGCTTTTTTTAAATTCAGTCAACATTTTAACAGATGACTTCTTAATTTTCTTTATTCACTGAATCACACTTGATTGTGAAGTGCAGACTTCCACCGTCAGAACCAAATATCACTTTCGTTTGTTATAACTTTATGTTTATTTTAACTAGGGGTGCACAATTCAGAAAACCTCACGATTCAATTCGATTTCGATTCTTGGGCTCGTGATTCGATTCAAAACTGATTCTCGATTCAAAACGTCAATTTTTCCATCAGTCTGATAGGGAATACAGCCCTGAGATAATAGTTAAAGTCGCATTACAAAAATATTAACTGTTGCAAATATAAACTGCAAACCTTCAGCTTAAATTAAACAACTTAAATTAACACGTTACTATCTGAGCAAAACCCGGTATTGCGCCATCGGAGGTATAGGATTGGATAAGGATATAGGATAAGGCGCTGTGCGCACCGTGAGGTTTGCGCGACTCTCCGATCAGCAGCGCTTTGCGCTCAATGCGCTGCGCTGGCCGCGGGCTTCAGCGTGGTTTGCGAAACGCTCTCTGGTCATTCCGCTGGCATGCTTGTTTCAACAGTAATATTATCAGTAATATGGACAGTACAAGTTTATCTTATATTAATAAGGAAAGGACAATATAACGTTATCCTACATTTTGATTTCTGTGGCCGGTTCGATGCATTATTTCTATTGGTCGCGCAGCAATGTGTCACAGCGCGCCGCGGTCAAAGTTGAGCTTTGTTGCACTTTGCCCGCGGTGCGCACACAAGTTCCCCGGGCGGCGCGGTGCCGCTCCTGCGCTGCGCTATCGCTGGGCTGGCGCTTGGGTCCGCGTAGCGCAAAGCGCTTCTTGTGCCGCGCACGCCATAGAAAACAATGGGCTTCGGAGCGCAGCGTGCCGCGTTCGGTCTGAAAAGGGCTTTACACTCGCGCCGTTACAGAATGGGAAATATGAATCGATGTTCTGTCCTGTATGAATTGATTTTGAATCGGTAGAGAAAGAATCGCGATTCTTTTGTGAATCGATTTTTTTGCACACCCGTAGTTATAACCTCATCAAAATCCAATTTATTTAACATTACCTAGATTCTAACCTGGAGCTTTTCCATGTAAACTTTCTTTTTTGTAATCGCACAATAGAAATAGGTCCCCATTCAAACCCCATGTGAAGTGGACAATATTAATTAACATGCAAAAATAATAATTGATGCCTTTAATAGTCCCCATGGGGAAATTGCCTTCCCACCTCCCCCAAACTTGTTCTCCATGAAAGCAAGCTTGGCCATGAAGGAGAGCCACACCTTGAGGAGTGTCCAGGGAGCTGGGGGTTAAGGGCCTTGCTCAAGGGCCTACAGACGTGCTGGGTTTGAACCGGCAACCTTGCGATCACAGGCCCAAAGGCTTAACCCACTGAGCCACACTCTGCCCCAAAAGCAGTGCCAAGGGGACAGATCTAAGTGACTTTGACAGGGACCAAATCATTATAGCCAGGCAACTGGGTCAGAGCATCTCCAAAATGGCAAGGCATGTGGGGCGCTCACGGACAGTCACAGTGCGCACCTACTGGGAGGAGTCTCAGGGTGGAAAGACCACCATCCATTGACAGGGTAGCATTGTAATAAACCCTCCAATGTGGCTGAATTAAAGCAGTTCTGTAGAGAAGCGAGGGCCAAAATATTTCATCGATACCAAAAACTGATCTTCTCTTACTGCAAGCGTTTGTTTGCAATTGCTGCAGCTAAATGAGACGTATCACGTTTTAATTACTTTGTAACATGAGTTATATGGGTGCAGGAGATTTTTTTTTCCTTCAAATGATCATTTAAAAATTGTGCGTCGTGTTTACGCAGGTTTTCCTTTGTATTATCCGAAATCTGTTTGTAGACCTGAAACAATTAAGTGTTATAGATAAGAAAAAATAGAGGGAATTAGGAAGGAGGCAAATTCTTTCCTGTACAGTTTTTCTACTATAACTCTGTAATTCAGTCAGTCCCCTAATTTCATGTGTGAATAATAATCCACATAATTATATTTAAAGCATATTCAAAGTTACAATAATAATAAAATAATAAAAGATCAAATAAAATGAATTGTAATTTATAACGACTAGGCCGGGACCCTGAGGCTGGCTCCAAGCTTTGTCGGAAGGAGGGGGATTCTGTGCATCTGCTGCGTGTCGTGGCCAAGCGCGCCATTTAAGCAAGCATGCCTTTTGTTGCCCCCCCTGTTCCTTTGGGGGGGGGGGGGGGGGCATCAGTGAGAAGAGTCCATTTAAAGTTCATTTAGTCCCCTAGAGGCAGGAAAAAGGCCAGTGTGTCAGAGCGCCAAACAGAAGGCTGCAGACATCAGCCTCAGTGCCGTCCCCTCCAGTCTGGTCCACATTCACAACTGTCATGGCCGGCCTGCTCCAGCACCCATCTGTCTCAACCAATCCCGCTCCAGAAGAGGGTTGGGGGGGGGGGTGGTTTCTCTCAGCACACCCCAGCAGGTGTGATGCTCCAAAGGCCAACAGTCGCTTTTCTGCAAGACCCTGTTCCTGAAAATCCAACTTCCTCCACAATACATCATGTTTCTCACCTGTTTTTTGGTAATAAAATGCACCCTTAGTGACTGAGATTACCCCCAGTGACTGATGGGAGGGTGACTCGTCCAAAGATGGGGGTTTATAACGGGTAAATAATAAAATGCAATCATCAGCACAAAAATGCATCAGTGTTACTTAACCTAAATTACAACCTGTGGGACGTGTCAGAAACCACCTCTGATAAAGACACACATACATACTGATCAGCCCTAACATTAGGACCACTGACAGGTGACGTGAATAACAGTGTTTATCTCTATCAAGGGTGCCATTAAATATTCGGCAATCAGTCACTTCTAGAAGTTGATGTGTTGGAGGCAGAATAAGTGGGCAAGCGTTTATGGATCTGAGCAATTCTGACAAGGGCCAAATGGTGAAGGCTAGATGGCTGGGGTAGGGCATCCCCAAAACGCCTGGTCTTGTGGGGTGTTCCCAGTATGCAGGGATCAGTGCCTAGGAAGAACTGATGAACCAGTGATGGGGTCATGGCTCACTGATGTGCGTGGGGAGCAAAGGTTAGCCCCCCAAGTCCGATCCCATAGGAGAGCTACTGTAGCCTAAACTGCTGAAAAGGCAAATGCTGGCTGTGATGGAAAAGTATCAGAACACGAAGTGCATCACAGTTTTCCATGTATGGGGCTGAGTAGCTGCAGACCGGTCAGGGTGCCTATGCTGACCCGTGTCCACCACTAAAAGCTCCTACAAAAGCCATGTGAGTTTCAGAACTGAACCATGGAGCAATGGACGTAGGTGGCCTGGTCTAATGAGTTATATTTTCTGTTACATCATGCGGATGGTCATGTACATGTGCATTGTTTACCTGGGGCAGTGTCATGCTCTTTGCAGTGTTCTACAGGAAAACCTTCGGTCCTGGCATTCATGTAGATGTTACTTTGACACGTTCCACCCACCTAAACACTGATGCAGACCAACTACACCCATTCCTGGCAACAGTATTCATCCTTCACCAGGATAATGTGCCCTTACACTCTGCAGAAATCATTTTGGAAATTATTTGAAGAACATTTGAAGAAAAGATGTCTTCTTGGCCTCCCAGACACCCAGATCCCAATCCAATCAAGCATCTGTCGGATGTGCTGGACAAACAAGTCCGATCCATGGAGGCCCCACCTCACAGCTTACAGGACTTAAAGGACCTGCTGCAAGTCTCTTGGTGCCAAATACCACAGGACACCTTCAGAGGTCTTGTGGAGTCCATGCCTCAACGGGTGAGGGCTGTTTTGGCAGCATGAGGGGAACCTACACAAAACTAGGCAGGTGGTTCTAATCTTACGACTGATCGGTGCAAATACACTATATCACCAAAAGTATTGAGACACCTGCCTTTACATTCACATGAACTTTAATGACATTCCATTCTTAATACATAGGTATTAATAAGGCGTTGGCCCACCCTCTGCAGCTATAACTGCTTCAACTCTTCTGGGAAGGCTTTCCACAAGGTTTAGGAGTGTGTTTATGGGAATTTTTTACCATTCTTCCAGGATAGCATTTGTGAGGTCAGGCGCTGATGTTGGACGAGAAGGCCTGGCCTGCAGTCTCCACTCTAATTCATCCCAAAGGTGTTCTATCGGGTTGAGGTCAAGGAAGATGTGGCACTAACTCGTAACTATTATTGCAGTTCACTGAAAAATCATGTAAGAACTGAATCCCACACTTCAGGGACATGTATGATGACTTGAACTAAAATAAACCCATAATTTAAAAATAGCCAAATTAGAGGAGCTAGGCAGGATAAGGTGTGGCTACACAGGCTGCCTCCTTCCCCCTCTGTCCTGAGGGCCTCAGTATCCTCTCTGTCTCTGCCATCACTTCTCTTTACAGCAGCCGGGCCTGCCAAGTCCTCGATAGTCTCAGGTGTCTTTAGATGTCCTGCCAGCCAAGTCAAGTGGCCAGGAACAGAACCGTATTTACATTTCTCTCTTTTTCCAAATTCCCAGTATTTCAACGTATCTTTTCCCTTCATTTTTAGATCCCGATTGTTCCTCCAGAGACAGCAGCCAGAATATAAGCTGGTCACCGGAGGGTACTTACTAAGCTGGAAGGGTGGACGGTATTTGTGAGGTTGAAGGATATAAAGGTGGAGATGTGGGTGGGTGGGGGGTTTACGGCCCGACTGCGGATGGCTGGGCATTTCCCATAGAGCACTGACGGCTGTGATTTATGGTACAGCTCACACGCTGCTACGTTAATCATCTGACACACCTAACGGGGCACAGGAATCTAGATTGCTCAGTTACCGCGGATATTGTTGAAGAAGAAAAATGGCGCGGTCTTCATCTTGTGAAAAAGTGCCACACCTAGCAATATTTCCTGGCAGGAATAAACAGGCGTTACAAAACATGGCCATCTCCGGGGCCGAGGTTACATCTGTCTCTCTCTCTCCTGTGTACCCACTCATCTGGTCGGGTTTTGTGTTTATCTGACGCTCATCTAGAAAAACACACGGTGTAAACTGAAGTGCGCCCTAGACGTGGGCAAAATAAACAACTGCACACAAATTCCTGCACATTTTTCTGCAGGGTCACTAGACACCAACACAAAACACTGTTTTTAAACTAGCCTTTGTGGCTGCTTGTCTGAATTTCTGACTCCACATAATAACCGATGAATATGGCAGTAATATTTCACGTAACCCATACATCAGGATCAGCATGTGTAAGAAAAGTTATTTCAGCTTATTAGAGGCATAAGATGCCATGACCGTGTCACTGTTTTCCAGCTTCCTACCCTTATTCTCTCAATTACACTCTCAGAAATGTTTCTGCATTCAGTATTAACTTATATATTATTACTCAGAATGTGTATATTCCTCAGAATGTGTATAAATAATTCTATGCCATTTTTCAATGTCTGTATTATTTATTTTCAAATCAGTGGCTTTAAATAAAACTGATTTTTAAAATTGAACGAGTTCATTTTGCCTTAGATCAATGCAGACTTAATTGCATTCATTATGGGTGTACAGAAATATTTCCGTCTGCTCTCGGATGTTTGAAGCACTCCATCGGTTTGCCTCGCAATGCCTGGCGAGCCAGGAGTTCGATCTCCTCAGGAGAACTGGCCCCTGCTGGTGTGCTGCTATGTTCCCGTGACATGTGCGTACAATACGGATTACGTTTGGTTTACCCCATTTCATAGGAGGCAAAGGCGGGTCAAGGCTCTCGATACCCCATTTCAAGATGGAATTGGGTATTGAACATCTCGACATTCAACAAAGTGTGGGTCAGCAGTTGTTCAGGTAGTTAAGGTAGTTTATTAGTAACCACACGCTCAGTCAACATCCCAGGAGTAAGCTACAAAGTAAACAAAGACTGTACCACTGGTCAGAAAGGATCTATGATGATTTAATTTTAAAAAGGACCCCAAAACAGCAATAGTGCCCATTAAGAACATTATGTCAAAGAGTGAGAAAAATAGGTTAAAACCTGAAAATATGCCACTATGTTCAATACTCTCCTAAACATTTCTCTCCAGAATCAACCTAGCTGCACCTATTTACCCTTAGTAGGGTCATCAGCCTAGACATGCCTTCATTAATTAACAGTCAATTAATCAATAACTGCATCCATCACAATTTCTCCCTCTGTATCATGGGAAATGAACATAAATACTACAACAGCAGTGCCTAGACTCTCATTTGTCTGCCTCTCTGCACAAGGTGTGGCACCAAGATGGCGGACAGCTGGATCCAGGCTCCGCCCCTCATTAACTATGACTGGAAATCGCTGGTTAGGGAGTCTTCTCCAGAACAGGGAGAAGAGGCTCACCATAAAAGCCATGTATGTACCGGTGAGCCCTGCAGACTGGAGAAACCTGCCCAACTGTCACCAGAACAACGGCACCCTACTGCCCTCATTCCCCTTCCTAAGCAACTCTTTTGCCTTCTACTCTACAGATGAGCCTGGCACTGATTAGAGAACTTCAACCTCGACTTGAACACCATACGCTGCCACTATAACTTATTAATGGTGAATCTGCATTCAGTCAGCAGAAAAAAGGTAAACCGTTTGGACCCAATAAACACATTATCAGGAGCTGGGAGGGAGCAAAAAAATGTACTATCTGCGGGTCCCTTAGGACCGGATTGGGAAACACTGTCCAAGGACAAAGTCATAGTGTTATTCTGCATGATTCACAACCCCCGCGGTGTTACTGGTGAATCCTGGTGTCCCTTCACCATCTGGTGACACCAGTCAGCATTATGTATTCAACAGGCGATGTGCAGAGGAACCAACAAGCCACCACCAATGCGAGTTCTGTCAATATTTGCATCCTGTGGAAAGCAACATCCTTAGAGCCATGCTATGTTCTGGGTCTCTTTTCATAACAAAAACAGTGTTTGTGTATCTATACTGGTAGGAATTTATGCATATAAATTACGCTTTAGCCTCTAATTAGCCCAGGTTTAGTATTACATGTTGATTAAATGAGCAATTACAATTATCAGCATACCAGCGTCTCTTTGGCAGAACTATAGCTCGATGCCTCACGGGGAGTGGGATTACATCGGGGCCCTGGCTCAGTGTCCTTACTGTGTGCTCTGCTGTTTTTATGTGCCTCACACTCTTCCTTCTTCTACCTTTATTTAGAGTTTTGACAGGAAATCCCATTCAGAATGCCCCACTTTGTGGCTCCAGGCCCACTGTGACCCAGTACTGGGGAAGTGGTGATGGATGATCGACATATGGGTCATGTCTGGACACAGAAGCATCTCTCTCATATGGATCAGGCCGTATCTGTGGAACCTCAGAGCTCCTGCGCAGTCGGAAGCCGAAGGTCTTCTTTCACCAACCGGCAAAGTGGAACCACGTTTTTACAATCCACAGCTGTCATCAAACATGCAAGTGTTTCTGAAATTAGGAGAACCGTAATGACAAAGAATAGCTTTGAGGGCAGGGACTGTGACACATGTGAGCTCTCTTCAAAGATATTTAATCAAAGGTATTCAACAGGGAGGTAAGCTTCAAGTGGTTGCCATTGCATACAAGCAAGTGACCTGCACAATGACTTGACAAAATGCAGGCTCAACACATGAGTTTGTTTTCATGTATTGAACATTTGTTCTACGTTCCATTTTCTTGAATTGAGCAGAAAGATTCGTAAGGCCAGTAACATTGTGGGGGTGGAGCTGGACTCTCTTTAGGTGGTGTCGGAGAGGCAGATGTTGTCCAAGCTAAGGACAATGCTGGACAATATCTCCCACCCACTCCATGATGTGCTGGCCAGTCAGAGGAGCACGTTCAGTGAGAGGCTAAGATTACCCAAATGCTCCACTGAACGACACAGGAAATCATTCCTGCCTGTGGCGCTCTCTCTTACAGCGCCTCCATATAAGCACAAGCATTACACTACACTGCACTACAAGCATACACCTCAATTAGTTAAGTTTTGTAATGTGTTAGAATGTTGTTTGTATATTGTTTATATATTATTATATATAATACATAATATGTGTATACTATTTATTGTTTGTATATTGAGTTCTTTGTACTTTTAGAGCCATTTGTAATTTGGTATTGTAATATCTATAAATGTATAATTATTAGGATATTGCTTGTATTTTGTTTTATATATATATATATATATGTATAGATATACTACATAATATATGTATAATATATAATATATAACACATTTATTTAATATATATTGTTTGTATATTGAGTTCCCTATATTGGAGCCATTTGTAATTTGTAATTATTTGTTATTGGTATTTAATTTGTTAATTATTTTCTTACTGTCCAGGAGCAACTGTATCCACATAATTTCCTCAGGGATCAGTATTCTTAATCGGAATCTGTTCTCAAAGGAAGGAAGCCAGTGACGTTAACGTGCCGTCCCGCCACATTTCTCAGCAACATGCATCACAAGTCCGTGACCGGCATGGTGGCCTGGGGACACAGCCTTCTCACTTTCTTCTCATATCAGTTCACATTCACCTTGGGCCCGAGCCTCCCATAATCTGCCCTAACATTCTCGCATCAGAGAAGATTAAGAGTAGCAGGCTATTAGTGACTCTGCAAAATGACACCAGATATAGACATCAATAGTTTTTTAGCAAAGAAGTTGGGTTTCAAAGCAAAATGAGCGAAGAAATGGCATCTTGCAGCAGATTAGTACAATTGAATAAATAAACGAACATCCAGAGGCACAAGTGGTAATTAACCGATGACGCACATTCGTGACAAACATAGCCTTGTTTCTATTGATTGTTGTCTTGAAACTGGTGCCATATTGCAGACTCGGCACTATTTATCTCAGGTGAGATTTGTTAGCCTATAGCTTATTTTGGTAGAAAACCTGAAACATTTACTAACGAAGCAGAGTGGGTCGTTACTCATTTAGAGAAAGGAGCCCCCCACAGTGAGTCATGGGCGGAGATGGTCGCCATCGACGGCCAAAGGTATTGGTTAGCGATGAATTGGGTCACCCTTTCAGTGATTGCCCAGGTTATGCAACCCAGGTCCAAGCAGAAGGTCACATGACAATCTTTTAGTTTTAATACCATGCCACCGTTTGTCACTGTTCCCTGTAACATATATTTTTAGATATTTATGTTTGGTCACCAGGTCACTGGAGTATAAGCAAAAATGATCAATTCCTCCATCTTCTTAACTCCCAATCTAGTATATCCAGTCCTAAGGTAAGAGATACCATTTTTTAGAACACAAAATATAAGAAGCTAAAGAGAAGCACTTATTACCTGGCAGAAGGGAGCAGAACACAAGCTTAACTGCTAAAAGCAGATACCAAAATTTGACTGCTACAAGCTCCACATCCAGTCCATGGTCTTAACACATAAATTAGCACCACAGAAAGCTCAGAAATCGTCGACTGGGGCAGTGACCACTTCTGCACTGCGGAAAGCTCTGGAATCGGCGACCAAGGCAGTGACCACTTCGGCACTGCGGAAAGCTCTGGAATCGGCGAACAAGGCAGTGACCACTTTGGCACCACGGAATGCTGTGGAATCGGCGTCCGGAGCAGTGACCACTTCTGCACTGCGGAAAGCTCTGGAATCGGCGACCAAGGCAGTGACCACTTTGGCACCACGGAAAGCTCTGGAATCGGCGAACAAGGCAGTGACCACTTTGGCACCACGGAAAGCTCTGGAATCGGCGTCCGGGGTAGTGACCACTTCGGCACTGCAAAAAGCTCTCGAATCGGCGACCAAGGCAGTGACCACTTCGGCACTGCGGAAAGCTC
>JAODKM010000118.1:18936255-18946357 GCA_026780845.1 Petrocephalus sullivani
TGCTTCACCGGTGTATCAGTGAGCACCTCACACTGCCCCTTCTTCCTGCTTCACCGGTGTATCAGTGAGCATCTCACACTGCCCCTTCTTCCTGCTTCACCGGTGTATCAGTGAGCATCTCACACTGCCCCTTCTTCCTGCTTCACCGGTGTATCAGTGAGCACCTCACACTGCCCCTTCTTCCTGCTTCTGCCAGTTGTTTTCCTGGATTTGGTAACGGCCCTATAGCGGAAGGACTGAACGCCTGCCCTGGAGACGACCCTGGGGCACCTGGCTCATCTGAGGCTGTGCTCTTAGTCGTATGTAAGGGGATGGTTGTAACACTTTTTGAACTTGTGTTACAACCCACCCCACCCCTATCAGCCATGGTTTAGCTGGCTGTATTAAGATAGTGGTTTGATATTTGCAGGGAAAAAATGCATCACATTTTGCCTGAGAAACTTTAATGTAATCTCAGTCATATGATTATCTGCAATACAATATCACTAAACAAAATATAGTCTTGGTCAAAAAATGTGTTTCTTACATAAAAATCTGGCCCCACATTCCAGCCTTGACAGGAAGTGGTGTTGCAACCCTCCCCTAGTTACACCCATGCCCGTTCTCCCCTATATCCTATAATAGCACAAGTAGAACCGCAGATCTTTAAATATGCATTGAAATGCAACCTATTAGTAAAATCCATTTGTGGGAGGATGGCATCCAGCGATCCTGCTTTCCCCGTCTTCATTTCAAGATCTGTATGCAGCTTTTTAAATGTAATTTTTATTTTTCTAATTTCTCTGCCGATGGAATCATCGGCATGCAGCCAGCATTATCCTGCATGCACTGTTCTTTATTTAGTACCATACACTGCACTGCTCTTTATTTAGTGTCGCGCATGTACCTTATATTGCATTGCTCTTTATTTAATACCTTACACTGCACTGCTCTTTATTTAGTGCCATGCATGTACCTTACATTGCCCTGCTCTTTATTTAGTACCTTACATTGCACTGTTCTTTATTTAGTACCTTACACTGCACTGCTCTTTATTTAGTACCTTACATTGCACTGCTCTTTATTTAGTGCCACATATGTACCTTACATTGCCCTGCTCTTTATTTAGTACCTTACATTGCACTGTTCTTTATTTAGTACCTTACACTGCACTGCTCTTTATTTAGTACCTTACATTGCACTGCTCTTTATTTAGTGCCACATATGTACCTTACATTGCCCTGCTCTTTATTTAGTACCTTACATTGCCCTGCTCTTTATTTAGTACCTTACACTGCACTGCTCTTTATTTAGTGCCTTACACTGCACTGCTCTTTATTTAGTGCCGCGCATGTACCTTACATTACACTGTTTTTTATTTAGTAGCTTACACTGCACTGCCCTTTATTTAGTACCTTACACCACACTGCCCTTTATTTAGTACCTTTATTTAGTGCAGTGCATGTACCTTACATTGCATTGTTCTTTATTTAATACCTTACACTGCACTGCTCTTTATTTAGTGCCATGCATGTACCTTACATTGCACTGCTCTTTATTTAGTACCTTATACTGCACTGCTCTTTATTTAGTACATTACATTGCACTGCTCTTTATTTAGTGCCATGCATGTACCTTACATTGCGCTGTTCTTTATTTAGTACCTTACACTACACTGCTTATTATTTAGTGCCGCGCATGTACAGTACCTTATATTGCGCTGTTCTTTATTTAGTACCTTACACTACACTGCTTATTATTTAGTGCCGCGCATGTACCTTACATTGCGCTGTTCTTTGTTTAGTACCTTACACTGCACTGCTCTTTATTTAGTACCTTGCATTGCGCTCTTCTTTATTTAGTACCTTACAGTGCACTGCTCATTATTTAGTACCTTATATTGCACTGCTCATTATTTACTGCTGCGCATGTGCCTTACATTGCACTGTTCTTTATTTAGTACCATATATTGCGCTGTTCTTTATCTAGTACCTTACATTGCACTGCTCTTTATTTAGTGCCCATCTGTTTAAACAGTGCGCCATGTAAGGAGGGGCATTTATAATTTATAATGCTCTTGCAGGTGGCCTTGCAGCATTAAAAGCATTTATAAGAGCTGACAGACTCCTGGTTGCGGGAAACAAGCAACCCTGGCAAACCAGGGGCATCATTAGGCCACGTAACAAAGTATAATTGATAGGTACGTTTAAATGGCCACCTTGTATAGGCAAATTTTCAAAGAGTGAAATCTAGACCTGCAAGAAAGTGACTGATAATCAGCGACAAGGAACCACTGCATAGCAGCTGATCTGCAGTCAGCAATCTGGAGCTGCAGGCAACATCGCCATCAATGACATCTACCATTACACATCAAAATGGTAGCTGCCACACCTACAGTAGAAAAGGCACTAAACATCGGCATTTGCAGCAAAACATCCAGCTTTCTAAAGAGATAAAACTCCTCTCCTCTGGTAGTCCTCCACATTGCGAAGAAGGAATCTGGCAAAAGTACTTTACAGATGGCCCTGCAACCCTGAGCAGAATAAGTGCTTTGAAGATGGATGGAGTATGGATGCTAGGCTGATGCTATAAAAATAAAATTAAAGCCAGGGGATTAATTTGCCTGGGAAGCAGTAGACCTTTGTGGCTAAACTCGAGGAAGTAGTTCTTCTCCTGACCCACTATGAACAGACTCTTTAGGTGGACATTCCTTATATAGTGCAGCACAGACGGCACTCAAATATACTGCATAATATCCTGGAACACCCCCAACCTCCCTAGGAATAACATCATCTGAGAATAATATATGCAACTAGGAAGTATTTTTACAGGGGAGCAAATTCTCAGGGCACTATAGCTTCATACAACATTAATTTCCAACCTTATTGCCAGCTGAGCTCCAAATCCGTTCTTGACTAAGAGGCTACAGCAGTGGTGGCTGGAACACGGAGACTCTAAGGTTGCAGAGGTTCTGCTCAGTCAGCGCTTACCCCCGAGCTGAAGGTGCCGGAGGATCAGAGTGAGCACGCAAGTCCCTCAGGTACTGAAAGCGACAAATACCTCACACATATATATATACAGCATCATTCAGCTGTACCTGCTGACAAATACAACACTAAAGTTACACTTCATTACAATTTACGGGGGAAGAATTTCATTTAAATTTGATGAAAAAAACCACCACATGGTAAAGGCTTAACTTCAATACACTGATACACTGAAAGCATTTACTTTTCTCTCAGTATATACAATATATATAAAACCAGCATACAAATCTAAGTACATTTTTACTAGGCTTTTGTATATGGCCTTTAGAGCAGAGACGACTGTGTGTGTGTTGGGGGGGTTAGTCAGGTGAAAATGGATAGATAACTTCACGCACATGGGATATTTAGTGCTTACCCCCATGCCCCCCCGCCACGCATTTGCACCCTGTCGAAATCACGCCACGCTGTAGCTGCTGATGCATTTAAAGCACAGGCCTTAATCACGCATAAGTGAGATGGGTCCCGTTGATCCATGCATTACATGTATCCTATGTGTGAAGCATGCTGTCCCATTTATATGTAAATGAAATGGGTATTAGCTGCCGGGGAAGCATCCATAAAGCAGCCTGCATCTTATTCCATGTGATTAATGGGTCTGATGATTTTCCGTGCTGTAGCACGGGGACGTTACTTTCAGCCCCCATATTCACACTCATTCTTTTTGCAGTTATTTCCTGTTGTTCCTTCACTCTGCATAAGTTGTAGTTTTTTCTTCCTCTGACTCTAGTTCAAATGATGGTTTGAAATTAGACTTCAGCTGGAGCTGGGATTTTGTTTATTCTCATTAACAGCAGCAGCGGGACGGATGCATGTGGGATGATGTGTCTCGCAAAGAAGTTCATGGTGCCGGCCTCTCGGCACCTGCCTGCGGCTGACGAGCTTGAGGGGGCTGGGGGGAAGCGGGCGGCACTGCACAGCGCCTCCATTGCCCTGGACGCGGACATATCCCTGGGATGCGCTCACAAAGACAGCAGAATCTGAGAGACATATATCGAAATGCGACATCACCAGGAAATGAGCTGTGGCTATGACAGCCTGAGCAAGAGAGAAATGAATAAAGGAAAGAAGGAGGATGTGGATTTAGAGGAGGAAATAATTGGTGGCAGGAGGGGACTCCACCCAGGGCTGTGAGCCAGTGCTTACAGGCGTCCCTCTTTGTTATAACAAATTTCATTTATTTACCAGATGCGATTTTTTTGAGAAAGCAGGATCAGCCATTCCAGCCTTCTCAGGGGCCACAGAGTAGCTGGGGGGTTCAGGGCCTTCTGAGGGGCCACAGAGTAGCTGGGGGGTTCAGGGCCTTCTCAGGGGCCACAGAGTAGCTGGGGGGTTCAGGGCCTTCTCAGGGGCCACAGAGCAGCTGGGTATAGGGCTTCAGAACAGCTGGGGGGTTCAGAGCCTTCTCAGGGGCCTCATCTCTCTGCTGACCCTGGGATCTGAAGAGGCGCCCATTCAACTCCAGGCAGAGCACCCCAACCCGCTGAGCCTCGCCAGAGTTACCATGTTACAGCAGGCGGTCTTCACACCCCTGTCCCAGTAAGTGCCTGAAGGGCCTGTATTTCACTGCCTTTGGTAAATGGCGCAGTTAGACAAGAAGGAAGCTAAGTGGCAGGTAGGCAGTCCTCGGTAAAAGGCTGCTCCCGGTAAATAAGCATAACAAGCATGTGCCATTTACACCAGACCCGGCCGATTACAGTGACGGACGGCCCATGCGGATTTCAGGAGTGTCGAGAGGGGAACGTGAGCGAGGGAGGGGAAGCCCACCGGCACTAAAGCTGAGAAAATGACTAGTCCCCCTGTGACGGGGGGGCGCTTGTTAGACTTTAAAGAAAAAAAGGCCAATCCAAGTGCCTTGTCTGAAATGAAGGAGCCATCAAGCACTGCGAGGTCCTTCTGTCTGCACCATCGCAGCCCCTGAGCCATGTGCACAGAGAGAGACCATCACAACGTCTTCATCGGCTTCCGCCGATGACATCTTGAAAGACAAAGAGGATTTATTATTGTTTTTTTACAATCCCAAATAAATGATCTTATTCTCTGCTTTTGCTTTTAACTAGCTCCCCGGAACACTGAGGTCATACTGTCCATTCAGTTGCAGTAAACAGTTATGCAGTTATCCAATCAAACTCGTGGTCAGAAAGGGTAAGGATGGCTGAGAGGCTTGTTGTAGAGGGGATCTGGGGGGTCACTTGAACACTCATAAGACTGAAGGAATCTAGAGTCGATTTGAGGAAAAGTGTCCGACCCCTCCATGCACACACAAACACACACACACGCACACACACGTTTGCTTTCTTATTTATGAGGGGACTGTCCATTTCTATGGGAGAAACCCCAATCCCAAAACTAACCTTAACCCCTACCCGGCCCTAACCCTAACCATATGCAACCAAACTAAAGTATGACTAAATATAAGACTTTCTACATTTTTAGTTTTTTTAAATGTCATTAGAAAATTGAGTTTCCCCTTGTGGGGACCTAAAAATTGTCCCCACAATGACAAAAAAATATATTTTTTTGGTCCCCACAGTGCAATATACATACTGTATAACCCACACACAAAGTCCAAACACTGTGCCTTATAAATAAATATTCTTTGATATTCCTCCACATCACAATGTCCATAAAATCATTTTTCTTCATTGTGCAGATACACCACCCTGTCACCATCAGCTAACCAATATGTTCAGTGTCTAATGACACAGAAATTAGACTGCGGTATACATAAATGGATCAAAAATACATATAATTTATAATCATCAGACTCCACTATCAGGAGAAAAAAACATTGCCAATTTTATATTGCTCTGCAATTACAAAAGGTACATGATGATTCCTTTCTCTCCAACTAGCAATTACAGAAAGCACATACTCTTACACCGTTCCAGCTTTGTATAGAAATGCACGGTAATGTGAGGAAACCAGGTCTCGAAGGCCATTCTGTCCCGCGTACAATACACCCACAGGAATTACAAGCATTTTAAATGTGTCATGTTCACCTGCCATAAGCAGATAGGAAACAACACCACCGTTTATTTGGAGTGAAAATTTATCAACATGACAGATCAAATTATTTTAAACAGCCTGAAAATAAAATGTTGAGATGAATTTGTTAAACCTACAAGATTCAATCCAGATTGCTCCCATCACCGCAAACAGTGTATTAGTACTAACTGAGGTAGACAGAAGTTACAGGAACATTGAGATGCCAAAACATCTAACAGTGGTGACACCCACACAAACACTGGAAAAACATGCTACTTCTACACACACACACACACACACACACGGAGCTGGGGGCGGGCTATAAACCCTAAGCCCAAGTTTAAATGCCACACTGGCATGTATACATGATTGATAAGACATAAGTATTCATAATTAAATGGAGAAAAAGAATGCAGACTTCTCCCCAGCTGCTTATCATGTTCACTCAACATCACTGAACTGAGACAAGCAGTTACTATTGTTTTGACTATATCTGTTAATTCTGTAAACCTTTATGAACTACTAAAGTAATAGCTGAAGGAACAAGCCATGAATAACCCAAGTCAAATACTGATTTTATATGATGCATCATGATCATGATGCAATTTTTATACCAACCAGTTACTGTATTTGTTGCTATATCTGTTAATTCTGTAAACTTTGTGAACTACTGAAGGAAGTAATGAATCCTGACACATCTTTTATCTTAAGTAGCAACTATATTTTGTTGATGATTTGGGGTACAGCAAACACTATAATTCAACACTGTTGTAACCCCAATGGTACAAAAATGTTCCTCAGGGTCCATTTCTGTACCTTAAAAGGTAGATTTACCTATAGCTAGGGTACAACTGATCAACAGATTGAGCCCTCATCTCTGGAGGTGTGAGCTAGTATGCCACCTGAAATAAGACTACATTGAAATATCAGCGACATCGATCCACTGTCCATTACAGTTGATGCAGAACATAATCTGGAGGGAGCCGCTGTGTGCAGGACGATAGTGCTCATAGGCGAGGGGCATATAAAGGGGGACAGACATCACTAGGGCTCTGTCACCCATCAATTATGGAAAAGCACCAAACTCGACACAAAATTGCATTTTAAGAATAGGAGCCACAGATGAAAGGCTGACATCATTTGTTCACAAAGGCATTTGACAGAGATCAGCTCCTTCTCACTGATTTGCTACAGCAGCCAGGAAAAGGGCCAGCGAGAGCCGCTGATGGACACAGGCTCTGCCTGAAGGGACACAGAGCCTGAAATTCTCCGGGATTGACTCACTAGTGAGGGGTGGGGGGCCACATGACCTGGGACACCTATGTGGGCTTGATGACACGGCACAGAGGAACCTGTGGAGCGGCCGTGGGTGTATCACCGCAGGCCCCGTCCACAATTTCTGGGCCTTTAAAAATTCCCCACAAACTGCAGAGACATGCAGACGTAAGCTACATGACAAAATTATCCAAGCCAACTGACATGCCAAGACAAGTGACAGCGTCACTCGCTGCTCCCCTGCGCACTGCACCCGCTCGGGCGACCCCATGTCCCACCTGCGGGGCGTTTAAAAAGAGCCCAGCTCCGCTAATGCACGACTAAAGCCCACAGACACAGACGACGTGTCAGTCAGCCGCCAGCCCGTCTCTCCCAGGAGCAACCGCTGGCCGCCGGGCTCTTCCCTCCGCAGGCACGCTCACATCTACCAGGGAGGAAGATGAAATCGCCCACTCAATCCTCTGGCGAGCCCATTAACTGCATCTCCACAAACTGCGAGAATCAGGCAGGAAGGTAAGAAATAGTCTCATCTGGGTTAGGCCTCTATAGATGGAAGGCAGATGAGAATTACCTGAGGTTTGTGTGGGGCACATAACCTTAATAAAACTTCTGGCAAGTCTTCATCTGCTTTAAACTCTATCTCACAATCTGAAACATCACCTATACTCCTAAACTATGCTCACATTCATTAACAGTTGATTTAAAATACTAACCATATATTATTAGCATTATTTGCATTTTTGTGTAATTTATTTGATCAGGTGCGTAAGTCTTTTATCAGGTGGTTTTCGCCACAGGCTGGCTCTTTGGTGCACCACCTCTTCCTGCTCCTGGCTGAAGGAACCAGGTCTTCCGTTCCTGACTCCTCCCTCCTTTCACACTGCAAATCAGTCGCACCATACCGAAGGCCAGCCAGAATCTCGCAGGCACCCAGCCAGACTCGACGAAACTGCTGACCGAGTCCCAGCTGATTCCCCTCCCTTGGCAGAGGGGAGCCAATTTATTCTGTCAACATGGGGCCTTCCTGGACGCAATCAATGAATAACAGCAGTCGGGAACCCCGGGCCTGTGCCGATACTGTCCGAGCCACTCAGGGAAGCTGGAAATATATAATCACTCTGCAAGTTTCCCAAAGAAATCATAAATTGTGGAGTTCTATAGAAATGGCATAAAACACCTTCAGAACACTGCTGGCGCGCAAAGAAAGAAAAGGAAATTCATGCCAATTATGGGCTACAACCGTAAAAAATGCTAAATTCCCAATAAACATTTCCATGCATAGTTCATTCCTTTCATTCCATTTGTGTAGCTAAGAACAAAATTCTTTATTATTGAGTGGTTCCTATATGAAGAACGGACCAGTCATAGTACATATGTATGGTGTATTTTGAATGCATAAAGTCTTTTAAAACCGTGCCACCTTAACCAGTTTCCCACAGCACATCTTTTAATTACTCTAAACAGGGACTGTGCTGAACCCTGACCTGTAAGCTCCTGGCCACCCTGCATTGACTTTTTGTGTTTTCTGATTGATGATGTCTTTTCAAAATCTTGCCTGTCTGCAGACAAGGACTGCGCAAAAATTTCGAACATGTGGCGTGATTTATTCTGAGATAGATATTGTAATTTTTACAAACCAAAGGAGCTGAAAATGTACCCAAAATGAAGTGTTACCAAACAGGGGTGGCTTTCCCAAAAGCATCCTAGCGTTACGTAGTTTGGTATCAAGCACGTATGATTGATCGTTAATTAACGTCCCTTTCCCAAAACCCTTTGTAGTTATCGTTATTTTCTAAGTAGTTCATTGTTTGAACTTTTGCCTGCTGTCCTGTCACAGAGACGCAGAGATCGGCCAAAATACATCACAAAACACACTGGCGGTCATCTATGGCAAACATAATAAAGCCAATGATACAATAAGCGGTCAAAATTAATAACATGTACAGTTAAATATACAGTTAAGACAAATATGAAACTATAACTAGCGGCGCTCGTTGTTGTAACTCCTGTGCACATTTTCAGTACATAACAGGGTTGTGCACCAGTCAGAATTGACCATAAAAATGAAATGCAATTCATAAAATTGGTTGAAAAAACGTTGCAGAATCGCAAGTAGATTGAATATAAGGAAGTAGAATTAAAATGGGAGTCATTTCACATACATTCACTTACATAGTGTAAGTGCAGCTGTAACAATACAGTTTAATATTTCAAATGGATTACACAGCACGTTAACAAAAACAGCATACACTGTCACCAACCACCCACCCGCCCCCCAACAATCACAAATATTTACAGAAGTGAAAAGTACCCGTTAGCGATGCCCCATGTCAAAGTCTGTGCAATTCATGAATTGCCACATTTGAGATGTTGCCTAAAGAATAAATAGTTAAATACATAAATAAATAATAATTTGTGTACCATGGTGGGCTTCACACAGCCATACAAAGTAACCCTTTCACAACCCTATCCATCTGACAATCTAGCGATACTTGAAAGGAAAATTTGTATTACTGTCATTCCAATTCAGCATCTTATAGTCAATTCAAAATCCAATTAATGAATGGAATAGGGCATAATTCGTGAATTCTGGACAACCCTAGTTGGCTACATAATGTGTAACCAATCAAAATTGCTATGTGTTCAGTCACATCTTTTGGTTGGGGAAGGTGAATCACCCATCATGACAAGCGATGACAGAAAATTGTGCCAGTCAACCTAATACAACGTCCAGGAAGTCAAGTTGCTTGTCTAACTGCTGTTTTGCGTTTTTTTGTTGTGCCGTGTGCACAACTACATACAATGTCCAGCGGGAG
>JAODKM010000118.1:18960745-18976457 GCA_026780845.1 Petrocephalus sullivani
CAAAGAATCTCACAGGCGGTATTTTAGAGATGAAGGGGGGACCACAGCAGGGCCGGGCTGGACTGTGTGTTCTGATGCTAGGTGAGGGTCTGTGTACTGAAGGAGGCTGTATACTCCTCAGACTATTTATGGACTTTTACAGACAGACACATGCAACCATAAATGACGCTAAGGTCTTATTAGAATAAAGATAATATAGCTAGAAAACATGCACTAGATAAGACCAGGAAGCACATATAGAGAGTGCAAACCCAAAAGTAGCTCCCTGACTCTCAATTGTGTCAAGGTAGTCAGAACTAGCACGTGATAAATTTCTATGCTGGTACGGATAATGCTTAAAAGCAGACATCTGGTAACACAAACAGCCCAAGCAAAGTCAGTCTAGGTTATCCAGAGAGGAGTGGAAATATTTTGAAGGGGATCCTTTGGAAGAGTCAGCAGCTGCCTGCTTTCTAGAGACAGCTCAATCAATTCACAGCTATGACAAAGTCTGTGAGTGCAGACAGTGAGACCCCCGAAAGACAGCTCGCCAGCAGCTTTGAAGCACAGGCTGGGAGCTCGCAATCCACAGAGAGTGTGATGTACGCGCCGGTTCGTCTTGCTGATTCCCTGACTGCCCGAAGTGAGTTCCTAGATAGTCGAGCAGATGTCACCTTATTTTTTAAAAGTCACTGTTTGAAAAGTCGCCATTTATTCATATCGAGCAACGTATCAGGGTAGGGAAGAGTTATCATTGCGGACAGAGTGGCTGGTGGGGGATGCTTAATACTTCACCGTATACACTGCTAAATTTGGAGGGCAGCAGTCACACAACATACCTTTTATGTGTCTTTTTAATTTCAAAATACGATTAGCATTTTTAAATTTCCCCCTAATGGTGTTTTGCTCACACGCTGGCTGTTAAATGAATATCCTATAAGCCATCTGCTGCAGCTCTGCCTACACGTGACAAACGTGTATCACAAGCCCCTGCCCCCAGTCATCAACCGTGGCCTCTCATTCGCTAGTTAACCCAAACGATGAAGCTGAGAGCCTCACCGGCACAGAGCCAAGGAATAAATAGCGGAAAGCGGGCCGTGGAATCGGTGCTGGATTTCGGAACCCGAGATAAGAGCATTAGCGGACAGTGGGACCCGCGGCCGTGTGAAGATCCAGGGTTAATGTGTCTCTGATGCTCTCCCAGCTAAGCGATAAGTCGTCGAGCCTGGCCGGCTCGAATCCCATTATCCCATGGCTGCAGTGGCTGAGCACAGAAACTGGCAGGGACCACCATCTAGGAGTCTGATTTATGCTCAAAATAAAAAATACAAAATTGAAACAGAAAGGACATTCTGGTCCTACTGGAAATACTACCTGTAGACATTTTGGCACAGAAAGCATGGTTACTGCAGCGGGCTTGCATTTACTCTCTGTCTATTTATGCCCTGATTGTTAGCATCTATTGCCAAGTTGTCTTCAACTGTAGCAAGCTGTGTCAGCAGACATTTGGTCACGTGGCGGTAAAGGTTCTGATTCTTTTGTTGTTTGGGGATTGAATTCAAATTGATATTGGAGGAAAACAGTATAGACACAAAATACAGTTTATTGGTGACAAGTCATATGAGAAGCCATTGACCTGTTTACATTAATATCTGGGATCGATGCATAAGATTAAGTGAAGTGAGCTGTCATGGGAACTTGCTTTCAGGATCATGAGGTTTGTGGAGCTCAGATGAAACAACACTGAGATCATTCCACACAAGAAGAACCTGGACATTTTTCGTTGTCCTCCTATTCATTAGGGAACAAAGATCAGGACAAACGCAGGTTTTTACGCAAAATTAGCCGGAGGGCCAGAATTCCTAGCCACACCTCTGCCCGGAAGACGTTGTTTAGTGCACACAGCAAACGTCCGTCCACTACATTCCACAGTTTACTATTACTATGCATGCAGTTCTACTGTATAATTTTACTGGGAATAAATATATTATTAGAATGAAATGGGTTATAGCCCATCATTAAATAAGAGTCATGAGGGGCAGGCGTGCAGAAGCGAAACACGTTTTATTGTTTCCAGCATTGTGTATGGTGGCCATTAACTATTAATCGGAGCTGTTAGCAGAAGCCTTAAGGCACCATAGAAATGAAACTGAAGAATTTTCAAAACTCATAATCTTTCATTTATCTATGAACCATTTGTTGGCCATTATAGAAAAGCAGGGCAAATGCTTTATTTAAAATTTTTATTCTGTATGGGTACACATTACACATATTCTAGCCATCCCACCCAGACTGTTTTATGATCCTGTCCTCCCTGGCTCATCGTGACACTATATTACAGCGGTCACCAAAAGGCACAAGCCGACCATGATACAAGTGGATCCAGACCGCGCCATCGATCCCCACCACCCCCCTGGCAAATCTTTCTGTTGGGGGACCCTCCCCCTTGGTGGGCAAGTTTTATTGTTAGGGTCCCACCAGACCGTGGCTGTGTGTTTGTGAAATTCGGCCCTCTGGAAAAATCAGCCGAAGACTCCTGCTGTAAAAGATAAGATGGCCGGATAGATTTATTACTGATGAAGTTGTGCATATCTATTTCAAAGCTTTTTTTTTAATTGAAAAATGGAAACACAAATAAATACAGACAGCATCAAAATCCCCATGATATAATTTTTATGCCACACTACGAGCATTCACTTTGAAGTAGTTCTGCAATCTAAAACAAGATGACAGGACCATAAGACAAAACTGCTTGATTTGTAAATCAGGAATGCACCATAACGTGGCGCTCTGGGTAAATAAAAGATGGGAAGTGAGCTGTAAGCCAAGCAGCGACATGACACACGAGCTGCACGCGGAATGCCAGGGTGCAGGGCAGGGTTCTCCCAGACACACAAGCTGGAGCCCTGTTTGCCCACCTGGCTGGGAGCAGTCCAGTGCTGGGATGGTGGGGGGACGGGTGCCATGCGACAGACAGCTCCGTAAGTAGGATAGGTCCCTTAAAGGCCTGGCGCGGCATAAGAAGCCTAAATAAAAAGGGGAACCTCCTGCAAGGAATGAAGCAGGCCTTTTTGGTGCCACTTCAATAAACAAAACACAGAAACAAATAACATAAAGTAGAGGTACGGCAGAGTGGTTTTACACCTGCGGGGTTTTGTGGTTTCATTTCCCACCCCTGTCTTCTCTGTGTGTGTGTGTGTTTTGTAACCCCAATTTTATAAAAAATCTGTGAATGAAATAAAAAAAAATGTCAGAAGTCTTCTATTTGGGGTGGTGTGTGTTGGAGTGTGTGTTGGAGTGTGTGTGTGTGTGTGTGTGTGTGTGTGCATGCAGCTTGTCATCTCTCCATGTTGACTGGATTTCCTCCAGGTGCATGCAGAGTCCCGGTGATGTACTGGCATCCCACCCCAAGGGTTAAGATTAAGCAAAATGTCTGGATTGTCAAATATTAAAGGGTACATTTAAAACTCCAAAGACTATATAAAACTGCAATGGGAAGCATTATATCTAAAAACAACTAAGTGGCTCGCATACAGCATGGGGGCAGCATCTGACATGCTGTCGTTTTTATGCTGTGTACAGGTTCCTCTGCATCAGGTGGCTCAAAGTGGCTGTCTAGTGTTATGTGCCCCATCTTTTCTGAACCCTAAGCCCCCATCACCTGTGCCAAAGGAAGGCATTGATGAGATTGCTGTGTAACAGCATCCTATATCTCAGGGCCAGGCAAAAAGACACCTCCTATCTAAGGCACAGCCATTCTGGGAGCATGACCACAGCCCTTACAGCATGAAGAGAATAGCTGCTGTTACTCTTAGATAAAACAAACACAGAAAACAAGATGGAGATCTGCGAGTGTGTCACAAATTCCTCTCACAAGGAGCCACCCCTGGAAAACTGGAGAGAAAAAACACGTCCAACGAGTTCTAGGCGCATTCTGTTCTATTACTAAGGAACTCAAGAACTTCTCAGTTCTTACCATACATAACTGCATCTTATACTGACTCCCTGACCCCTAACAATAAAGCCCGATAAATCTTGATTGTGGAATCTCACTGACGTGTCATTTTACACCATTCTTCACCTCCTAAGTAGTCATTTCGGAGGTAATTTAAACAAAAAAGACACTTCTGGAAAGTGATAAATGATAACGAGTGATCTTGTCCAGGACATTTAGTGCAGACATCTTCAAATTTACTTTGTAAAGAAATTCTTTGCCATATACATCAGAGATGAGAAACAAACACCTAGTTCTATTTAAGAAATACAATTTCGAAGGTCTTTGATTTCTTTGACATTGCAATAACAATGATCCATTATGCAAACTGGAGGTGACCTGGTGAGTCACTTCTATGACAGACCCCATAATGTGTATTCGTATATACAGGGCTATCATTACATACAATAATCAAATTTGTTTACATAAATGGCCAGTGTGCAAATTCATAGACATACTGTATATCTTTTGACTAAGTACAACACTGTGCCCCCCTACTGAAAGACACATGAATGGACACTACAGTTTAATCGTGAAACAAAGCACAACACCTTCCTTGGGAGAACAACTCCAAAGCTTTCAGCAGTTTCACAGTTAAGACCTTCTATGCATCCGTCATCTGTAGGGCTTATCCATGATAGCATCATGGGGGCCATCAGTCTATCACAGGCAACACAGGACACACACCAAGAATGCGTGGGATGCCATTTCTTAACATTCTCTGTTTTATCTGCAGTCATATTCCAGATGCGATGCTTTTGCACAGATATTCAGAACATTTAGAGTTATAGCAGTAATGATACCCTAAATCAGGGGTGCCCACACTTTTTTGGCTTGCGAGCTCCTTTTAAAATGACCAGGTCAAAATGATTCACCTACATTAAAGATGCGAAATATTCAGTATGTTGCAAACCTTGCATCACTGCATGAACCTTTAAAGCGCAATACTTTTATGGTTCCTTACTTGGTCCGGCTCCCCCACTCATTTTTTAATATCCCTTAGTAATATCCCTTTATATCTACCCCTTAGTAGATATAAATCAGAAGGCTAGCTGGGTCACGTTGGTTGCCAGAGTTTTGCATTAGCTTGGTATACATTCGCATTTTCTGCCGGATGACGCGTTAGAAGAGAAGAGATCTAAGTAGGTATAGTAAGCTAATGTATGAAAGTTTTAATGTTGCGCGATCTACCCGCACTACCTTTGCGATCTACTGGTCGATCACGATTGAAATATTGGGCACCCCTGCCCTAGAGTATACATTATGGGAGGTACCAACTATCTTACCATGTTTTTAGGCTTGAAGAGGAAATAGGAGCAGTTGACTAACCTAGACAAATGTGTGGAGAGCATGCGTAGGTCATAAAAGGGGGATCAGGTTACATGTATTGTATATTGAGGTGGCTGCAAAGGCTTGAAACAAGTGGGGGACCTGTGGTATGGACCACAAAGCAGGCGTGATACCATCACCAATTCTGGGCCGCTTTTAAAAAAAGCGGAATCAGTGTATTCCTCTCGCTCTGTCCAAAAACAGACAGGTGACTCGTATGAGGTCACCCTGAACAACAGGTCCATCGGCACTCTGAGGGGGGATGACCAGCCCCTGAACAGGGCTCAGCCTCCCCAGGCTAGCATCCCTTCACCAAGACCTACCTAGGATGCCCTCTCAAGTTAAAGGGACAATAGTGGCTCAACTCTGTGTACAGCCTTGGGGTTTAAGGCCTGACCAAAAGCTGGTACTGTGCCAAATTTATGGCACGAGGAGACATTTCAGTTCACTACAGAAGCTGTCCAGATGTTGCTGTCATTTTGATTTCTCCACCATCAAACCACAACTGATGTGCATTTGCTGGACTCCTGACCCTATGACAAGCTGCTCCCTCTCCTTATCTGTGCTCACAGAGACTGACCTTACAGGCTTCAGGTGGCTCCATCTCTCTCTCTCTTCCTTGAAGACAGAGCCAAAGGAACGTTTCGTCGCCCTCACAAACAGCTGTTCCCACACCGCCCCAGAAGCCAGCTCTCCACATTTGCACGGATCCCCCACGGTGCCCCTTTGGATTCACCAATTAGCAGGCTCTTCAGCTGAACAAGCAACTCGTTAAGAATTTGGTTTATAATTGGTCCAGGGTTATTACCGTGAGGTGAAGATGGGGAGTTAATAACAGATGTGGATGAAAATGACGATTTGTAGCTAATTTTCAAAGTGGCCTGTCATTGCAGCACGCAAAAAAAAAAAAAAAAAAAAACATAGATACGGGAAAATTACTGTACTATATGAGAATAGGGGCAAAATCTGGCTGAGAAGCACAGAGTGCAAAACCTAATTGTCCTGGACTTTGAGTCCCAAGAAAACACTTAAAGTGACTGCAGTGCTGACGTCCACAAAGAGCTGGTGCAATTATGTCATCCACCAGGACCACCATGTCATCCACCAGGACTGCTTCTCCAGTCAGGTACTCACTGGCTGCAAACATGGTCTTCATTTCAGCGATGAGGTCAGCATTTCTCAGTCTTTCAGTCAACTTCTTTACTTCACAGCCCCATTTTTGCTTCGCCCTTGTGCACAGACCTCGGCTCACTAGCGACCCCTCATGGCGCGTTTGCCCGTCTCCTGGGGTCATAGGTTTTTTTGCCAGAAAAGTATCAGGTCATCAGTGACCAGGGCAAGGCACAAACAGTGTAAACCCCACTGTCAGTTTGGAGTCTTGGGTGCTTTGCTATAAATGCCTGGCAGCTATTATGAAACAATGTACAATATTACTATTTGTATGTTATTTCAACCGGAAAATGATTTAAAATGGATATAAAGGTTTATATTTTTATATATTTTATGTTAACATTTCAAGCAATTTTTTTCCCTTGAAATTAACAAAGTTTCCGCATGCTGAATCTCGCCGAGTCTGTCTCCCAGGAGGACCAGTGCTTGGGAAGAAGATACAATTATTTTTAAACAATGTAAATTTCAATTTGAAGAGCCATTCAATAGAAATTTGCATGGTTATTGTGCCCGTTTCTGTGATGTGGTTGGCTGATGTGTGCCATCAACCATCCTTCCTTACTGACAGTTTACCGAAGTCAATTTCTTATAGTTTATATTTTATATGACAATGTTTATATATCATTTATATTGCCCAACCATATCTGCTTGGTAAATTTCAGCAGCCAGGGAATTTTCCCAGGCAGCATTTGGGTTCACATCCATGCGGTGGCCCATTATGGAGCAGACCGCATTTCCAGGCCACAGTTCCGCTGCCACTTCAGCTTCCGATTCACTTCTGGGCCACGGCCCAGTGGTTCCGAAATGCTGCTCTAGTTATTGTTCAAACAGAGACCATTCTGACATTATTGTTTGAAGTTCATGTTTGCTTAATTTTCACTAGCTACCGAATTTCAACTAATTCTCTTCTAGCCATTAAGAATCTTTGTATCTCGTTAATACTTGTGTGAGGGAGTCAGTGTGTATAACGGGCTGGCATCCCCTCGGACAGTACCCACCCTCTCAGTCCGTGCTTTCAGACAAAAGCACCAAGATGGAGGTATCTCTGTGCTTGATGAGCAGATATATGATGAGCAGAATTCTTCTCTCTCCTCCCCCACATACAGTACAAGGCCAGCTCTACCTTTTCAGGGGCCACAGGCAATAGCTATAGCTTTACCTGGGAGCCCCCCCTCCCCCACCAAGAAAACTCCGGAATGAGGGTAATTCGGGGGCCAGAGGCCACTGCCTACTCTGCCTATAGCTAGTAGCAGTCCTGGCCATGGAATACCACACTATCTGGGGCCTTTTACTGACAGCTGATGAGACTGGCATGGCATGGCTCACGGGGCTCACTGTAGCCACACCATAAGTGTGTAACCATACACACTTATCCCTGCGTTATGCAGATCTCCTAAAGGTCCAAAGACATTTGGGCTGACGGGCTTCTCGAAACTGCCCATAGTGCAGGATTGCGTGTGTGCCCTATAATGAACTGGCCTGCCATCCCGGGTGTACCCCAGGCTTGTGCCCTGTGCTTCCCGGGATATGCTCCAGGTCCCATCGTGACCCTGACCAGGAAAATTGGCAGTAAAATAAGTGAAAGGATAACCAGAAGTGTGATGCGGGGAGGGGCGCAGATTTCTGGCCTAGTCCCTTTCTTTTTAACCTCAAGTGATGCAAGTGATGTTTTGCAACATCCTTGCCTTTCAAAGGAGCCTCCGCACAGCGAAGGGACACCATTCCCAGCCGCCAGTGAGCCCTGCATCACCCAGAGAGCCTCCGATGCACGTTATTACACCCAGATCAGTCTGCAGTCAGGCTCAGGTGACAGCTTTTGGCAGCACTGATGAATAGGACACCCAAGCCCCAGCCCTGCGCCATACGTCGCCCATTATGCATGCCCCATAAACGGGCCGTTAATCCCCCGCAATTCGCTCTACTTCACAATTCATTACCGATCGCGCTCAGCCGCTGCCCCGGCGCGTCGCTGCCGATAACGCTTGTTCTCCGTGTCGCGGAGCCGGCCCCCTCGCGCAGACAAGAGAGACAAATGAACAATTAGCCGCTGATAAAGCCAGAGCTGTCGGCAGTAATGAGAATGCGCGGATCAATGGGGGAATCCCCCCCCCCCACGTCACAGGGGCACCAAGGCAGGAGCTGGACACTGTAAAAAGCCCACAAGCCTACAGGTATCGGGCCTCAGTGCTTCATCCAATACCGAACCTTCAAAGCGGGATGAGGCCTGCCAGAAACTTCTACCCGGCCGCCATTGTGTCATAATCTATTACATCATCGTGCTACTCACAAAAGCTGGCCTTACAAAAGAAACCGTAGCTTTAGTTACTTGGTTGACCACTAGCACATGACAAGAACACTGAATCAATAGGTCTAAATATAGTAAATAGTAAATATAGGGTTAACACAGATTGGTTGGCTGACACAGTTTATACGCCTAAGGTTGTGGGTTCAATTTCAGCACCATAGTGACAGGGGGCCGACAGGATAATATAATTTTAAGGGATTTCATATTTATTACCCGCACCTGCCCCTTATTACACCATGGACATAGGTATGTCTCTTTGCATCTCGCATTATAAAGCCTGCCCCCCCCGCCTCTCTTTGCATCTCGCATTATAAAGCCTGCCCCCCCCGCCTCTCTTTGCATCTCGCATTATAAAGCCTGCCCCCCCGCCTCTCTTTGCATTTTGTCATTTCCTTTCTGGCTCTATTCTGCTTGCGGGTTCTATGCCCTTTACCGATCACGGGCCCAGACCCCAGTGCCATCCCTCTGTCAGGTGGTCCTACCAAAGGAATTCCCACAAAAACAGCACTGACACACATTGTTCCGCATTATACTATTTCATATAACATGTGCAGTTTACCGGCATACAGTTGTACACGTGGCCCACTCTCCATCCAACCCCTGGAGGATTTTTTTTGTACGCTTAACTCTAGTCAGCTGTGCAATGCTGGGCTTGCATACACTGTTTTTCACTTGTTTTTTTTTGTTATATTCTTTGCTTCAAATTGATTTTACGCAAATGTTATTATTTTTACTGGAAAATAACCAATTCTGCCATGTTTAGACAAGTCAAATAAACCCAGCACAAACACATATTGCAGAACATATTCTATATAGACACAGCTAAAGCCTTCAAAATGATCCACTGAACAAATATGACTTTTTCCTTATTTATTCATTTATTATTACACATAATGATATGAACCAAAAGAGTAAAAATTTAAAGATTTTTCAAGAATAGGATGTTACTTAATGTCAGAGACATTGTGACAGGACTAGTGCTTTATGAATGATGAAAATATGTATGACATTTGCACCTTATAGAACCTCACAGAAGTACAAGTGATGTCGCTATTATGTACATACAGTATAAAGAGAGCGGGAGAGAGAGAGGGAGATACCTTCCTTCTAGAAGTAGCCTGTGATGATGAATCTCAGACCTACCAGCTGAGGTCTCTTAGCAACGCTTCTAAGACCATGACAATAGTTTTATAGGACCTGATTATACAATGGCCATCTTCATAAGTACATTATCATTCTCTCTGAGAGACTAATAATCCAATCCTTCGTGTTTTATGGAGGTATGAGGTCAAATGATCAGCATATATACAGTATCATCAGACAGGAGTGAGGCATGACCCCTGCCATAGCTATTGCCGAATAAGGGCTTGTGCAGTTAACATGCTCATTTCCTCTTCGACCCCGCCGAGTGGCTGCTGTAAACGAGGGCACCAGCGGCGTGGCTGAGGTCTCATCGGGGGGGGGGTCACAGTGGCAGGAGAGTGGCTTAGTGTGCCTTTGAGGTATTCTTGTCCCTCTTGCACTCCAGGCAAGTTAGGCCACTTCAGACTCATTCCCTGACACTTGTGTTTAAGAGTCAATAATTTACTCTTTGAGTATCCGGCTAAGTTTACCTGGGAAGGTTGACTAAAGATCAAAAAGAGCTCCTTATAATTGGGAAAACTCTCCGTGACGGAAATGAATGAATCATAATAGTGCATATAACAACCTTATAATATAATTACAGTTTAAAAAGCCTCTCGACATCCAATGTCATTTAACTGCTTCAGTTAAATTACACAGACTTACAGTTAAGTCACACAGAAAGACTGCCGGTATAAAGAAGGCCAAGGTGGCAATTTAGGGGAGATCGAGGTCAAATTTGATCTCAAATTATGTATAATGCTTAATGCATCGTCACTTTTTAAGTATTCTGTGGAGAGTGGTACAGATTTTGGTTAATTTTCTCCAACCTGATCCATATTTTCACTGGTTGATATATGGAATCAACTGTTCCATGAATGAGCAAGAAATATGTAAAAAATCTATCAGTACCACATAAAGGTATTCTGCCCTGTGCACATCAAATCTTCTGTTTTCTATTGTTAATCCGGACACTGTAGTTTATTAATTTATTTTGGTTTAAAATACGTGATATTTCAATTTCTACTCAAGTGATTCTCTGGTCTTATAAAGATTCAGTAAACCGTGACCAAAAAATGAGCCTGTGAGGCTCGTGGACACTGGGCAATTTTCTGACGCGGATATTGCCCGAGAATGCGTGAAGCATTTATCAATATACTGGATCCCATTAAACTTGGATGACTTGTGAGTGTATGGAGAATGCGGTTTTCATGAAGCCGTGACCACTTCTCCGGTCGGACATGGAACCCTGCTCAGTAAACACAGTAACACATAGCGACAACACTCTCACGGAGGTCATGCTCTTTGCTTAAATATTAATGCATGTTATGCCCTTCCCCTCTGCCATGTGACTGGGGGGGCTCTGCATTTCAGGGGACGTGCTGAGCGTTTCTGAGTACTATAGTTTTCCATCTGCATTCATAAGAAAAAAAAATACATTTATCATGTGGAGAAAATTAGCACAAAAGCCATAGCAATATAGATTATCACTAGGCCAGAGCCTGACGTATGGCTGCGCTAAAACCGCGGCCTAGCACAGATTTGAGTGAGCATCCAATTACTAGGCTGAACTCAGTCGGTGCTAAGCATTTTGTTTTAATAGACAAGCAGCTATGTGCCCTGCCCTGGGAGGTCAGTTAGAATTCAAGCATTTGCTAATGGATGATTCCAAATTGCCATCCATCCACACAGTGATGTCAAAAAGTTTCAGGCACAGGATAAAATCAGAGCTAGAGAGTCTGCATTGTGATCCAAGAAAAATTGAAAATCATGGTTTTTCAAAAATATGATCACAGACTTGCTAATATGCTGTTTCAGTAACACTTAAAGCAGTCATTATTCTGCATTACACATACCTTCATAATACATTATATTGCATTCATAAAGTATTATAAACCTGGCAATAACTAATTATAAAAAGGTATAGAATATTATAGTCATGTGCATTATGCATTATGAATGTTCTATGAAGGTCTCTATAATCTATAATGCGCCATAAACACCTTCATAATGCAGCACAAACCATCCTTAATTCTTATACTGAGCATTGTACTGCATTTTGAAGGTATTTATAGTGCATTATAGATGAGACCTTCACAGGGCATTCATAATGCATGAGAAACATGGCTATAGTGTGCTATGACTTTTTATAAATATTTATCGCTGTGTTTATAATACTATATGAATGTGTTTCAATGAACTGCTGTATAAGAACAGTTATTAGGCTTTATGAATATTCTGTTTCGACAGAACTCCAACCAGCACAGGTGTATTTTGTCCTTCGCCAAGTGAAAATGACCAATTAACAAAATTAGCATACGTCTCACAGGGCCTGAATGTAAATGCTAAGCCCCTGATTTCCTCACAGTCAGGCAAGTCTCGCCTCCCCAGCACAGAGGTTTCTTAGGAGAGGATAACCCAAGAACTGGCATGACGATCATAAAATATACTCAGCGGGTGAATTCCAGCATGCCCCACTCTCGAGCAATGGCGGTCACCTTTACGGCAGAGAGGCTAATGCTCTCCGATACGGAGCCCTTGTCAGAAACACGTCACGCCATGGCGTTCCATTTACCTCCATCTCTCTTCAATGGCTCGTTGAAATAAACAAGTGTGGATTGAGTCGGCGCCCAAGTGCAGGGAAGGCCGGGCGTTGCTGAGATTTCCGTCACAGAAGAGGGCTGCACAGAAACGACCAAACTGCTGCTTCTCTCAACAGCCGTACAGAATCTGGCAGCTAATCACGCGGTGGGACTGAACAAATCACAAAGGCCATTCTGTTATAACTTTAGCTTTGCCTCCTCACCTCTGATACACACGCTAAGAATTTAGAAGAAAACAAATCACATTGATGCCATTCAACAACTTAACTCAGTTTAGAGAGAAATACATTACAGCATTTTCAGTATTTGACTATCATTATACTATCATAAATAGGCCCTCAAATAAATGACATTTCAATCACAATTTATTTTTAATATATAGCGCCTTTCACAACAGAGTCACCCCAAGTCACTTTACATGGGTGTGTTGTGGTACATTACAGCATCGTGATAGTCACTTACTTGCTCCCTGCTTGAAGTGCTTCTTTACAAATACTTCCCAAGTCCTGCTCCCCTTAATAGACTTTCAGTATTTGATCGAGTCATCAGCTGCTTCTACATTTGTGTCAGTATCGCCGTAGGTAAAAGCCCCAGTACTGCGCCAGTACTGCGCCAGTACTGCTTACGCTTGTAAATGGGCATTCAGTGGAAGGTCACTCCAGCTGCCTGGTCGACTCCTCCATAGTTGTATGTCTGTAATGTGCTGTTCATCTCACTTGTATGTTGCTTCTGAGAAAATAGTCTATTAAATGTGAATGTACAGACTATATACAAAGTTAAAAGCAATTGCACACATCCATCCATCAATCTAACTACTTATGTTGGTCAGAGAAATGCAAGGGCCTGGACCCTGTACCCTGCAGCACAGTGCCCCAGGTAGGGGGCACCAAGGACATTACTAGTGTAGGATCACAGTTTCACATGGCTATGCTAGGTCTAATTACTTTAATTCCTCCTCTCCATCATTTTCACAAACACTTCCTAAACCATGATAAAGAATGCAAAAATAGTTTGAAAAAGATCACTTGAAGCATTGCCTCTGCCTTCTGTGAAGCACATCAGAGAATGCTGTTGGCAGCAATGCGGAGGAGAGGCATGCAGCAGGAACAGTAGGAGGGGCTGCCTCCACGCGGAGCCTTCCTTTGAAGTGCTAAGTACCCTCAGCGAGCCACTCCGGCAGATGACAGCGCGGCTGTGTCGGAAGACCCAGGTGTGTGCAACACTGACCCCCTCGACGCACCCCAACCGGCATGCAGAGGAGCAGCCCACAGCTGCATATCAACTGCACAGCTCAGATCAGATGATTCCAGATGCCGCCATCAGAACGTTCCAATCCAACTGCCGCTCATTGGGCAGGAATCCCAGATGGCCCCCATCAAACCATATGGGCAGCTAACTCAGTCAGAGAGCTTCTTCCATATCAACTATGCTCCAGATTATCTTATGGGAAAAGCTCTTCGGCCACAAGCCTCTAAACTGTGTCAGGAGGAGACTCAAGCTGTAGCCTCATCACTTGCTACTATCTGAGTCTCCTCTTGACACAGAGTCATCTTGGGGGGTTATTCCACAAAGCAGGATTTCTTCATTAGCCAGATAACTTAAGCCAAATGTATGGGTTGTCCAATAGGAATGTCACTTACCTCTGTTCCTACTGGACAGTTTTCACGTTTGGCTTTAGTCACGCTATCTGGGAAATCCTACTTTGTGGAATGGCCCTTAAGGCCCATAAATGAATCCAAGCCTCATTCTTCACCATAGCTATGAGTCAGTTGTCCACGCTTGACAAAGACCCTCTTTGTGTTCCTGCCTCTGCCCCATAGGTGATGGGGGGCACGCACGTGACGTAGATACCGTAGTGGTACTAAGAACCACCTTTGCGCTCAGACCCACACCATCTGGCACTGGCTGCACTGCAAGAAAATATTTTCAATCCAGTGTGAGAAGCTCTTTGGTTAGTAAAAAGGTTTCACTAGCTTAACTCGCTCACTTTTGGCAATGCTTCTAAGGATGAAATCTAGGTCTTCTGGGGATGTATTCTGAATGCTTATGCTCCTATTCATTCTAAGACATTGTTAAGTGCTTTAATACCAACTAAAAATGGAAAGCATGTCAAAAAAATATTACAATTCCTTATAAAATATGATGAAGTCATTAAAGGCTAGCTCTTGGTGGGGTGGCAAATAAAGTCATGTGATACAGGGATATGAGACAGCTTAATTTAGGGATGGGAGAGATTAATAAAAAGAAAAATTTGTTTTGGGTTCAGGAAATTGAGAAACACAAAGGGCCAGGGAAAGGGTTCCAATAGGGGAGGGGCTCCAGCACCAATATCTGGGGATGAAACCGCTCTTACAGGGCTGTTGGTAAGGCACAGCTAATCAGATGTTTATGCCCCTCCTCCTCCCAACTGCTAATTTTGTAAACTTTTCTTACCAACACGCAAGTTGGAATGAGCCCGCCTATGTATGCTTCAGGCCCAAGCAAAGGAAGTAAGCTTATAGGAAGTTTATATGCAAATTATATTAAGACAAAGTCTACCAAATGAGCCATTTATTTTAATGTTTTTTCTTTTTAATAGACAGAATGGAGTAAACGCATAAGTCTATAAATGGAGTGTCTACCTCCGTTAGTTAGGATGTTAACAGCAATTTCTACCTGGTTGTTAATCTGCACAGTATATACACTCTACTTACACATATACACTATACTTACACTTATATACAATCTACCATCCTGTACATCAGTCATGGCTAAAATAGCAGTCTAGCAGCAGACAAGAAGAGTAAAAGGGTAAAGCACTAGAAAGATATATCACTGACAAGAGCAGTATGATTTAATTAAAGGATTTGCAAATGGGGCCACTCTGATTTGGATGTTTTATATCATTCTGTAGATTTAAAAAAAACGGGCAAAAATCGGGGAGAAAAACAGCCGAAGCTAGGGCAAGGAATAGTAGGTGGTGACAGCAATCTCGTCTATCTCTCTCCCTCGCGTTTCTCGAGTCAAGATATTCTTGAAATCCCTGCAGTATTGACTTATATTTTTCGAAATAAGACTTACTGGGAACTGAAGTGTATTAGGGCCATCGGTTAGCACTTATGTTTGAGAGCTTATCATTTTTTGGGGGTTTTCATTTGAGATCTGCTGATTGCTTTTTATTTTGTCAGAAGTTAAAAACTGCCAACTCCAGTTACTGCTGTGAGCCATCAC
>JAODKM010000118.1:18986363-19005323 GCA_026780845.1 Petrocephalus sullivani
ATTAGCCCAATGAGGTTACATTGCTTTGGTACTATGACAGGGGCAGATTAGCCCAATGAGGTTACATTGCTTTGGTACTATGACAGGGGCAGTTGTAAGGGGCTGGCCAGAAGAGGCTATAGCCAAGGGGAGAATGAGCTGACTGTCCACTGCAAGGGTTCCCAACATTTCCATGCTCATGGAAAAATGCCATGGGGGGCTGTCATAAGTTTAATTATTTCCAATTTTTTACAAATGCAAATTAACCAACCACTCCACAAAACCCCCAGTGTTCCGCAGCCCAGTGGAATAATGGTCCTGGAGCTGTTCTGATCCGCACAGCGAGGGTTGGGAAGTCATAATCCAATGTAATCATGTAATCCAATGTTTCAGTAGCCATATCTTTAGTGCTACCACTGCTAACTTAAAATTTTGATAGCATTTAAATATCATCTGGCAATATCAGTATGTTAACCGATATATCATGCATCTCATATTCGTTGTTCCATCCTCATAAACACAATTTGTAATGCAAAATAATGTTAATAATAAAAATGTTGCTCATGAATTGTGAGAGAAAATTGTAATCTTGATTTGGAGTGAAAAAAATCCTGATTGATATTTTATTCGTAATCGTGCAGCCCTACACTCAGGCAGACTGCATACTTTTCACAAATAGTATTCTTTAAATTGGATGAGTAAGGATGGTTTCGGCAGAATGCATTGGAGTAAAAAGTCAATATTTGGCTCAGACATGTAAAGTCAAAACAATAAAATACTGAAGTTAAGTACAAATCTAAAAAAAAAAAAAACAAAGCAAAACTACTAAGTATTAACCAAGTATTTATACGTTGTCACTGTATACCTCTGCTTGCTGGGTGAGATGAGGAGAGACCAGCACACTCACTAAAACACGATAATAGCAGTGGAACAGTGGCAGTACTGTTTTTCAGGGAAAAAAATAAGAAAAATCATTAGACTGGTCATCTGTATCCCTTGTCAAATAAACATGGTGGTGTTTGTAGTCAAGTAAACATGGATGGTGGTGGCCTAGTGGTTATATATAGGGGGTTATGAACCAAGAGGTCGTAATCCCTATAATAGGGTAATGAAAGTTACTCTGGATAAGGGTGTCAGCTAAATTCCATAAATGTAACCATCATTCAAAACAAAAACTTATTTGTCGAAAGGTTTTCCAATTAGCTTGAGTAAATCTGAAAATATGGGTTCTAAGAGGCGTGCAAAACATCATGGAGGCTCGTTAAGCCTGAGGTTTCATTTAGGCAGATGCTGGTATTCTGCTACTCATAGAGAGTGTCTGTGTTATTTTAATTAGCCAGTTTCAATATATGCATGCAATGAATCCTTCAAAAATGACACTCGGATTTTTATCAAGTAACCATAAGCATAAAAGAGCCACATCAATAGACTTGTACACTAAATGGACAAAAGTATTGGGACACACCTCTTAATCATTGAATTCAGATGCTTCATTCAGACACATTGCCACATAAAAACAAGCAGCTAGCCATGCAGACAGGTTTACAAACATTTCTGAAGGAATGGGTTGTTCTGAAGAGCTCAGTGAATTAGAGCATGGTACTGTCATAGGGTGCCAGCCTTGCAGTAAGTCAGTTCGTGAAATTTCTTCCTTGCTAGATACTCGATGGCCAACGGTAAGTGGTATTATTACAAAGTGAGAGCAGAGGTGTGAGGCAGCAGTGTTAAGCAGGGTGCCCCTGCGTGTGGGCATGTGGGTGTGTGTGGCGGGGGTCAGGAGTCTGTGTGCGACATTACTGATGGTGATGAGGACACATGCCACAGCCAGTCCCACCTCACCACCTCACACACTAAGGCTAGCATCTCACTTGAGATGCACACGAACCCTGAGGGTCAATCCGCAGCCCGTCTGCTCTGCGGGTGGAGTTTACACGTTCTCCCCGAGTGAGACAGGTATCCGACCTCGGAGAAGAACATTGCGTGGGCATTCATCTGGAACATGTCCCCTGGTAGCCCTCAGAATGCCTCGGCCTAATGATGAACACTGGGAGACTCACGAGTGTCTAAATGCAGGCCACTCAGAACTCCACACACGGTGGCACCTCATCTTAGCTGAGAGATAACAAAGACGGGGCAGAGAGCAGCAGCTACACACCCAGTATGATATGGTCTGATCCCTTCTGCGCTTACCTGAGCCACGCTGCTTTGGGAGTCAGGGAAGTGTAATGACGCAGGGATGACTGTAAGGCTGCCTTTCAGGTGGAACCGTGATAGATCATCTTGGGAGGCTTTGCATGTGTCTTTCAGCATCAGGCAGAAGCCTCGCTTGTGTGGCCATTCCTGAAAGTCCTGGTGAAGTTATTCCCACCTGTCCTGTATTAAAAATGTATGGTAAAGGTTTTTTTTTTTATTATTATTATTTGTGAATGAAGAGCTGGTCAATATGTCTAGTGTGTGTACACCAGAGACAATAAAACACTGGACCTACTGTATGCCAACGCTAAGGAGGCATCCAGCTCATCGCCTCTCCCTCCCCTAGGAGGATCAGGTCACTACCTGGTAAACCTTGTCCCTGTGTATGAGCCCTTAGTACGCAGGGAGCCAGCAGTCACCCGCACAGTGCAGAGATGGTCAGACGGGAGTGAGGAGGCTCTAAAGGACTGCTTTGAGTCTACTGTGTGGGAAGTGCTTTGTGACGACCATGGGGAGGATATTGACAGCCTTGTAACCTGTGTTACGGACTACATTAATTTCTGTGTGGACAACACCGTACCCACCAGGACTGTGCGGTGCTACATAACGAACCCTGGATAACTCCAGAAATCAAGGCCATCCTCAAGGAGAAGAGGAGGCCTTCAAATCTGGAGACAAAGGGTTTTTTTTCAACGCAGCAAGTACCATACTTTTGGTACTTTCAGTACCTCAATAAAGTACCAAAAGTTCGGTACTTCTTTTGTGTTGGTTTTCCACTGCCGTAAAAACTGGTACCGGCGCTGAATAAAAGGACAACATGAGGCGGGGCATTTAGTACTGGATTCGAACAATGGCTCTAGTATGCAGCTGGACAATGTTGGATATTGAATCTAACATCGCATGTTATGCACATGCAGTTCTTACATTGCTAGGGAGTTACATTAAGATCAGACATTCTTAATTTGTTTTTTATACAGACATTATGGACAGCGCAGGGGGTTAATGTTTTGCTAAAACATTTTTACTTTGTCATAGGGAAAAAGCTTAGCTAACTTTGCAATTTTAATTATTATTCATTATATATATTATATTTACATCCAATATATGTTTTTAAAATCTGTTTAAAGTTTACCTCACTGCTTTTGCTTGGGCGCTGCATGCGTTCTCCGAGACGATCATAATCATTCTCACCCTTGCTATTTAAATCACTCCTAGACACGTTTGGGAGAAATTTATGTTAACTAATTTTTTTATTTTATGTTAAGTAACTTATAAATACCCCAATATTTATTACAACAAAATCACATGGCTATATCTGGGGACTCTCCAGTACCGTGCTGCAGTAGTAGGCTATATATTAAGTAAAATCCTTTTTAAATTTCTTGTTATGTTACAGAACTCTTGTTCTTGTTTCTTGTTATGCCGTTCTGATCTTGTTGTCTGTTCTTCCAACCAGAACGCAATTATTATTATTATTATTTTTACTTTGTTTATTGCTGTTTTTTGAGTTCGTAATGTTTTTTCAAGACGGTGATCGCACTGTGTTTCAGAATCGGGCTATTTGCATAACCAATCGACAGCGAAAGCGCTGCAAGTTATGCCCCAAAGTACCGAAATACCAAAAAAGTACCCCAACTGGTTTAGCACTTTCGGTACTTGAATTTTTGGTACTGGTACTTGACCGGAAGTCAATGGAAAAGTGAAAGTACCAAAAGTACCAAAAGGGAGGGTAAATAAAACTACAGGCAGAAGATGGAAAACCAGTTCCAGCAGAACAATGTCAGTGGAGTCTGGAGAAGCTTAAGAACCATCTCAGGCCACAAAGAGCAGAACTCTCTGCCAGTGGGGGATGTTGAAGTTGAAGTTTATTATAATATGTACAAAGTACAGTGTACAGAGCACAATGAAATGCTTACTTGGATGTGAGATGGGCAAATGAACTGAACTACTTTTTCAACAGGTTTTATTCATCTGCCCCTGCCTCTCCACCCATGCTGCCCTCCTTGATGCAACTCAGAACATCTGCTACAGACACCCCCACTTCTGTTCCACCTCAGACACTTCACACCACCTCCACACTCCCTGCTGACTTCCCTCCCCCCCCCAACCACAGCTCCTAGTACACATCCAGCTCACGGCTCCAGCCTGTCTATCGCAGTCATCCAGGTCAGGAGAGAACTGAAGAGGATCAATGCTGGAAGGCAGCGGGTCCAGATGGCATCAGGTATAGGGTTGGGGTGATGGAGCACATGTTCAACCTGAGCCTGAAGCTGGGGAGAGTACCACAGCTCTGGAAAACCTCCTGTATGGTACCAGTGCCAAAGACCCCACATCCCAAGGACCTCAACAGCTACAGGCCGGTGGCTCTGACACACCTGATGAAGACCCTGGAGCGGTTGGTCAGCTTCAGCCCCTGGTGAGCTCATCTCTGGACCCACTTCAGTTTGCCTACTAGCCTGGCATTGGAGTGGACGATGCCATCATCCACCTTCTACACTATTCCCTTTCACACCGGGAGACCACTGGGAGCACTGTGAGAATCATGTTCTTTTATTTCTCTAATGCCTTCAACACAATCCTACCCACAATCCTGAGGGACAAGCTGGAGCACATACTGTAGGAGTGGATCTCACTAACCGAACCACAGTATGTGAGAACCCTGGGCTGTGTGTCGGACAGGGTCGTCTGCAGTACAGGAGCCCCACAAGGAATGGTCCTGGCGCCGTTCCTCTTCACCATCTACACTGCAGACTTCTCCCACAGCTCTACCAACTGCTTCCTGCAGAAGTTCTCTGATGACTCTGCAAAAGTTGGCCTCATCACCGATGGGGGTGACAGGGAGTACAGAGAACTGACTAGGGACTTTGTGGACTGGTGCTGGCAGAACTACCTATAGATCAACACTGGAAAAACCAAGGAGCTGGTGGTAGACTTCCGCAGGCACAACCATCCTCCACTGCAGCTGCTGAACATCCAGGGTATGGACATTGAGGCTGTGGAGAGCTAAAAGTACCTTGGTGTTCATCTGAACAATAAACTGGACTGGACTCACATCACTAACGCTTTCTACAAAAAAGGGCAGAGCAGGCTGTACCTGCTGCGGAGGCTCAGGTCTTTTGGAGTACAGGGGCCGCTCCTGAATACCTTCTATGACTCTGCGGTGGCATCAGCCATCTTTTATGGTGTGGTCTGCAGGGTCAGCAGCATTACCGCTGGGGACAGAAAAAGACTGAACAGACTGAGCCGGCTCGGTCCTAGGATGCCGTCTGGACCCTGTGGAGACTGTGACTGACAGGAGAATGGTGGCTAAGCTGTCATCCCTGTTGGACAACATCTCCCACCCCATGCAGGAAACCCTGACAGCACTGAGAAGCTCCTTCAGTGACAGGCTGCTGCACCCACAGTGTGGGAAGGAGAGATTCAGAAGGTCCTTCCTTTCAGCTGCTGTCAGACTGTACAACCAACATCTTGCAGTTGACCACACACACACACACACACACACACACACACACACATCCAAACATCACAGACTGACACGTGGAAGTTCTCTCTCACAAACAGTATCTCTTTGACATGTATGTGCAATATCTCCTTTCTGTGGAATATTTTACTGTGTTTTTCTCTGTGTACAACATATGCAATTTATAAGCATACATACATAGGTTTATATATATACATATATTTCTTACACATACAAATGTCTATCTATTAATATTTTTGTAAAGTTTACTTTTTATCTACCTCTTTTGTGTTGCATAACTTTTTCAATCTATTGTTTTGCCACATTCTCTGTCGCTTTTACCTGTGCTGCCGTAGCAATGCACATTCCCCACTTGTGGGACTAATGAAGGATTACCTTACCTTGCCTTACCTTACCTTACCTTAGCTTACCCTAGCTTACCTTAGCTTAGCTTACCTTAGCTTACCTTAGCTTAGCTTACCTTATTTTACCTTAGCTTAGCTTACCTTAGCTTACCTTACCTTAGCCTACTGTTTAGGGTCCAGTGCATCAATGCGAGCTTCACATGAATCTGCGTACATTTGTCGTACATTCCTCACTGTACCTGTCACACACAGAGTAACTGCAGTTGTCTAGTCAAGACTATAGCCATTTTGTGCATAATTTTATAAATATTATGACTTTGGTTCATTGCAAATTGCAACGGTTTTATGAATTATTTTCCATAATTCATCGGTGTGGCCATATCCACATCGTGCTCGATGGAAGCCTGAATGATGCATGTGTTTATGTAAGAAGCTGGGAGAGTGTATTCCTGGACTTCACATTCATTGATTAGCTTGCAAATGAGTATAATCTATATTGCACTCTGTAGCATAATCTGTAGTACACTTTGTATTATACTCTGTAGCATATTTTATGATATAATTTTTATACTCTATATTTTTTCTCTGCAGTGTACTCTGTAGTATTCTTTGCTCTGCAGAAAGTTTTGCAGTATATTCTACAATGTACAGAATACCCTGTAGTATACTTTGTATTGCACACCTTTCCCATGAAGGAGAGAGTGCCGCCCATACACCCTCCGTCTGAAGAAGAGAGAGCTCAGCCCACACACCCTCCCTCTGAAGGAGCCCGAGCTCTGTCCCCGCACCCTCCCTCTGAAGGGGAGAGACTCCGCCCACACACCCTCCCTCTAAAGGAGCGCAAGCTCTGTCCCTGTACCCTCCCTCTGAAGGAGAGAGAGCTCCGCCCACACACCCTCCCTCTGAAGGAGAGACTCGGTCCCCACACCCTCCCTCTGAAGGAGAGAGAGCTCCGCCCACACACCTTCCCTCTGAAGGAGAGAGAGCTCCGCCCATACACCCTCCCTCTGGGGAGAGAGCTCTGCCCACACACCCTCCCTCTGAAGGAGAGAGAGCTCCACCCACACACCCTGCCTCTGAAGGAGAGAGAGCTCCACCCACACACCCTCCCTCTGAAGGAGAGACTCCGTCCCCGCGCCCTCCCTCTGAAGGAGAGAGAGCTCCGCCCACACACCCTCCCTCTGAAGGAGAGACTCCGCCCCCATGCCCTCTCTCTGAAGGAGAGAGAGCTCAGCCCTCAAGGCCACCTTCTGAAGGTGAAAGAGCTCCGCCCACACACCCTCCCTTTAAAAGAAGGAAGGCTCCACCCCCTCATGCCCTCCCTCTAAAGCAAAGAGCTTCACCCCCACACCCTTTTATCCTAACCAACAAGATGCTCCCAGCAAACTTATGAACTCTCTGACCCACTTCTTAAAATAACGTATAATAATTTCTCGCTGCCCTTTGGCTGGCGAAGCCATAGCCACAGGTCCAGGGTCTCATTATTTTCTCACACGTGATGGATAGTGAGTATTTATTCACGGCTGGGTTCCTCGTGTGTGAGCACAGCTCATTCTAAAGCGTTACATATTCATGGCTGTAGATGTGTGCCTCTGTGACGCCTGTAATTAATATCTTGCTGCACCAGCTTTGTTTGTGGACCTTTAATACAAGCAGCACAGAGAAAGAATTTAAAAAGCTTTTATTTGGACCATATGGAAGTGATTTGCTATATTGAACCTTTGATGAACTTAGGTGCTACATGTTGCTGCATCATATGAATATTAGCTTGGTTATTTTGTTCTGGGTATAAAATTGGACTGACTATGGCTTCTATAAAACACGCTCACCATACGTGTTAGGGTACCACGGTAACGTGTGATGCCCGGGTTTCCATAGCGTGTGCAGTATCGGATTCTGTGTGTGTGTGTGTGTGTGTGTGTGTGTGTGTGTTGGAGGCTTCCATGCATGTGCTGGTGTTTTAAGGAAGGTGTCTTCATGAGCTGTTCACAGAAATTCTTGAAAATACGACCCAGTTTTGCATCACACCAATACCATCAGCACACATTTCCTGGCCGAGTGAGAGCCGATCTCTTATCCATCCATCCGCCCACTCCTCCTTACATCATCCATTAAGCTTCTGCTGTTTGTACACAGACATCTTATCAGCAAAGCGACAGACATATGGCTTTCCTCGGCCTTCTGGAGCTGCTGTAAAATTTCTGCGTCTCCCTCTGCAGCAGTCAACATTTCCCGCGTCAGCAGAGACATAATCACACACCAGAGAGGAAGCATGACTCGCCAAAGGCAGTACATCCCTGCAGCTCCATATCTCCACAATCATGTGACACACCACCAATGCCTGCAGCCCATTAGCATGCCACCGCTCGCTGATCAGAGCCCCCTGCCTGCTGCACAACCGTCTGCAGAAAATGCAGAGCAGGGCGCTTGCTGATTTACCCTCGACCACCAGGTGGCGCTGCTCTTTAAATTGCATGGTGAGCAGTGGCCTGATGAGTCGCTGGGGCACAAGAAGCTATGCCTGCAGGATCGATGTCATGATGGCACAATTCCAGGCAGCGGCCTGTAGGGGGCAGTGCTGGCTCTGGCAGGCCGGCTGAAGCATGTGTGCATCTGGAATATTCTGGAGACACTTAACTCCATAAGCTCTGTTTTGTTGGCATCCCACATCCCACACATCCCACACTGGCATCCCACAGGGTTGTGTTCTCAGCCCCATCCTCTACACCCTGTTCACCCACGACTGTGTCGCCTCCCACAAAGACAACATCATCCTGAAGTTGGCGGATGACACCATAGTGATTGGTCACATCACTGGAGGGGATGAAGTGGCCTACAGGAGAGAGGTGGCCAGTCTGGTGTCATGGTGTGAGGACTACAACCTCACCCTCAATACGGACAAGACATAGGAGATGATAGTGGCCATGAGGAAGAGGAGGCCTCATCAGCCACTGTTCATCCGGAAGCTTGAAGTGGAGAGGGTGAGCTGCTTTAAGTACCTGGACATCCACATCAGTGAGGACCTCACCTGGTCACTGAACACCACACAGCTGGTCAAGAAGGCTCAACAGTGACTGTACTTCCTGAGGAGGCTGAGGAAGTTTGGTACTTCAACCGAAATCCTCAGCAACGTCTACAGCTGCATCGTGGATAGCACACTAACCAGCTGCATCACCGCGTGGTATGGCAGCATTACAGCTATGGACTGCAAACACCTGCAGAGAGTGATGAAGACTGCGGAGAAGATCATCAGGACTCCACTGCCGTCTTTGCAGAGCGGCTACCACTGCAGAGTCCAGAGGAGACCCCACACACTCCCAACACGGACTGTTCGCACTCCTGCCCTCATGATGGAGGTACAGAAGTGTGAAATATAGAACCTCGAACTTAACAACTCCTTCTTCCCCGCTGCCATCAGACTCCTTAACAGCCGACAGGAGTATGAATAATGGAGATCATACAGCCATACTACCATACCATGCCATACTACCTCATACTGTAATTTCTTGCACATTAAGCTCTTTTGCACATTGCACTTAAAAGTATTTATTTTTCTGTTTTCTTATATCTCTTATTATATTGTACCTTGACATTTTTTTGTGGACAGCAAAGTAAGAATTTCACTTTTCTGCACTTTTCTACTGTACATATGACAATAAACGCTTTGATTCTTGAATCTTATTTGCTGGACCCAGACAAAAGAGCGATCACACACTGCACCCACGTTGCACTGAAGCTCTAGTGGTCTGTAACTGTTGACGCTGCAGAAAGTTGTGGGCCTCAGGATGCGATGGACCTGCTCTGTGATTTTACGTGGCCTACCACTTTGTGGGTGAGTTGCTGTTGTTCCCAATTGCTTCCACTTTGTTATAATACCACTAGCAGTTTACCATGGAATATTTAGTAGCGAGTAAATTTCACGAATGGACTTATTGCACAGGTGGCATCCTATCACGATGCAATGTTTGAATACACTGAGCTCCTCGGAGCAACACATTCTTTCCCAAATGTTTGTAGAAGCAGTCCGCATGCCCGGGTGCTTGATTTTATACACCTGTGTCCATGGAAGTGATTGGAAGACCTGAATTCAAAGACTTGGAGGGGTGTCCCAATACTTTTGGGAATATTGTGAATCTACTTATAAAGTAGTGAGCATTTTTGTTTATCTGAATAGCATCCCTACTACTGCGTAACTATTAGCCAGTTTTGTGTGCATTTGCTGTATCAGTCGATCATTTAGATGTGTATAAGAACTCATTATTTTGCTTCCTTGACACTTAAACGGACCAATTAGTGGTATTTTTATTTAGACGCTTGAAACCTTCCGGTTTTGGTATTACTGAAATGATCCTGTCAAAATAAAAGTGGTCTGTAATACTGCTTGCTGCAATAGATTTTTCTTGCTCACATGCGTCAGAAAATATTTCCCTAAAGCAGGGTTTAATAGAGCCTCATAAGATATCCAAAATGCACTCATTTAACGGGGAATAAATGCTGTGTAAACCAGTATTTCAAAGTATTCCAAGATCTATGCCTGTTTCTTGCAGATTTGTAGTACAGTTATAGGAAGATGAGAAACATGTTCTTATTTGATTTCAGGATCCTATCTAGGAAGACCTTATAGAGAGCACCAGGGGCACATTCTCACAGTCAGAGCCCCCTGGGCTATCTGAGTCAGACACTCCCCTACTATTTTGCTGATAAAAGGTGTCGACTGGGGGGCCCTTTGTGAGGCCCCAGCACAAGACACATACAGTGAGGATTTACACCTAAGTTGACTCTTATAAAGATGAGCCTTCAGAGTCTGGGGTTGCACTGGTAGATAGAGGGGAACTGGCTCCAGTTCCATCACCACGTTCTGGGCTACCTGGCCTGGTCTCTGCAGGGAACCCGCACCATGTTCTGAGCTACCTGGCCTGGTCTATGCAGGGAACCTGCACCACGTTCTGAGCTACCTGGCCTGGTCTATGCAGGGAACCCGCACCACGTTCTGGGCTACCTGGCCTGGTCTCTGCAGGGAACCTGCACCACGTTCTAAGCTACCTGGCCTGGTCTCTGCAGGGAACCAGCACCATGTTCTGAGCTACCTGGCCTGGTCTATGCAGGGAATCCACACCATGTTCTGAGCTACCAGGACTGGCCTCTGCGAGGAACGCCCACCATGTTCTAAGCTACCTGGCGTGGTCTATGCAGGGAACCAGCACCACGTTCTGAGCTACCTGGCTTGGTCTAAGCAGGGAACCTGCACCACGTTCTGAGCTACCTGGACTGGCCTCTGCTAGGAACGCGCACCATGTTCTAAGCTACCTGGTGTGGTATATGCAGGGAACCAGAATCATCCCAAGCTCATCAGGTAGACATCTAGTGTTATATAGTTACTGTTGGCATCATAAAAGTTTAATCAAGTAGCATATTGTTTCATATAGTTCTTCAAATAATGAAGGCTGTTAGTTCAAATAATGAAGGCTGTTAGTTCAAATAATGAAGGCTGTCAGTTACGGAATCACAAATTCCCTTAAATGTATTTTAAATGATAGGATGTTGACATTTGTGTTATTTGAAACATTTATTTTGTAATTCGGAATATATTTTGAGGCAGACAGTCTGATGGATGGTTTGGATATTTCTAATTGGCTGTTAGAGTAAGAAAATGAATAAAATTCCTCATATTGTGCACTGACACAATATGTGTACATTTAATATAAGTTGAAAGGTACTACTATAAGGTAGCTAATTTTCTTGGGTTCTCCTTCACAACATGACAACATGAAAAGAAAACAGGAGAATGTCCTGCATAAGCATTACTAAACAGATAGAACATAAAATTCCAAGTTAGCATGACCTAAATTAAGTAAACCCAAAAGCCTTTCACTGGTTCAACACGAACGTCAAAGCAGCTCTCCTTCACTTAGTGAATTCATAAAATTTTCAAGTAAGCATCGTTGACAAAATAATAAAATGTGTATTTTGGTAATGCAGGTTCACCAGTGCATTTTAATTTTATCCCTTGTCCAAAGACTGAATGCAAAAAAATGCCTTAATGTTTTTTTGGTAAATCCAACACGTTTTACATTGTATAAGACAGCAGTGGAGGTGCAAAAAGGCAGAACAGGCAAATGGTGCTCAATTTTCTGATTCCATGTTTGCAAAACAGCCCCCCCCCCACCAAACATAGCCACAGAAAACAGCAAACAAGAGCGTCATATTCGTCATGTGACTTGTGCGGCCTACAGCCTCTGTGTCACGCTTCCGGCACGGGCTCGCCATGTGTCATGTGACTTGTGCGGCCTACGGGCTCGTCATGTGTCATGTGACTTGTGCGGCCTACAGCCTCCGTGTCACGCTTGCGGCACGGGCTCGCCATGTGTCATGTGACTTGTGCGGCCTACAGCCTCCGTGTGACGCTTCCGGCACGGGCTCGCCATGTGTCATGTGACTTGTGCGGCCTACGGGCTCGCCATGTGTCATGTGACTTGTGTGGCCTACAGCCTCTGTGTCACGCTTCCGGCACGGGCTCGCCATGTGTCATGTGACTTGTGCGGCCTACAGCCTCCGTGTGACGCTTCCGGCACGGGCTCGCCATGTGTCATGTGACTTGTGCGGCCTACAGCCTCTGTGTCACGCTTCCGGTACGTTATCCAATGAATAAATGAAAAATAACCTAAACATGTGTGATGGAAGAGCTCCTCTGAGGCATCTTGTCTGGTGAGGGCGAGCACAGGTACCTTGAAGAGTCGCAGGATGTTGGCCACCATGATGGAGACGGAGCTGGCGGAGGCCCCGATGACGCCCACCACGCGCTCGGGCTTGGCGATGATTGGCGGTCCGCCGCCCAGGCACTTGACGTCTGTGCCATCTCTCTCGATGAGCGCCTGCACGAAGGTGAGCGACTGCTCCAGCGCATGCGTGTCCCGCGAGCAGGTGTCCAGGATGCGGGCGCCCAGCGTGATGTTGGGCAGCAGCGCGTTGTCGTTGTTGATGCGGTCCAGCGCGAACAGCATGGCCTCCAGCCGGTGGATGCCCTTCTCCTTCTTCAGCTCGCCGCACGCCTTACCGCTGGTTCCGCGTGCGTGCACCGGGAAAAGCCCCCCCAGCGAGATGTCCCCGTCGATGCGGATGGAGTTCAGGTGCGTGTGCCCGGGGCCCTTCGTCTTTCCCGCCAAAGCGTCTGACAGCAAGCAGAGAGCCAACAGGACTAGACCCGGCCCAGCGCCCTGCGCCCGCCAGCGACACATGGTGGCCGCGGCCGACTCACATCCAACTTTTAATCCTTTTTAGCCAGGAAGGAATGTGGTGGGGAGTTAAAAACTGTCTGATATGTAAATTTCAGAGTTCCTTAGAAGAACAAAGGCTGCTGTATTCCTCCCTCATGCTCTGATATGAAACGCACGCCGTAAAATTTGAATGAGTTTCTTTTCCTTCCGTTTTCTTTACCCTTCTTGGTAAAATCAGTCACTCCTCTGCGCCCCCTCAGCTCTCGGAGCGCAGGCCCCCCCCCGCCGCCACTGCTGCCTCGCTGCCCAGTCGGGGCCCCGTCCTCTGATTGGCTGCTCGGGAAGCATCAAAGGTAGGTGAGCAAATGACTTTGTTTTGTTTTGTTTCGCTCCTCCCCCCGCTTGGGAAGATGACAGCAGCTCGTGTTGGTCCCCGGGTTTTCTCAGGGGGGAGGAGGGGGGGTGATGCGTCGAAAAAGTGCTCCTGAAAGATAAAAAGAAAGTGTGATGAACAAGGGGGCAATGAGATAAAGCACCCCACACCGTCTCACCTCCCCACTCCCCAGTCTGGTCCTACGCGAGACGTAACCGCCGACGGCGAAATTTTAAAAGTCTGCAGTTTAGTTAGCCTGACGTTCAAGCGGCGATGCCGCGCCTGCATTGCCATGCTCTGGCTGCCCGTGGGCCTGCTATCTGGTGGGGGCAGGCCGCTGGCTCATACACGGGCAGATCCGCAGACAGCCGGGGGTGCTGGGGGAGCAGGAACATCACATTATGAACCCAGGATCATGCCATAATAATGTGGAATGGGAGCTCAGGGAGCAGCACCTTTGCTTCCCACACCATACATTTTGCATGTTCCCTCCTTGTTTACATATTTCTGCCCCCCACAGTGGTTTAAACAAGGGCCCAAGCTGCACTGGTGGGCTAACCCCCCCCCCCTCCCCGCTGTGTGAGGATGTGCTCCGTGACGAGCCAACATCCCGTCAGACGCCGGATTCACATTGTACCCATGGGCATTCAGGCTCCTCAGCGAAAGCTAATTGCACACAGAATCCTGTCACAATTAACAGCCACTTTATTCCCCCGGCTCTGCCTCCAGTGCACATGGAAATGCTAAGTGTTTGTTTGTCTACCACTGCCATTCCCTCTTATCTGTTATTTGTTGTCTCCTGCTGTACATATTGTTGTATTCATTTAACTCAATCACCCATAGGAAGCACACAGGTATGAATTTCATTGTAGCTGTGCACACAGCTACACGCGTAAAAGAGCCTTAAATCTTGAATCCTGCCCTGTGCATTTTGGGATACACTATAAGCTCAGCACAACCACAAACTGGTAAGTTTTGGAAAACAAATGGTTAAATTGAGGGTCTATACAAAATATACCATATGTGTTTCAGTTTTGTCAAATGAATTTTGGTTAAGATGTAGCCTATTTGCTTAAAAAGAGGTTAATTAACTTTTGGATGTGATTGTCTTTTGCAATAACTGGTGTGGAAAACAGGATTTCGATAAAGGGTTATACTCTACTGCACAGACCCAAGGGATCTGCTAATAAATAATTAGCAGGAGTGATTAGTCATTGGTGTGCTGTACAACTCTCTGTGATGGTGAGCGAAGCTTCCCAGAGAGTCTAAAGTTTGCTTCCAGTTGTGCTTGGTGCTTTTCCATGCTGGTGGAATTAATCGCCTTACGGGCCGTGAAAGACGTGTGTGGGAATCCGCCGCCCCCCCTGCCCCCGCCGGTTTTAGGTTTTAGAGATTAAAGGTTTTTTTTTTTTTTTGCGAGACACCCCTCCCGCCTTGCAGTGCAGCAGGAAGCAGGAAGCGGGAGATGCAGCCGCATGGAGCATGAGACGATGCTCCCACGCAGCTTGCAGGTGTCCAGAAGCCACCCATCAAGCACGACGAGAACAGAGAGCTCGGTCTGATCCCCCAAACCCTGTGGCCACGTCGGGGGACTTCAAAGCCTGCGTGGTGTGTTCTCAGTGAGTAACGGCCCACACCACCCCCGGGTTTAATTCTGCTGATTAGCAGTGCTGGCATCAGCCTCTGTGACCAGGAGAAACCTGCCCCCCCCCCCAAAAAAATAGCCTTCCAGCAGTCATTCTCCTGGCAGTATCAGCTACTCAGACCTCTGTGCCCTCCCCCAAATGGTTACAGACATCAAAGCACATGACCCGCCCTATGGGCGACTCTGAAACGGTAATGATCATATTAGAGGGTGGGGGGAGTCTATCTTTTGAGAGGTTCCCCTGATTCATGTCCCCCCTACTCTACCCACAAGATGTGCCCCTCCGAATCTGTGCCCTCTTCATAGCTAATTTCATGAGGCGGGGCCCCGCGATCGCTGGTACTGTGATATTTCTGGCATTTACTCATCAGCATGCAGAGACGGCCATTCCGGCTAAAACCACATGATCTGAAACACACAATCACACTGTGAATGCACCTGTGGGGCAGCCGGAACTGCCGAGCTCCATTAAGGCCACGGTGATGTGAAGAACACTCTGGAATAAGTGGAATACCTGTGTTTTCCCAGGCCTCGTGATGCGAGCCACGCGTGCTTGTGTATGCAATATCCAGTGTGGCTTCTGAGGTCGTCTGTGTGACGCGACAGCGTAGTAACATCCTCTGCAGTGACTGTAGTGAGTGCTAAGCGCTAAGAGAATGGTTTGGAGAGGGCCTTCTGCATAACATGGGGAAATTGCTCTCGATGGACCTTAGCAAAAACATGAGATTGCAAAGCGGAGGATACATTTGCACATGTAAGCCAGGCATTTCTTTTTAGCCATTAATAGTGTTGTTTAAGACACACATCCATAACATGGAGGGTAACAGGCTGTGATTAAGCTACTCGTTGTCACCAGTGTGTAATAGTCAAGGAGGAATGAACACCATTTTTAAGTTCTCTAACTGATTCCTTTGCGTAACTCCACCCTGCAGAAAGAAAAGCTTCCATCCTGGGGCACTGGCCCCAGCTCAAATCTGATTGGCCCCCAGGGTGCCCCCTCTCCTGTCACGCCAAGATTCAAAACATATCATTGGCTAATAATAAGGTCGGCCCCTCAACATGAATTGTCTCTCATCTTATCTCCTAAGATATGTGGAATTTGTGGATGGCCTTGCTGACCTTTGAACCATGCTCAGCCATTTTCATAATGTAATGATTTTATGCTGTTTAAAGTCAAAGATGTCAAGTGTATTGTATTTTTAAGTCCTTCTCTGCTTTTTAGTGATCATTTGGCATTTTATGGGGTCAAGACCTATTAGTTTGCTCATTTTCTTGGTAATTGTGGAAGTACCAGTTTATTTATTTTTGCCACATACTTCAGCATTGTAAAACTGTAATTTTTTATGAATTCATACATTATGAGTGTGTGGAGTGATTTAATTAGCCTTAAAGAAATTAATAAATATTTGCCGCTGTTTTTGAGTTGGTTCCACATTAATTGAAATTCTGCCGGCATGTAGCATCGCAACGCTTCCTTTTAAGGCTGGCGGTGAGGCATTAACGAGCAGCTCGTTAAAGGCAGGATGTTAATTGAATTAGACTCCACAAAGAAGGTATCGCTTGGATTATGCCTCCCGCTTCTTTCAAGGTACATATTGAGGAGTAGCATGCAAGTTAAGTATGGCCCTCTTTAAAGCAGTTATGGGGCACGTAGAGAAAAGGCAAATATGAAGCTAGATTGCTTTTAAATTCAGTGGATGCAGACCGCAGGTTCACCTCAGTAGTATATGATTACCATTTAGACTAGTTAGAGTACTGTCTTTATCTCTCAGCTACCCCAGGAGGGTCAGACCAGTTGGCCCACTCAAGCCCCCCTGTCTACCCTGCCCCCAGTCGACAACTTTTACCACAGATACTCAGGTAACGCCGCAGGTGTCCCCCCCCACAGGTGTCCCCCCCCACAGGTGTCCCCCCCAGGGTCCCGCCACGAGGTATGTTTCAGCGCCCCAGAACACATGCTCAGTACCCAGTGGCCAAGCCCGCATTCCCGCTGTCAGCCACAACACTCCCGAATCAGCCTCCTATGTCTTTCCCTTGTGCTGACACCAGAGTCTTCAGTCTTCACACCTCCACACTGCCCCCCCAAAAGCAGTCTCACTCTGACCACGTGCGGTAACGGGTGGTTACGCTCTCGAGAGGACGTATCCCGCCATTTTCGCCATGCGGCTCAGGCCTACGTCCATCACACACTCTGCATACTCAGCCACGGGCATCACACCCCCCCCCCCCTTCCACCTCTGTCCGCCCCTACAGCAATTATTGCATGTTACGCATCATACTCAATGGTGACTCAGCGCATGCCCCACACACGCCCACTACACTCACGCCGACAGAAAAAACAAAAGCCAGAGAGAGACAGCGAGGAGGGGGAAGGCAAGCCATAGAGAGCACCCCCCACACAAGGGCGTCCCAAACCCGCCTCGCCACCACGACCACTTAGGAGCACACCCTGCTCGCAGAAGTGCTGATGGGCGCGTGTACACGCAAGACAAGGTGTGGATAGATGATGACATGTTGGCAGGAGCCTCATCACCCTGAGACATGATTGTGAGTAAATTTTCACCGCTGTCCGTGACACACAGTGCTGCCTGAAAAAAAAGGCACAGTGCCACCGGGCAACTGTACACATCCACCATGCATTATTTACACAAGCCAGTAAGCAACTCCAAGCTACCAAGCTTCCATTCACAGAAAGTTCTGATTGAATATTAGCACATTCTGTGTCTTTTTTTAATTGCAAATGCTTTGTACCTGTAAACTGGGGGAGAGCCTGGATGGGATGCCAGTCCATCGCAGGAGAAACACACATGCAGTTCAGCCATGCCACTTAAATGCATGCCTTTGGGCTGTCCCCAGTGAGCCGCAGTTAGGTGTCTGTCCATCCATCCCATCCATCCCTTACACCCGCTGATCCTGTTCAGGGTCGCGGGACACTCCGGTGTCTATGATTGTAGCTGCTGTACATGTTTCCTTTGTGTTCAAGCAGTTTGCCTCCATATACTGTAGCTATGTAACTCCTCTAAATTGCGAGCCATGTGATTGTATATGTAAGTTTGTGTCCTGCTATGGACCCATTCAGCGTGTTCCCCTGGGCTCCCGGCTCACCACAAGCCAGGTGTGGGAGCAGTTATGGAGGACAAACGGACAGATGCATGCCCCGGAAACCAAACCAGAACCCATGATTTGGGATTCGGACTTTGGGCTGGCGTTGTATCAAGGGTTGCATGATCCCAGATCGGACCCGCAGCATCGAATTCCCCAAACTGCACTCCTTTATTGTGCCTGAGAAGAACCGTGCCGCACTCTGTAGGACTCCCTGAGGAAATGCGTCTCATCAAATCGAGGAACAAGGAGAGCAATCAGCAGGGACTCATCGACAAGAACCGCCAAGCTGGGGTCCCGACTGCCGTGCAGCTCGGAAGCCGACTGTCCATCGCGGGTTCTTCCCAGGTACCTGGCAACAAAGCAGATGGACTAAGATACCTGTGCAGGTTACCTACTCTCATGAAGGTGTCCACAGCCAGGGCAAGATGGTGGGTTCAGAGAGGCGGCTTGGGAAAATCGGATCCCTCCGCGGCCCAGCTCCTTGTGAGCGACTGTGAGCCCCACACTCTGAAAGGCACCTTAGTTAAAGCTCAGCTCCGATAGGCCCCCTTTAGCCTTTCCAGTGCCATTTCTTCCTGTCTCCAGGCAGAGACGCACATCACGGGGCGGGGGGGGGGGGGGGGGTG
>JAODKM010000118.1:19012941-19027722 GCA_026780845.1 Petrocephalus sullivani
CACACACATACATAAATCACACACACATATATACAGTGCTGTTCAACAGTCTTGGTCATCACAAAAAAAGACTTACACCATTTATCTTTGTAGTAAGTCTATATCTGGACATAAAAAAAGCTAAAATTAGAATACATGCGAATGAACAGTAATAATAATAATAATAATAATATTAATGATAATAATTCTGTTCTTGTTAGATCGGTTCCCAAACCCCTCCCCAGCCTTTACATGTATTACACAAATTTCACCATCAGCTTAATTAACTGAAATTCACGAGGTGTTGCTAGTCATTGAATCACTAAATACATCTTTACAGAATTACGTAAGCAGGATATAAAACCCTCCTACAAGTCTCATGGAGTAACAATCTTGTAAAAAGACACCCAATTTGAGTCGTTTAATTACACAGAGGAGGGGAAAAAACACACGAGGAAAGTAGCAGCCCAGGCTGGAGAGCTGGGACCAGTCACTGACAGAAGGGAAAGTGGGGGCATTCTTATTGCTTCACAAGACAAAGACCTGGGGCCTGTTTCACCAAGCAGGATACTGTGCTTAGCCAACTAACTTGCCAGATTTAAGGTAGCCTGGGCTAAATAGACTTTACCTTGATTCACTTACATTTAGGCCAGACTACCTTAAATCCAGCAAGTCATCTGGCCAAGAACGAAGTCTTGTTTCATGAAACAGCCCCCTGGAGCTCTAACTTACTGTGCTAACCCGTTTAGTTAATGGTGCCTTAAACAGATGATCTAATGGCACAATACTGTTATCCAGGTTACTCTGAGTCATTGTGCTGAGTTAACAGCTCCAGGCATATTGAAAAAAACTGGTCACTTCTTGACTGGATCAGCGAGGTGGAGCTCTTGTGGGTTTCATCTGAGTTACGTTCCAAGGTCCTAACGCACAGGCTTCTGGTGAAATGGTGTCTGAATTGCCTGACAGCGAAGTTTCCTGTCCAGAGAGTCCTACCTTGTAGCTCAGCCCCACCACCAGCCTACACACATTAAGCACTCATGGACAGTATATGAACTTGTCACGCCTTTCTTATTTACTTTTGTTATTACTATCTCCTTTAATCTCCCTTCCATTTTCCAGAGCCTTGGACTCTTACTCTAATGGGCACTTACTAAAACCCCGCTTGACCACTGTAACTGCCAGGACTCAACCTAAAGTCCATCTCCAGTCTGACTGGAAACCCCAGTTAAGCCGGACGAGATGCCCTCAAGATTAACGACAGGCACTCAGCTTCCCAGGATATGCATGCCAAGGCCCTTTCGGCCATTTTTATTCCAACCGTATGCGATTCAGAGATATTCTAAATGGTAACTATGAGGCCATGATCTTCCTGGTGCTAGTAAACATTCAGAAATGATTATGCTATTAATCACACACTTTGGCGTCCACAAGTGGGGTCTAGAACAAAAAAAAGACATCAAGGACCAGGTGAGTTTTTTTTTTAACAACACAAACATTGTGCAAAAATGAAAGCAAAAGGCAGTGGACAGGCCTACAATGCAGCGATGCCTCCATCCCTGCCTCTCAGTTTACACCCTATCGAATGACCAAACCCTCTTTCTTCCACTTTATGGAGTGGAAAAAGTGCATCATATGCTATGAAAAGCTCTTATAAACAGAACCTGACTTTAACACGTTACTCCTTCACGCCTTATGGAAACTTCCTGTCCCTCCTGGCCTCTTTTTTTCATGGTTTCCTGCGGGAAGCTGGATAATGAATTACTTCACCCTGACTTTTCCCGGCTAAACACCATGAATCTTGGTGTCTCCCAATCAAAACGTACCTGAAGCGCTTCTGTTCTCGCACCCATTGCAAACATGAAACTAGTCTTGTGGCAGATATGCAACATGGGTCCCAGGGACTGGGGAGATCAATTATGCTAGGAAAGTCCAGGTGAGGGGTAGCATGGTGGTGCTGGCTCACACTACTGGGGCCAGGGTTTGAGTCTCTGCTGTAGCTACATGTGTGTGGAGTTTGCATGTTCTCCCCGCGTCATCGTGGGGTTTCCTCGAGGTACTACGGTTTTCCCCCACAGTCCAAAAACATGCTGAGGCTAATCAGAGTTACCAAATTGCCCAAAGGTGTAAGTTTGCCCTGCAGTGGGCTGGTGCCCCATCCTGGGCTGCTCCCTACCTTGCCTCAGACCCCCTGTGACCATGAACAGGATAAGTGGGTGGATAAATGGATGGAGGTCCAGGTGGCTCAAGGAAAGGAACTAGGAGGTGTTCTGAAAGCGAAGTTTTGGGGAATCTTTTTCAGCAGCTAGGAGGATACTGCACGGAACAACATCCACAAATAGCTAATAAGCATCTTTTCATTTGCACAGGTGCAAGTACGCTGGGGTGCAGTTACGCTGAGATACAAGTACTCTAGCATGCAGTTACGCTGGGGTGCAAGTATACTGGGATACAGGTACTCTGGGGTGCAGATACGCCAAGGTGCAGGTACGCTGGGGTACAGTTATGCTGGGATGCAGGTACGCTGGGGTGCAGGTATGCTGGGATACAGGTATACTGGGATACAGGTACACTGGGATGCAGTTACGCTGGGGTTCAGGTATGCTGGGGCGCAGGTACGCTGGGATGCAGGTACTCTGGGGTGCAGTTGTGCTGGCATGCAGTTACACTGGGGTGTAGGTATGCTGGGGTGCAGGTAGATTCAAGATTCAAGAGGTTTATTCGTCACATACACAGTTGTACAAATACAACATGTAGTGGAATGTAACCCTGGTTACTCCAAGCAGCAAAATATAAAATATACAAAATATATAGAAAAAGGTGAGGAAAAGTAATAATATAAGATAAAAATATATAAGATGTTCAGCTGTACATAATCTATAAATAAATGATATAGTGCAATATCAGTGCAATGTGCAAGAGGCCTGAGGTATAAGTTATGCACCAACACATTGGACAGTGTGAGAGCAGTACCCAGGGGCATTGGGCATTGTCCTGGTTTAGGAGCCTTATGACCTGGGGGAAAAAGCTCCTCCTTGACCTTTCTGTCCTGGTCATAAGGCTGCAGAAGACCAACTGGGGTCTTCCTGTAAGAAAATCCAGAATCCATCTGCTCAGCTGGTCACTCAGTCCTAGATCCCTCATCTTGGTGATCAGTCTGAGAGGGACTATGGTATTGAATGCTGAGCTGTAGTCTATAAACAGCATTCTCACATAATTCCTCCTCATTCCATCCACATGAGTGAGGGATCTGTTGGTGCAGTAGGCAAACTGCAGTGGACCGGGATGGAAAAGCAGATGAAGTTCTTAGCAAGTCTCTCGAACACCTTCATGACAAGGGTTGTGAAGGCCACAGGGCGATAGTCATTGAGGCTTGAGGGCTTGTTACTCTTTGGAATCGGGACGATGGTGGATTTTTAAAAACACGCTGGTACGACAGACTGAGCCAGAGACTCGTTGAAAATATGGGTGAACACATGGGCTAGCTGGTCAGCGCAGCTCCGCAGTACACGTCCGGAGATGCCATCCGGTCCCACAGCTTTCCTGGCGTTTACTCGCCGGAGGGCCACGTGCACGTCGCGCGCCGTCACAGACACTGGGGGTCTCCCCCCCCGGAATCCCCGCGCTGCACTGGCAGGCAGTCGGTGGGCGGCTTGCTGTTTGTATCGAACCGCGCGTAGAACAAGTTAAGTTTGTCGGCAGACACTGAGACAGCGCTCGGAGCGGTGGAGTTTTTACATTTAAAGTTCGTATCGGTGCGCAGACTGTGCCACAGGCGACGGGGGTCGTTGAGCTGGAAGTGGGACTCCACCCGCTTTCAGGCCTCTCTGGCTCCGCGCCAGACATTGTACGACTGGGATGCAGGTACGCTGGAATGTGTCTTTCCACATCTCCCATCACGCCCATTCCAACATACACAACATACTGTCTGTGTGGCAGCCGAACGTGGGCCCCCCTTGGATCACTTCCGGGGGTTAAGGACCTCTTAAATAAGTCTGCACTGGTCATCTCAGATTGAATGCTTCAGTCACATGTGCAGAGTGGAAGTTGGGGTCCCATAAGGGAGGAGTGTCTCCTGGGGGTGGTGTGAAAGCGAGGGCATCATGTATTGTTTATTTTTATTGTATGTTCTCTGTATTTTATGGCTGTGTGCTTTATTGTACGGTATCCGTGGGTGCTAGAAAGGCACCTTTTAAATAAAATGTATTATTATTATTATTATTATGTATATATATATATGGACAGGATATCAGCGAAAACAGAGATAGGGAATCGCGCTGCTCAGCTAGCCCTCTCCCCACAGGCCAGCATCACAGAGAGCCATCATATGATCATCCAAAACACACACAAGTGCCAGCATAATGGAGTCCTGCCATTAAGATAAAGTTGAACCTTTTACACAGCAAACAATGCTGTTTTTCCCCCGTAAATTTATTTCTCTGGAGTCAGTTTCACAGCTGAACCTTTTCACTGCCTTTTGTCGGATAAGAAGCCATTTAAAGCAGAAGAACGCTTCACGGGTGAACAGGAAAGTCATTAAACATTTAATATTCCCCGCCTCAATTATTCTTACAAATGATGGCTTTCTGATTAAGATTACATACACACTTTCCACACAAATGGCTCCTTAAACAACGCTGATTATGTAGCGTGAAGCTGAATTACTTTCAGCACAATCAACACAAGTTCCTGGAACGTGAACGAGTTCTGGTTTCAGGGAGTCATGTTCTCGCTTGCTTTGAGAACCCAAATAAGCTAAAGTGTGTTATGAAAGGTACGACCACAATTTCAAAGTGACAGAGGTAGAGTACTGAAGAATATGTACAAACATTATCATATCACTAATGTGTAATGAAAGGGGATTCTGGGTAAAGCGATGCAAAATCCTGACCTAACGTGCCAACCCTAAAGACTCTGCTCATTCAAATCCAGCTTATTCTGTGCTTATTTCTGCCGAGAAATGAATTCCTCGGTCAATAAGCGATTACGAAAAGTATGTAAAAGACTCATCGTGCTTGATTATCTTTGCACATCCTGTTGACTCACTTACTGTATTAAGCCTAAAGAAAGCCTAATCAGTCAGCCTAATTGGCAGATAAGCCACCTTGATCCAGACTTTGCCGGAGTGCCCTCCATCCCTGCGGAATTAGGAGCAGACACACCCACGCAAACCCAAGGCCTTCATTGGAGGCAGAACGAAACGTTGAGGAACAACTAGCTTCCAGCCCCAACCAGCTTCCATTATACAAGATGAATAATTTAAGCTTGCGCCCCCTTCACTGGGTCAGCAAATATGAAACAAGGCTTACCATCATTTTTATCTGAAAATAAAATAAAGTAGGATTATCCTTTAAACCACCAGCTTGACATCTCAGTTATTTTACTCAACACTCTAATTATTTTCCACAAATGCAGAAAGTAGTTCATTGATTTTATATATATATATATATATATATATATATATATACACACATACATACATACACACATACATACATATATATACACGCACACACACACGCAAGCACACACACACACACACACTCTCACACTCTGTAATAGGGGGGCACTTGTGGTCCTGAGCAGGAGGGGATTCTGGGATGTGATGATTACTGAAAGCAAGAGGGTGTCAGTGGCGGGAAAGAGCAATCCCCAGTTTTTGAGCAATCCCCAGTTTTTGTTCTTGGTCTGCACTCACCTATGATGCCGCTGTCCTTGCTCTCCAGGGTGGAGCTCGGGCTGGGGACTGCGCCACAGGGGGGTGGCCGGCTCGCACGGCTGCTGAGAGTGGAGCAGGGGCTGTCCGTGCTGGGAGAGGTGGTGCTGCTGGTCAGGGTGGAGCAGGGGCTCACCCCCTGGCTAGGTGCAGTACACTGGGGGGCATCATCAGTATGATATCACCTTTTTGACACCATCAATATTGCATCATCGTGATAGTCATTATGACATCATTGCTATGACATCATGAGAGACTCATCTCAGCTCTGCTTCCCATTCAGCGCAGCCCAAGCACACAATGTCTGTGAATCAGCTGCAAGGGCCACAATGTGGCCCCTAATTCACTTCTTTGTAATGTGACAACACTGAAACTTTGGGTGGCTATGTTAGTACAGGCTTTGTGAACAAATTAAATAAAGTGGCTTGAACTCCTCAGGGGACCCTGCCAGGACTTGGACCTAAGGTTTTGTGGCCACAGCTCCCCATGGGAATTCAGTATGGACCGTGTGATAAGGGCTCGACCTGACCCATTAACATCCCCTCAGGGCATGCCATGCAGACAAAACAGTCACTCTTATCTCTAATGCACCTGGAAGCTACCGGACAGAGCCCCAGTGGAGAGGTGGCCTGCATTATTCCGTGATAAATGTATGTGAGGTCTCCCCCATAAAGAAACACAGAATATCAGCAGCATCTGGGGCAGGCTAACTTCATATTCTTTTCAGTCATAAAACACATTTTTTCAGATCCAGTCCAAGATGAAATTCAAATACCTCGGTCCAGCCAGTAGAAAAAAAGAAAAAAAAACACAATGTTCCTCAAACTAGAACAAAAACATTAGCAACATTCTTTGGCAACTAACACTGCGGGTTTCTCCAAGTGTACATTGCTGAGGGTTGCGGCTGTTAGCAGGGAACTGCGGGCACCAGGACAGACAGACAGACTTGGGAACCTGGGTCTTCGTAGACCAACTACAGTAATGATGATCTACTCCGCAGGCCAAACTGAGAATCGCTATACGAGCTGATCTGAGATCAGCCACCTGCCTGCCTTGCTGCAGAGCATACAGGCAGCACACTTCTGACCTATTAAAAGTGTCCCTATGAGACTCTTATTCAAAGAGTATTAAATAGCTAATCTACCCTTCAATGCCTTCACCATTTATCCAGCTGGATAATTTTACAATAGCGCGACTCCCTCCTGTGAGTTAAAGCCGGGTCCGGTTACAGATCCAGGACTTAAAAGCTGCTTGTTCTAGGAGGGGGTGAGGTGTTGACAGCAGGCGGCCATCTGGGACTAAAGTCCACAACATTCCAGACAGCTTCAGCCACCGGGCCTGTTCATCTGAGCGTGGTCCGATGGGACACGCCGCTCCGCATCTGATCTGGCTGGGAACAGAACAGAAGCCTATGTTTGAATGGCCAGGAACAGGGCAGGGCTGTGAACATCAGCCGCACATACGCAGGCCTGCACGCACGGGGAGTGCTACTGAAATCTACTGAAAGCGGCTCATTGAGCACAAACCTCTTCCAGGGCTGCTTGGATGCTTGCTTATATGAAGACCAAGCCCTGATATGAAGCAGCCTCCTGGCCTCTCTGCACCAATCAGCAGAACTAAAGATGGAGACGACACCACTGCCCCTGCACCGAGGTGAACCAACATGTACCCAGCTACAACAGAATGTCCAGCCCACCTAGAACTGCATGCATCCCCGGGAGCTACAGAAGCCAGCTCGAGACACAACATGCGACCTGGCTCAAGAACACAAACTGAAGAGGAATCCCAAAACAGTGAAAGAAAGTGTTACCCATCAGCCCAGAAGAGGGCTTTCATGCTGCTCCAGACAAAGGGGCCAGCAAGCCCAGTTAGGATGCATGTCTTTCCCGTGATCAGTGTCCCTTCTCTCTCTCTCGCTCTCTCGTGTATGTACTCGATTCTGCAATAGCAACATCTGCTAGTGGGCTAAGGGGGCGTGTTCAAAATACCTTCTTCTCATTCCTGTCCTCCATAGGTAAGCCAGCAGCGGCCGGGATGCCGTCTCCCAGTAGGAATCCCAGCCGGGTCATCAGTTCCTGAGTGGCAGGAGAGGGGGCGGAGCTCAGCTCCCGCTGGGGGCGTGGCTCTGCAAGACAAATGGGTCTGGTTAGAGACTGTGACAACCCTGAAGACCACAGCTGAGAGCACAGCCATCTCAGGGAGGGGGCAGGTGTATAAGCAGGGTGCAGAGAGAACGAGCCCGCTCCTCTCCCCCCGATCTAGTCTTTATGTGGGGCAGACTGAGACGGCCGGTCAAGGCTGTGCATCTGTACACCCCCTCTACTGTGTTTCAGCCATTTCTCCCTCACTTTTTTATCTGGAATGAAAGTGAGATCCCATGAGAGATAAAGAGAGCAGAGGTGTCCATTTTAGACAGATAAGCTGCAGATTTAACATCCGTAGCTCATTTTATTGTCTGGGGGGCCGGTGGTGGGCTGCATGGCAGGGCGACAAAATATGGGACCAAGGAAATTGTTCATTCTGCTGACTTCAGGCTCGTCTCCACCTGGTGGGTTTAACGCGACACTTCTGAGGCGGCAGCCCGAATTACCCGTGCATTCAGCACACACGGAAGGCGTCCTCCAATTATTACGGGAAGGTGGGGGGGGGGATGGCGGCCACCCTCACGTCCAGCTGATGACAGCAGCTAGCCGTATGGCAGCAGGCAGCCGGGGCCCAATGTATGCCAGGGTATTCCTGCTTTCCATCTCAGGAGTCGGAATTTCAAAGTTCCTAGTTGGAAATATTAGCTGGAACACCCCATAGTCATATTTATGACTCAGAAAATCGGAAGAACTTCTGTAACCCGGACCTCAAACCCTTTTTGAAGCAGTTCCTTGGAACTGACTTGTACTGGAATGCGGGTGTGACATCATTCCCAGGGTGTGACATCATTCCCAGAACGTAAGGGAAGAAGAGGGATGCAGACCTAGAGTTCTTTTGGCCTCCTGTCTTTGACAGGCGATCTTCCTGCCTAAGGAACCAGCAGAGACGGGGCTGGCAGCCGGGAGAAACACACGACAGACATCTGGCCTGGGCACCCAACCTGTTCTGTGCGAACTTTCGGCGTAACTTGCAGTACGTAAGTGACACAGTAAAATTCAGTCTTAGGTGGTCTATTTCAGTCCACATTTATATAGGACGTGGGCTGTGTGTGCACTGTTCTCACAGTGTCCCTATTACAGCTGCAAATAAGAGCCAGGGGAAGGAATAAATAAAACTTATTTTACATACTTTTGGCAGGCGTTGCTGCACTCAGGGTAAACCCCATAACTATGACACTACAAAACTCATCAGGAAAGCATGCACCAAGCTACTGAATAGCACCCTCCTGTTAGCTTACACTTTAACACGTGTTTAACAACTGTCACACATCCTACCTGCAAGAATTTAAACTTGCTTGGGTCGGTGATCAGCGCGAACACTAGTAACTGTAGGGCAGGGCTTGTAATGAGGATATACATGGCTGCCCAAATCGGACATGCTCAGTGGATGATTTTAAAAAGCTTCCTCGAGTTGGGTACTGAAGGCCCATGCTTATATCACTCATATGTGAGTTAAGATAATGGTGAGTTAGATCTGTGTTCCAGGGTCGGGGGGACAGAAGCGAACCCCTGCACCGAGTTTGGTAATCCTAACCCGGACGAATCCTCTCAAAGATCAGAGAACTGTGCATGGCATAATACTGAGAACCTGACACCAGCAGAAAGCTAAGGGTCTGTCCAAGCAGAACTTACCACTTCACTCTATGTGTCCAATGAAAAAGTCTCCTAAGATACGACAGTACCCCTGGAACATACCTCAACACAGTCTCAACACAGGATGGACAGCTCCCTGAAATCTCAAACGTCGTAAAATACTCTACCCTGTGGTTTTATGGGCATGTTGTGTTTGAATAACGGTTCAACAGGCCGATCTGCCACTCACAGCCTGGCAATAGCCTTCAGCCAATCACAAATGACTGAAAATGTGTTACTAGGAAAAAGTCGATTGCGGTGCCCCAGTACAGTCTACTTAACGGTGTCTGAACTAATCTGCGAAAGCTTCCGAACAACTGTCAGGCAGTGCCAACCCAGAAAGGTCCTGGGAGCTGAATTAAACCACACTACAAATACACAAAGATAAGTCACAGATCGACCTTAAGGCGTATACTCCCCCCAGAGAGTCATCGATCCTCCCCCAGAAACCGAGCAGTTTAAACACAGCCGTTTCCACTGGTCATATAAAAACATCGTTTGGCCACTGGGGAACACTCAAACCCAGATTAAATCGATGAAAGAGGCTGCTCAGCCTAATTGGAGTAGTCAAAAAGAAAAAAAAAAAAAACGAAATAGCACACAGAGTACAGTCCCATATCACTTCCTAACAAGCTGGGAAGTAAGTAACTGTGGTAATTAACACTCTTTTTACAATACAATGGCCTCATACTAACTAATTCTCTCCTCAAGTCTGTGGTTGAAATAAATACACACCTGAAATGCGCCTGAATGCCACCTTGTCCCTCATGCAGACAGATCAGTCCCATCATCCTAACACAACCAAGCCTGAATGGGTAGCCCACTGCCCTCACTGCCAATGTGCAGATATCATAAAAGGCCGCAGCTGCTGGTGTGAATATCATGGCTCCAAACCAAAGCACCAGACTGTTTATTGTGCTTATATTTCATTTCATGTATCTCCATCTAGCACTACTTCTGTAAGGTCAGGAGACGTACTCCATATTTTACGTTCCGGAACAAAACCTTTCACATCCTGGGACTTCTCCCATCCGATCCTCCTCCCTACTGGGCCAGCTCTGTTTCTATCCTTGCATTTCTGACCTCCGGGGAGAAAAACAAACAGACCACATGCGCGCAAAGTCAACATTTGCAAAGTCAGATAAAGAGTTAGAGAGGGTTTTTTTTTCCCTGACATTGAACCCCACTTATGGATAAATACAGATTCTTTGTGTTAGAAGGGAGGGGGGGTGGTTCTGTAAGCATCCGCATGAGGGACATGTTTGTACCGGGGGGATTAATACAGTTGGCCGCATAAGAACACAACGAATGAAACACACTGACGTTTTCATGGTCGATCGATCCTGCAGAATATATGCTAAATGACACCATCTGAGCCCGCAGATGTGACATATCTGAGCCCTGGGCATTCAGCTTAACATCACTGCTGGGGCCAGGGTCTCCTTCCTCCATGTAGGGAACCAATTTTCTCCAGGTGGCTGATGCTGTAAGAAACTGTTATCATTTCTGTGACTGAGGGGAAGAGAAAAAAATAAAAAATAAAAAAAACACGCACACTCTAGGATAATCAGTACAGGAGAAATGGCTGGGCTTTGTGGACAGGACCAAGCTTGAGAATCTCATTAAATTAATTAGTGAATAGAATCAAGTTCTAGATTGCAACATCACACAATGTGTATATGATGGAATATATATTGTGGTGATCATATTGATCGCCATACAGATCACAGCCCAACTAGCACACCTTACAGACAGCTTCTGTTACGTGCAGGGGGGGGCCTGAATGTTGCAGATATAACAGTGAAAACATTTGTCTAGCCAAGTAAAATGCTTGGTTACGCTTCAAGGAAATGGTCTTTGCTCTGAGAATTTCAATTAATAATGGTTCGGGTCATAGCCAAAAATCGGGAAGCTGTTTGCTTCCGAGACCCTGGGTGAATGGTTTTGCTTGAGCAACAAATTCCTGGAAATTTGTTCAGTGGAATTAATTGTGTACATATGTATTTTAATCCATCAGTTCCAGTTCATACAAGCAAAACCTTACTTCTGGGATACCTTTGAAATGAAGCAATTCTTGTAGCGATGAGCAATTCCCAGCAAAAACAGCAAGTCGCTGTTCAAAAAGAACCCGCACAGGCAACGTAGCAAATGAGTAATCAAGACATTTGTTCGGGGATGTCGGGTTCATCGAGGCTCCTAAGACGAGCAGTGTACCCTTAAAAACCAGCCCTGAACCCAAGGAAAAACACCCACAAACACACATGCACTGCAGCACATTAAGGGTTCCCTGGAAAAGAAAGGCTATGTACCATTTTCTAACAGAAGGGTGTAGTCGTTAACTAACCAAGCTCAGTCACCGATTGTTCGGCATACATCTGTGTCCGAAACACAGCTGCGGAAAATGGCGTGAGCGGGGGGGCGCAGACCCACCGACGAAAAAGGTACATTTGCAGTAGAATCGCCGACCGAGAGCGTTAAAGGCCCCCAGAACCATTTATCACGGCCTCTTCAATTAGGCAGCGAAATACACACCCATGCAGCGGGGAGCTGGGTAAAAACAAGCAAGGCTAATATTTACACGGGACAGAAACTAGGCTGCAGTGTGGGGGCACTCGAGTCTGGCAGATAATTACAGTAATAAGTGTGTTTACTGGCATATAATTAAAGACGGGTGTGTCCGCAGGGCTGAAACGGTTATCTGAACCCGCCCTGAGTCCCCCCCCCCCCCCCCCCACTACCCACTCCCCACTCCCCATGGCCTCCAGCACAGGCACAACTGTTGGGATACAAGGTCAGGTGAAGGGGGAGATCCCCACCTCCCTGCAGAACGCAATTAGCGTTTATGACCCCGTCTGAGAGAGATGGAAATAAAGGAACTGCAACAACCTTGCCGGAAAACAGGACGGAAGGATAAGCATGTAGAGCAAAAACATCATCATGCTCTAAAGATCAGAACCTCCCAGAAAGGAGGCTGGTGGCCACACCTCTGAAGCACAGAGCCCCATCTTCACATCGCTATCACTCGGACCACTCCGGTAGAGCTCCACACATACCACCTTGTAAACCCTCCTGCCAAAAACTTCTAGTCCAACCGCTTAAGCACCAGGTTACCCACAGCCCAATTATTGCTGACCTTTGACCTCATTTATGGAAGCGAGGCACAAAACACAGCAATAAAAGTGGTCTGATACGCAGATATCGCTAATGATAGTGTGCGCCACTGATTATCTCCACGGATCTCGCATCGAGGTTGGTGGCTTCAGATCTAATTTCAGTTTCGCGAAGTTTATGGAGGGATTAATTGTAGCCTTGTGCAGAGTCCGCTAACAAGGGCAAGCAGGGGCCAGAAGTTTCTCCTTACTAAAAGGATGCTCCACAGTGAACTGAAGGGATTGCGACATTAATGGTGAAGTTTGCGTTAATTACAGCCCCCGTCTCTAAGCGGTCATGGAGACCTTTTTTCCTGCCCAAAAACAAGCATGGTGGCCTTTGGCCCACAGGGGGTTCCAAGCCATCATCAATGAGCAGAGTATCCACAAAGGCCCTGGGAGAGTAAGGACTGCAAGGCCCTCAAGCACAATCCCCGCCAATCACAACACTTATGGTAAGAAGATAACGCAGGCTAAAGATATAAGCGGATATTTAAACTTTTTATTTATGCATCCAAAAGTGCAAAATCATAGTCGCTGCCACTTCTAGCACAGACATTACTACTGTCGCTTTTTCTTTCTGCAATCAGTCAGAGTTGTTCTTTGCCATTAACACTGGCATCTTTACCATAATTCCTCAAATACACGCCACCCCCAACATTAGGGTGCCTGTCGAAGTGCCTGAGAGGCCACGTGTGGCCCCACTCCACTCCGGCACCATGTGGTGGTGACTTATCGTAGCGATCTGCAAGCACTGCAGGAGTGGGTCATCAGAAATGGGAGCCAGCCATCTGGAACTCCTACAAAGCGTAATAGCGGGGTGGGGTTTGGACTCTTCAGAAGGCAGAGCTGCTCCTATTAGCATTACCAGGCTAACAAACCCCACTTGGCATGTATGCAGTTCTTCCACGTGACAACGCAGCTGGTGATCGCAGGGAACGTTAACCTGCATTAAAGGCAGAGTGCAGGGGGGAACCTCATTCCAAGCCATGACCCCAGGGCTTGCAGGCCACTGACAGCCTCACCCGAAATGCCAACTCAGAATACGACAGCAGCAACAGCTGAGCCCCTAACGCAGGGTTAGAACTGCACAGGACAATCGGTCTCATGGTTAAGGGAAGCACATGCTCAGCCCCATTTGTGACTTCCTCCATCCAGGCCAACACTGACTTGGAGGAGCATGTGTACATAGCCACCAGATGGTTCATAGCAGAGCCATACTACAAAGGCGTCATGTTCCTTATCGGGGTGACAGTTCAGACAGGAAGGTCACATTCAAGCCGTAAACAGCTCAGGCTCCTGTTTCTGGGCTTTTTGTGGAAAGCTTCCCCCAGATTCCTCGCAGGGTGACTGACGGGTCAGCCTTCACTCGTTCTCTTGGTCGTCTGGGCATTTTGTGCACTTGACAGAAGCCGTTCTCTCCAGAAACTGTGGCCAACTTCCTGCAATGTCTGGGGACCCAAAAGATGGGGACCGGTACCTGTTACTTTGTCTATCAAAAACCTTCTCCGGACACACAGACAGAAGGCGGCAGGAAGCTAGCTCAGTGGCACCCTCTGTCTTGTTTTACCTGGTGACACCTGGAGAACACAAGGCTATTAGTATCTCCTTTATGACACATCACGGGTCTTTAACAAATGACCGATCATCATTCAAGGGTCTTCAGAGGACCATGGTGCCGTGAGGTATCTCAGTACTTCTAAATCAAAGGTGTAACGTAGAGAAAAGCTGGTGCGATGCAAATCATGCACAGAGTGAGCACCTCTGTGCTACACCATAAGCGCTCCACTTAGGATTCTGGGGATCTCCCAGATCTTTAAGTCCTGCTGCAGTCCACAAGTGGCCATGATCAGAGCTGCAACAATCCATGCTTCAGATCCAGTGCAGTGTAGCAAAGGCCGGTACCTTGTCGAATGTGCGTGATTGGCTGTGACCATTCAGCCTCAAATGCCGTGATAGGCTGTGACCATTCAGCCTCAAACGCCAGAAGGCAAAAAGTTACAGAAGTGTGACACACTGCAAAATCCATCCACCATGTCAGTCATTCCTTAACTCTCCTTGAATGACTTTGAAAAAACTAAGTGTCCAAAAAGCTCTGACTGAGAGAAAAGGTGGGGTGCGGGGGGGGGGGGGGGGGGGGGATAAAAAGGAGATGGGGGGCTTT
>JAODKM010000118.1:19027822-19038307 GCA_026780845.1 Petrocephalus sullivani
AATTATTTCCCCAGTATGATCGTCAGGAAAATAACATGTCTGAAGGCAAAAACTTTGCAGTTTCCATTCTGCGTCAACATAATGGGCTGTAAGGCTCATGTAAGGCTGAAGAGTACGACTACTCCACAGATCGGTCGTCGTAGAAAAAAGAGATTCCTTTTCAAGCTGCTCCGCTACTCTTTCACGTGTTTCAGTGTTCATTCGGGGAATAGCTACGTGTTTGAAATGTATCTTGGATCAGCAGTGTGTAGCATTTTTATGAACCCTGGTTTTTCGATGGTGTATATGGGAACCATGTCCTTAGCGATATGAAATGCCATAGCTTCTGTAATTTCTTTCCATCGGGACGCCTTTTTGTCATATGGAACGGAATTCGAAAATGATACCGCTAATGACATCTGGCGTTTTGCAATTTTCGGTGGACCTTTTGCACTTGGCCTTAGCTTGTCTTCATCTCTTAACTCTGAGCATTCTTCCCATTCAGCTTGGTGCCTTTGTCGCAAATATTGGAATAAATTAGTGGTGCTGCCACTGCTGGTTGCAACTGACTTTCTGCATATATTTTGCATTTGACAAAAGTTTGTTCAACGTCTGACCTCTCAAATCCGAACCATTTCCAAACCACAGAGGAAACGTTACTACCTTTCTTTGGCACAAGGTCATCCTGACGTGAAGAGCCATCCATCTCTATGATGTTCTGTAGCCTGTATACGTTCCTTCATAGAGTGCTCTACTCTCACAAGTCAGCGGTTAATTAGGCGCGCCATCATGTGGTCGGACAATATTGCCTCTTAATTATTCTGCCATTGGTGCAATTACGATGTATATAATATTTTTATAAAAAATCGTGATACCTCAATTTAAGAAAAAATGAAATCATCTTAAAACGTGAATTCGAATTAATCGAAAAAATCTAAAGAATCACCCAGCCCTACATGGGGTGTTTCTCAATCCCAACCACACAAAGATCATACTTGTCTTAGTGAGAGCAGTCTTGCGAGATCAAACTCGTGGTACAATGAATTGTGGGACTGGTCTCGTTTGACGAGGGTGCCACCGATGTATCCTTGACATTTGGGGTGGGTCCTTCTGGGTACTTCTTAGTACTGGAACAGGTCTTCGGCAATAAAAGATGATGTGAAATGGGTACACGAGAACACATGTACTGTCAAGTATGCATACTGAGAAACACCCCCAGTCTTCCTGGAACCTTTCCAAAAGTTACATTTTAATGCTCCAGTTTATATTTTGGAGGACTGGCTTCACCCACACTGCTGGTGAAGTAAGCTGGGTGTTGAGGAGGTTCACTCTATAATATCAGAGACTCCTCGAAGACGATCACATATTTGACCTTTAATACATAAGACCCCTTTCAACATTGTGATCTCATGCCCTTGCTCCATTTACAGACTCACTCCTCAAACTGCCAAAAATTTTTACAGCTGGCACCTTTCTGAAATTTCTGAAAAACTATTTAGTTTAGAAAATGGCAAACATTGAGCACTGATGATAGCTGTTAAGCTGGCCCTGATTCTGCAGTCAGGCATGGTGGTAGCAGTGTCGTGATGTGGGAGCGCGTGTTCAGCAGCGTCATGGAGTCTTGTTGGGGGAAAAGAAAAGACAAAAAGCAAAGAGGAATACTAAAGGAGAGCCTCTTTCAGGCTTAAAAGCAAGATGGGAATTCAGCAGGACAATGAGCCAAACCACAAAGGCAACAACACACGGCACTGATGTGGAAACAGCGAAGTGGGTTTTCTGAAAGAATGTCGTGGAGCTATTGAATTGAGTCCTATGGAGAATATATGACTGGAGGAACTTGAAATGTGCTCTCCCCAAGAAATCCCCAACTGGGCTAAAAGAGCTTCAGTTGATTGGGCAAGAAGAATAGGCAAAGTTACATCAAGCCAATGAACAAAGTTGGTAGGGACTTGCAGCCAAATCAAGTCAAACTCAGGGGTCCAGATAGTTGGGCGACCAAGGTTACAGAAAAAGGCATCATGAACCTTACAATGTCCAACGATATCAATAGGCCGGCAGGTGAAATGTGAGGCTGTGAGGCCTCACCTGGCTTCACAGCTATCCGTGGAAAGGTCTCTGATCCTCAGGGGTTCCTTTAGAGGTAGCACTGGGGGTGGAGGAGCTGAAAGTTACTGTTTAGTGACATGTTCCTTGCCCAAACAGTGTATTGATACTACTCGTGGAGTTCAGGACTGACAGCTGATACCAAATATTGTTCCTTTACCCCTCCAGCTACCTTGGCCCCCTTCCCTAAACTCAGAGGTGCTGAGATGGTATAAAAATTCCAGTCTGCCACCCTTGGCATGTCAGCGGCAATAATATAGTGGCTAGGGGTGTGTCAGGTGAATGGGGAGCTGGCAGTTAGAAACAGTACAGATGAGCAAACCTCAGGCACTCGGAAGGAAGCCTGCTATTGGCCAATCACATACCAGAAACATTTGTCTTTTTTAGATTCACGTGTGTTGTTATTGATCCGATACACATGCACTGCCCCCCGGCAGAAAACTAAACTGCAATGTATCTTTGATAAGTATCATAATACTTTCATAGGACTGGGTTTTTTTTTTTTACTACAGAGAAGGGTTGGGGAGGTTAAAAGCCTTTTAAAAGCTCCGAAAAAGCAAGCGTATGATTGACTACTCTTTCTGGACAGCCGACCAGACAATTCAGGCTTGGGATCGAATTCCAGGAAGACCATCAAGGGCCCATCGCATAAAATGGATCAGTCGCCAGCTCAGCTGGTCCCAGTACCGCGTCCGGCCCGATGCGTCTCACTGTCAGCACCGTATCACAAAATCAATAATTTACCATAAAACATGCTGAGGCTTCTTATCTAACACTCCCACTTTTACTACGTCAATCGGGACAATAAAACATGGAAAAGGCACAGGCCATGATACTGGGCCCTTAACTTCTCAATGATTATTTCTTGCCATCCCAGAATTAGGAGGCTTCTGTTGAGGCGAAGCACCTTTGCTACATCTGTCTTCCAAAACCTCCTAGCCAGTACACAGCTGCAGCGAGACTGGAGTCTATCCCAGGCAGAGGAACACGCTGGACAGCATGCTAGTCACATACACGCTCCGGGAAATTCAGATTTACCAGCTCACCAAACTGCACAACTTGGTGAAACAGCTTATATTTTACACTGAGGCCAATAATGACTGAAGATCAGGAACAGTTCAGATCTTTGACTAATTTCATTTCAAAATATCCCGAGATGGTCACAGTGGAGATAATGGAACTTGAAGAGATACAAAGAAGCCTGCCACAAAAGCTTTAAAGCACCATCTTTCTCCCTGTGTGATCTCAGTTTCATAAAAACACCGATCTCATTACAATTCCCCTTTTCTCTGGAACTTTACTCGGGCCTAAAAGGCAGGACAAAATACAGCAGAGAAGATGTAGAAGAATGTCGACATTGCTCCAGAATCCAGAAAAAGCCCGTAACCACTCCCTCAATGTCAATTAAGTGCACAACCGGTTGCAGGAAGCACAGTGGAGAGCAAGCAAAAAAGGATCCAGCAGCACTGGATCTACCAGCATTTACTCCCACCTGAGTGCAGCAAAGTCTGGGTGGCTCAGCTCAACTGAACCTGGAGACGCAGCGAGTCCGAGAGCAGATGACAGCTTCATTCTGCCGAGTCCTTTTTTCAGGAACACTGAGGAGGGTGGAAACAGGGCAACGAAAAAAAAGCCTTCGAGAGAATCAAAAATAAACCTGCGCTTTCAGCAGGAGTGAGACTGGAAGGCTGCCGGGGGAAGTGCATCACTGCACAGGCGTTTGAACCCTGGTCTGAAGTTAATGACAAAATAAAAGTAATACGTACGACGTCACAAACAGCAGGAAGGAGGGCAAGGTGAACAAATCAATGGGAACGGTGACAGTCAGCTGATCCAACCACCTCAGACGTCTCGGCAGTCCAGCCAATCCCCAGCGCCCTTTAAACATTTTATCCCAGTTGAAATTTTCCTCTGCTGTCTCACAGAGCCTTCCTATAACGGACGCGCCGTTAGCCACACACTCCTCTTTTTGCCGTGCGTGACAAAGGCTTTTCTAGCTTTATTTGCCCCCCGGGTGCTGAGTCAATGGTAAACTCCACTGCACAACAATGACAGGGCGTCCTAGGGTGCAGTACATTCTCTGAGTCCCTGCACCAAAGGCGATGGTGGCTAAGAGACCACACACGCATCCCATGGGTGAATACAGGGGCGAGGCTAAAGGGGAACTGGCCCCCAGGTGAAAGTTGATTGGCCCCCAGAGTGTCCCCTCTCCTTCTCACTCACCAATTCAAAACAAATCATTGGCTAATGATGAGGCTGGCCCCCTGAATTACGGCCCCTTTTGTGTGCCCCCCACCAAAATCCTACAATCAGTATGCCCAGCGTAGAAAGTGCCTTGCTTTGTCCAGCTTTGTGATTAGAGACGACACTTTGTCACTTACTGCAGCATGACAAATTTCAAGACATAAAAAGCTTTCGGCACAGAATATTGGCGTCCATGACAGCTATTAGACAAAGAGAGCTGAATTGTCTCAAACCGTTGGTATTGTCTCTAAGTGACAGTCAGGCAGACGCAACACAGATGCCTGTTAGATTGCGAGCTAAAGGAACAACAACTCGAACAGAGTCTGCACCCAAGCAGACCAAGCTGGGCACATGGCTCCGCTCATGGCCTGTGGCGGGCTGCAGCGTCGAGCAACGACTCGGACAGAGTCTGCACCCAAGCAGACCAAGCTGTGCTCATGGCTCCGCTCATGGCCTGTGGCGGGCTGCAGCGACGAGCAACGACTCGGACAGAGTCTGCACCCAAGCAGACCAAGCTGGGCACATGGCTTGGGTCATAGCCTGTGGCGGGCTGCAGCGACGAGCAACGACTCGGACAGGGTCTGCACCCAAGCAGACCAAGCTGGGCACATGGCTTGGGTCATAGCCTGTGGCGGGCTGCAACGGAGAATGATATTGATAAAACGTTGGTCAAAAAGAGACCACCCACTATTAGTGTGGCAATACTACAGCATGAAAAGCTGGAAGGTAAATATCAGCGACTGGTTACAGAGTCTCTATTTTACTTGTAAAGGCAACAGCAACAGGGAGATGATGGTTCCTCTGCCTCTATCAGTCATGGCTGTCAAACAGGGATTCTGCCGGACAGCAACTGTCTACACCACAGATTATCTGTCTAAGCAGGGTCAGACTTGTCAGTCACCCACCATGACTGGCTCCATTTCAAGGCATCCATCTCAGCTCTGCTTGGTATTTGTAACCTACTGATGCTGTCACATAATACATTTACCATGCTAGTCCATCCATCCATTTACCAATGCAGCATAACAGACCAGGGCCTATGCCAAAAACCACGTAAGAAAGGACACTGTGAACAGGATGCCAGTCCATCACAGGGAACAAACTCAAGGTCCATAGGCAATTTAGATACAGCAGTTCAACAAATCCTAATGGTTCTGGACAGCGGGATGAAACTGGAGGAGTGTCAGGAACCTCACATACACACAGGGGGAAGGTTCAGACTCCACACACAACCAGGGAACCAGGCAGGGGACTTGAAGCCACAGAGGTACGAAGCCACAGTGCTGCCCAGCAAGCCGTCAGACCGCACTGCTGTCAAACATAAATAAGAAACACTGTCACAATCTCATTTTTTAAACTCATGAATAAATAAGACTGGTTTTCCTAAGAAGTTCTTCCTGTTGGAAAACTTTGAAAATTATGCCACACCATAGCAATTTAATCATTTTCTGTCTTTCGACCAACTAGAAGGGTCTCAGTCTTGTTTACGACTGTCCTCCTTAGCTGCCAGGTTTATTCCTCGTCATATTACCTCGATGAGGCGCCGTTCACACGGCCCTGTACTTTTTCTTTACCTCTTCCATGCTAAAATAATCAGACAGCTGACACAGGTGGCCGCGGCCCACAAGTCTGACAGCGACTATTTTTAGATGTCAGTTATCACTGTTTTCTCACTTTTAAGCAGCAGGAACACGGCTATTTGCATCTTTCCATTCCCGATTTTCTAAAGAAATATATACTAATTTTTTTTTTTTTACACGTCATGATAAGTGCAAACCCACCTCCAATACCTCAACCCCCTCCTCAAATGTGCATCGTGTACAGTAGCCATTAGCCGACGGCTGTCGTTGTCCAGGGAGGTTCGGGAATCTTGAAATAACTCGGCTGTTATGGCGTACCACATGTCAGCGGCACCTTCCTCTCCTCGGCTGCCAGCTCTCATTAGGGCTTCACACTTCTGAGGCTCAGCGGAAACATGTTCGGTCTTGTGACTTTCAAACTCCCCCATTGCGCCATCTTGTCAGAGAGATAATCAGAGCTCCCCGTTAACGAGTAATACCCCCCTCCCCAAAGAGCAATGTTATCTGACTGATGTCACCACCATATCCCTGCACAAGAAATGCTGACAGTGCTTACTGCTGCCAGATAAAATAATCGGGAGAATGATCACGAAGAGGTCCCACTGAAAATTACCTCTCCCAAGCTTTTTGTGTAATTTCAAGTTTGGCGACTATGAAAACACGCTCCCAGCAAGGGCACCTGCCCAGCACACTTTACCATGAGATTAAGGCAGCTCTTGCAGCCTCGACAAGAAACAGTGACAAATAAAAAGTCCCACACTTTCTGACAGTCTCCCCAAAGAGCATCACAGGTGTCAAAAGGACGACTTTCATTCATTCATATCACTGGCTGAAAAAGTAAACATAATGAAATGCAGTGGCAATAGTCATTGGTAAAAAACCTTAATCTCCTAGATTTACTGTTGTTTTAATAGCTTCATACTGAGAGACGCCACTGTGGACCACCATCGCTCCTTCTTTCAGCACATGACCAAGGCTTGATTGAAAGACTCATCCATCTGTTTCATATTAACATTAGTGACACATCCATGATTAAAGGAGACTGGCCAATCAGCATGCAGCAAGAATGCAGTGCTTAAGTGAAGTTTAGGTCCATTTCATTGAAATGGTAGTTTACAAATCCTCTCTTAGCTCAAAGTGTCCTCCATGACATGGATTATCTGGTCACCCAGGCCAGAGGAAATGTTCATGAGTGAGTAAAGTTGACTCAAATGCATGCTAATCAGATCACGTAAGATTCAATGGAGGCTCCTCATTCACTGGGAGATAAATTTTACTTTTCCATGGAGAGTTTGTCAGCTGAGGAATGGATCCGCAGCCATTCATTAAGCAAAACAGTCCACCTTCAGCTAGGAGCTTCTCCTGTTGACGATGGCACAGTCTGCCTACCCCCTTCACCACAGCAACCGGGAGATGGCTAACAAGGGCAAAGGAAATCACCATGACTGCTTTCTGGCACAGCGAAAAGGGACAGGGGTCACCAGCACAGCGGTCCTCAGGGCAGAAACTTACCATAAGACCGAGAAACAGGCTTTTAGGACCTTAAAGTGTGGGAGTGCGAGGGCTCAGTGGAGCAGTGGTGCGACCCTGATCCCCCTGGGACAGAGTGAGCTCTGGATCTGCCTGACAGCTCTAACATCTGGGCTTAGCATGCAGGACGAGGACTTAGAGACGAGGAAGATCCTCCACAAACTCCCTCAGCATCTCTCTCCATCGGTAGCAAAAGTGTTAATAGTTCCATTCTAGTAAACCGAGAGAAAAGGACACAAATCGCCTCACACGATAACCAGCCGAGACGCCTCACTTGCACGTCACTTGGGGGAAGAGAATCCGCTAAATAGACATTAATGATACATCAAGGTAAGCTTTTCAGAATTTTAATCAACTTCAACTATCGATATGCAAACTGAGCCATTTTGTTGCAATATACTTGATCAGGAAGTCAGGTTATGCAGCATCCAGGCTGACAGTTTTTCCCAAACAGTTAACAAACAGATCCCTCACAAAGCAGTGTATCTGCGACTTTCGTTCATATCCAAGATGATCCACCACAATCCGGGCTCGAAGAATTCTGGGAAGGCCACAGAAATTAGCTTAAGCTCACCACCTGGAAGAAATAAGCTACTGGGGGCCAGACAACACCCTGCTCAAAGGGGGCTTTCTGTGATGCCCAGCCGCCGTGCCTTTAATAGATGGAGCTCTGGTAATGCAGTTTTCCCATAAGCAGAGAGCCCTAAGAGGAACAGAGCAAAGGATGTGACACTGAACAGGCCTCCTCTGTATCTACAATAACAAAGCACAACGAAAGGTCCAACTAATCACCTCTTTTTTTATAGTCCATATATAGGCTACATATTTGGCAGTATGGTCACTAACAATGTGGCCTCTCTCTAGGCCTAATTCCTGTATCCGGCACTGTGTGTCGAATTTGCATATGCTGGCCGTGTTTGTGCGGGTTTCCCCGACCTCTGCTTCCAGGGACAGGCTACTGAAGATGAAGGTGGAGACATGTGTTTTTATGGCTGGGATTGTACAGCCATAAATATAATGCATCTGACAGAAAGAGCAAGACAAAGCACATAAATATTAAGGATTTATTTATGCTGCAGAGCTTGCCAGGAGAAGCAAATTAAAGCAAATTAAAACTGGCTGGATGGACAGGTTTACATCCAAGACAGCCATAAACAGAGGAGGGTTACTTAGCTCACATTACTAAATGTGATTCATTTACAGGACTGTGTGTGTGTCCACACACCCAGCCAGCAGGTACACAAGAATCAGAAGAGTCTTTCCTGGAATTAGACCCTTTCATGTTTCTTTCAGAAGTGTGCAAATCAACACCGTTCTGCGTACTTCCAACTCCATCCCATATCCTGCCATGAAAGACATTTTCTGTGCTTGAAGACCACCCCCGTAGCCCTCCCGCCCCTCCCCCACCCATCCGCATGTGAATCGGGGGGGCCCCTGTAGAGGAGCCATGCGTGACGAGCGGGTGTCTCCACTCGTGCCATTTCAAAAGGGGCCACAAAAGCCGCCCCCGAATCTCAGCGGCGTGAACATCGGGCGCTCGCCTCCCACACTGAGCTCCGGCGGTGCAGGAAAGATGAAGAGCGACAGAGGCGAGGAACGTCAGAGAGAGAGAGAGAGAGAGAGAGAGAGAGAGAAAGGTCCGATTGTGGTTCAGGCTTGTCTAACACGGCTCCATTAAGCACCCAGCTTGTCTCCGGGTCTCCGATTCGATATACGAGCCACCTCTGGGGGCATCTCTGCTATTAGCGCCAGGCGCGTGCCGTCGTTTCAGGCTCAGCATCGACTGGGACAACGCGCCGGAGGAAACAAAGCCATAAATACGAGGCAGCGGCCTCCCCATCCACAAACATGCGGCCAGCCATTTTAATTTAAGCATTATTTTGTGCTGAGCACCCAAGCCGGCTGGGTGCTGCCCATAACTGCCTCTGGACCCTATGGTCATTAACCCGTCACATTCAAACAAGCGCCGGTCGTTTTGGCGCGTAGCTTGGCTACAGGTAGGGCTGTCATCCCTTAAGGTGAGAATACAATGTGCGATTTCTAGCTATCCTGGACGAAAGATTACCTACATAAACGAATCACGCTGAAGCGCTGGTGCTACATCTCACCGTGAGAGAGGTTCAAAGACGTCGTCACGGTCTTGCGACTGAAGATTGTCAGAAATTTGTCCCAGCCTGTGTCAGAAAATGACATGGCCACTTCACAATGTGACTGCTGCAGCAATCTGGGTCTGCTAACCAGCCAGCACTGATGGCATTTGATTCTGCTATATCGACCTGTGTCTTAGCTCACGATTCAGTAGGCATCATCGTCGTGCACTCCACATACATCAAACTTAGCGTTATACCCAAGTTCATCAGATCTGTGTTACACAGTGTAGCTTTGAACTACCGAACTCAACCAGGGAGCCCTGTCCAACTGAAGGTACAGAGAACAGAGGAACTAAAAAAGCATGGAAGGGCACAAAACACAGGAGAAGGAGTCAGGGGTGTGAGAAGATAGTGGGGAGGGCGGGAGATGCTAAAAAGGCAGCGGGGGGGTAATAACCACTATAGAACTCTACAGCTTCACTTAGCGTGCATGACATGTGGGCCAGAGTGCTTCCTCACCCTTTACATTATTTATTCCGCGGGATGGAAGCGTTCTCCACGGCCAGCTGCACAGCTGTGATGCACATACGTGTGCGGCTGAGCCTGCAAACCTATACTCCAGTGGGTATATATCATTTTTTTGAGTACATTTATTCATTAGAAAAAAAATCTCACATTAAGAAATATTTGTTTATAACAAAATCACCAGTGCCACAATTATTGGCACCCCTGCTGTTAATACTCTGTACAGCCCCCTTTTTCCTATAGCACAGCACATATTCATCTCATATAACATTTCACAAGGTTGGAGAATACAGAGAGAGGGGTCTTTGACCATTCCTCTTTGCACAATCTCTGTAGATCGTCCAGAGTCCTGGGTCCTCTGCTCACCACACAGGTTTTCCATGGGATTTAGGTCTGGGGACTGAGATGGCCATGGAAGAAGGTTGATTTGTGTC
>JAODKM010000118.1:19040340-19056382 GCA_026780845.1 Petrocephalus sullivani
GATAATTTGAAGGCACACCCCCGGTACGACATGATCTTACATTTTAAATACCCTGAACCCCCCCCCCCCCTTCCCACCCCCAGGGCTGGAATGCAGCTTCTACATAGATTAGCGCCATGCCTGGCCATCAGCCACAGAGGACCATTAGGAGGCTGGCAGCAGATCTGAATAAAAACATAGATTCACTTAATCAATAAAGCTGTTGGGGGATAACTACGTTTGAGCAGAAGTTATATAACACCTGGAAAAGCATGGACATAATAATCAGAACCGGCCAATACAACCCCCCCCCCCCCACCCCCCCCCCCCCCCCCCCACACACACACACACACACACACACAAATTATCATATTGTCATGAGGAATGTGTGAACCCAAAAGCTACACCCTTGGCTGAGAGCACTCTTGAGGTATGCCAGCAGAAATAACGGATCCACGCCTGACATTATAGCAGACTGCAATTTTTAGCACAGTGGACACTGAATATTTATGTTACTATTTATATAACGGATGGATTAAAAACAAACAAAAAAAAAAACCCTCAAACCAAAAATATCAAGTGTGAACCGAAACGGGCCACCTGCGACTGCCACAGACTGACGATAACAGTTGCCGTCACTTGGAAGTTAGACAAAGTGGCCCCCTGTGCCAAGCTAACAGGTTGCAAACGCTCTGCTGCGGAGCTCGTCCCCCGAGGCCGCGATGGAGTGGGAGCCGGTTCACTGACCACTCAGCCGGAGTGTCACCTATCGCCAAGACCCGCACGCGAGGCTGGCCATGGGGCAGGACCAGGCTTTTGGCGCTGTCTGAAAGACAAACTCAGTGCAAGACTTTTTTTTTAACATATTTTTTCAGGAATACCATTCCTTGCATAAATTATTCTGTATTGTTTCGCATACTAACTGAGAAAAAAAAATTCTCCTGGTGAACCGTAGAAATCATTCTGCTTTTTAATCATCATCATCATCATCAATCATCATCATCATCATCATCATTTTCACCTCTCAATCTCCAGTTTAATGGCTGTATTCGGCTTACCTTGGGAGGTGATGTCACTGTCAAAGTCAGAATCACTTCAGATAACCAAAGCTTTCAAAATCCGTTTAAATTGATACTTTTCTACAGTTCATCTTACATTTTAAATTTAAAACCACTGCACTGCTGCCGAGTTTCAAAAATGATCATGGGTTGATAGGGATCCATGGAAGCGTTATAAAAACGCCCGAGAGGTGCAGACCTACACGCGTGTATAGTGCAAGTGAAGGCGGCTCCCCCGTCATGCTCCGTGGTACCAGACGCATGCACCCCGTCTGACAGCCGCTTCGGCTCCGACCCTGTTGCTCGGCTTGTGTAAGCAGACTTAGTGCTACATAATTACCCCCCTCTCTAAGGTAAAAAAGTACAAACTGGCAGAATCGGTGTCACCGGCTGCCATTCACGCGAGGGGGACCCTCGGCTATACAGCGCTGCTTTGGCGATAGAGTCAGCTACAGCGAACGCAGCAAATTACAGCCTCGAAATGTGCTAACCTTTACCATGTTTTACAAAAAAAATACAGTATTTCTATTTAAAAAGGTATTCTGTGCCACTAAGGCGGATCACCTTAACGCGCATTGTTACCATCAGTCCAATTAACCATGCTGTCTTTAACGCACTACGCTCAGACTTCAACTAGGATAAAAAATATATATATTTTCCAAATAAATTAATTACAGACACAAAATATGTTTAGAAGATACTACGTTTCTTTGCGATTTTTATATATTTCAATTTTCAGTCAGTTTTTATCTGGCATTCAGTATACACCTTTGCTTTCTCGTAATGCGTGTGCCTTCCTCCGTATATCGCCTCGCACAATCAGACCGAGCCGTGTGGCCGCAGGTATTCGGGGTTCGGGGAGTCCGCATGGTGTCAGGCGGAAAGGACTCTATTCGGCGCTCCTATTATCATTATTGTTATTATTATTACTATTATTGGGGGGGGGGTAGGCTTATTGCATAGCCATGCCCTCTCCCAAACATCCCACCACCCACTGCGTCGATCCAACAACTCAGTGTTAATGCCGGCGGCGTGTTTGCACAGGAAAGGACGCGGAAACACGCGGATGGGGAAGCCGTGGGGAGCGCGCTGGCGAGTCCCCGAGCCCCGGTAATATGTGTAATAAGGTGTGAGGATCCGCAGAGCTTACCGCCTTTATCCTTGCAGCACGGGCATCTTCTTTGCCATCTCTTACTGGGAGCTGAGGACTGTCAGGTGCATCACGATATAACACCTTATCACGATTCACGCTGAAATCGCACGCATGAGGTGCATAGGTCTTCGGCGCTACTTTGGGGCGGGATATCCTTCTTCACTTGCTGTCAACTTAATCCCACGTTTTTGGAAATCCGGAGGACGGTAATATCACGGAAAAAAGGGGGCTTGCTGGTCCCAAAATATACGGAGTCCGGCTGGCTACGGCGATTTGCGACGCCAGTCCTTTTCCAACTTTGGTGGCTTCTCCCTGAGCCCTTGCTGATCAGTGTAGCAAAGTCCTTTGATTTCCCTGCTAGCCGCACGGAGCCGCAGGAAGCGGGCGGAGCGTCTGCCGCACTTTAAGGAGCGATCGGGGGATCGCTGCTGTCACCGCGGCGCACTCCTCCGCTGCAGCCCGGCTGCACGATTACAACGATGCGGGGTATTCAGTGCCCTGGCACCTCTGCCTGGTCCGATGCACCCAAGATAAATGCATAACACCCAGGAAGGAAAAGACGGCGTCATGAGGCGGTCGAGCCACCAAGCCCCCTTTCCGATCCCCAATACTGCGCATAGACGAGTAAGAGAGAAAATGAGGAGCGAGCGCGCGTGCAATATCCGGACGCCACACTTTGCTTTCGGCAGGCTGGGTGTAGAACCACCTGCTACACAGTTCTCGTTTGAAAGCACTCAGTGTCGCTTACAAAAAGTTCAGCATAAAATATATTCACGGCTATATAATTCTGGGGGAAATGCGCCTGAAAACCAGTCATTCCGACAAGTGTGCCGCTGAAGGGGAACTCGGAAAGCGGATCCCGACGGGACCTCCAGCGCGGATTTCGGCGTACTACAGCCTACACCATGTCCCGATTATGATCGGTAACCTTCTTGTTGCCAGTATATTTCTTCCCATCTCGCCGTGGTCCCTTCGTCTTCATGGTTGCTTATTATCTTCTCTGAATCTGCGGGGGGCTCACGTGTTATACCAAGAAGAAAGCTGTCATAAGGATAAATGACTCGGGTGGGAGAGTTCTGTCTCAGCACGCAACAGCGAAAGCAGCATCCCGCTTGCTCCTCCTCTACGTGTGACCAGCTTCCATCAGCGGGGTGGCGCTCGGATGCGCCGCTGCACTGATGCTGATGCTGCTGCTGCAGCTCGATGCGCCCAGACACAGAAAAGTTTCCTCGGATGAGATTTGTGTTATGGCGATGGATGCGTTTTATGGAACCTCCAGTCTGCAGCTTCGGATTGCGCTGTCTTGAATGACCAAAATCATGCTGTACGGCGTTATTAAAGCGGAACCGTTCTGTTCTCTATGGCTGTTCATGGATCACTGTAACTATATATCACTATATATCTCTTTATAAGAGAGTGTGACCTAAGGATTGGGTCTATTTTCATTAACTTATCCTCGAACCACCCTAGGAATTAACATTATGGGAATGTAACTGTCAAGCGTGAGGAATAGTAGGCTAGACAATACACTTGTGTTGCTGAATAATTATTTTCGACCAAATCTTTTAAGTGAACGAATGATCTCGGTCACAGACCTGACCTGTTCAATCCATTCATTGAACGAGTCATCGTTCAATGTGCGAGTCATCATTGAATGGGCGAGTTATCGTTTACTTCGTTCAGTGATTGAATCATCGTCCAGTCCGTCAATATGTGAATCATCATTCAGTACTGTATTCCTACAGGTCATCAATGACTGAGTCATTGTTACATTCCTTCAATGACTGATTTCTCCTTCATTTCGTGGAGTGAGTAATTCACCGTTCAGCGCGTTCAGGAGAGAATGAGATCATGATCTTCACTACGAATATACCCTTTCATTCTCCACCCACTAGTGTAATAATGTACAGACATCTGAATGAGCCAGTATGAATAATATAGGCCTAACCGAATTAACATAAAGTATAATATATAATGAGGTATTAAATATGTATAAGATATGTATACAATTTTTTATTATATATAAAATATAATCAATTGAAGTAACATAAAATTAAATGTAATATATAAATGTAATTAAACTTTAATGCAATTTCATTAAACAAAAGCGGGACGCTGAGCCGATCAGAGCCTCCGCCTGTGCAGTGCTGCAGGTCTCTCCGGAAGGTTCTCCCTGTGTTGCACTGGTTCTCTCTGGTCTCCGGGTGCCCGTTGTCCCCCATGCAGTCGAAAGACTTGTTAATAGGCTAATTGTGTGATTGTATGAGCCAGTGTGCCCCCCAACCCCGCATATGCATACTGTCTAGAACCCCATGATCCTAATCAGGGTAGGTTGCTGAATGGATAGATTATGGATCAGGGAGCCACGCAACTGATGGACCAATAGGACTATCTTAGGGGCCCCTCTCCCCAGGAGCAAAACAAGATTATTCTTCCTGGAATGGGCATCAGAAATGGACGATTCTGAAGGAAACTTTTAGTTAAAATAATCAATTCCTGACTGAACAAAGCATCACATGTTCATTTAAAATAATAATGAACCAGAACAGTGAGGCAGAATGGCTGTTTCTGTTGTGGCAGATATCTGCGCTTGAATCAGAATAATAAACAGAGACCCGCTGCGCAGCAGCAATGTGCCTTTTAGAGTGGCTATCGCTTACAGTTTTATTTAGCTGTTGTGCCTGCTTCTATCGGACTTTCAATAAATCCTGAGTATGGATGCGGGTAGGGGAAGCTCGGGTAGGGTTCGTGAAAAGGATCCGTTTATGGACTAAAGGGGGAGTTCACTTAACATGCAGGCGATCGCGGGCAAACTGCAGGCAATGCGATATTTACCGTCCGCGTAAACGCGCTCGATTAATGGGGCGTTCTTAGCACGAGAAAGGCAGATAGTGCGCGAAACTTCTGGCAAGGGCAACATGCAATAATGCAAAACATCTCATTATTTCGTTATGTCTGCGTGCTTTTATTTTAACGTTGCTTCTGTTAAGTAATGGTATTTACAAAGCCGAATGCTTCAGCAAGCGATCCATTCAATTACCTTATTACGCAAAGGTTTCTTCGTAACGAAGAGTAACGAGCAAACCTTAATCAGTAAATACACATGAACCTAATATCCGATTACCTATATGCACCAAGAAGAGAACTGAAAAAATAACCTAAGCTATCAAGAATTTCAACCTCATTCAATATAATTAATCAACAATTCGCTTTGTTACTGTTATCTAACGTATGATAGCAGTTTATTTAATTGTCCAATTTCATTTTTATATACCTTCAAAATCTTAACTTGGAAATTTTCTACGCATTACACGAATTGCTTGAGACCTAAGTGTAAGCCATCAGTCACTGCAGTCACTGAGAAATAGGCTACGCTAAACATAAATTACCCTGTTTAAAGTGATCGTGCATCAGGCTATCTACTGGGTATGTGTTTATATTCTATCGGTCAACATGCATCTATTACTGCGATGATATTATTTCAAATGATTATGAAGACTGCATATTAGGCTATGCACCATAAAGTAACCGATTCTGTTACGAAGCAGCCTTTATTACTGAATAGGAATGCTGAGCTAAGAGAGACGTTCTTTTAAAAGGTGGAGAAATTGGCTGCATTTCTTCACAATGTGCCTCGATGGCTTGTACTTTTGTTCAGATGGTTTGAGGCGCCGACTAGCGCCGCGATCCGTCTTCCCCGCGCCAACGGAGACTGCTGTCTAATGAAGCACCTTCTTCTACATATAATACACGTTATTATATTCGCCCAGAAGCTTGTGAACGGTGTGTTAATTTATCACTTTAGATATACCGGAAATTTATTACGCGTGAATTGTCCACTGCAGTAGCAAGTAATTGTTATATATTTTTTTTCTTCAGTATGAGGCCAGGTGGAAAGTTACTCCAGCAGATGAAAATGAAGTACAGGGGGAGTTTGTTTAATTTAGCCAAAGTTTTTTTTTTTTTTGAAGAAATCAGCTGGTTTTGTGTGGTTTTAATTGTTTTGAACATGCTTGGACTCAAGTATTCTTTGTACATGTAAATCTCACACACACTTCTGGGTCTCATTCAGAGGAATGGATAAGTGACCGTGTATTGTCGTTCTTTCTGTGTGTTCGCCCTTTGATAGCTGAGATGCCAGACAGTGTCAGTGTTAGTCCGTGGGGTACTTAGTATCTCTTACATTTAACAGGACCTTCCTCTTCCGAAAAAGAAGTTGGAGAGGGCAGCCTTGTCCTCTGGCTGGCATATCCGGACCATATTGCACCATACAGTCAAGACCGTTAGTGGTGTACACATCCTTACAGGTTTTGCTGTTGTCTCCATAAAGAACTTCCGGATTGGTTTCCAGACGGACGTTTTGTATAGGAATCGTAGGGGTTCTCCTAAGATTACATCAATATTTTGATATTAGATGTGACATTAAGTGTTAAGTATTTTAGAAGGTTTATGAATTCAACTTTGTTTTATGTGGCTTGAACAAGTTTATCTGACTGAATAATTGTGCATATTAGGAGAATGATTAAGTGCCATGTCAGATATAGTTAAATTCTTTTAAAGCAAAATAATAATTTGGTCCAATCATGCTGCCAAACATATATTAGCTAAGCTGGTAGGTTTAGATACATGCCAAAATTAAAGAGAGAATATTCTGTACCCCACACAAAAAAAAATCAATAAATGTCTTTTTCAAATTCCTTGTACTATTTTAAAGAAATGTCATCAACAAAATTGTATTCATTACTCAGAAAATACATGTACATCTATCCTTGATGATTGAAATTTGCATTTGTCTCTTTAAATAAATAGTGTGAACTCCATGTAATTGGCAGCTATGCAGCTCAGTGCAGATTAATTAACCTTAAAACAACATCAAAGATACAGCTGGATGTATATGAAAGTAATTAGCAGTGAGTTGATTTAAAGGCAGTCAATTAAAAGTCTGAGTGGCATGAATTCTGAAGGATCCTTGATTCCTCCTGGGGGGAAGCTGATCTTCCTAGAGGTGTGCAGGCACTGGGAAGCCAATAATACATCAGAATCAAACATAAAATACTATTTGTTTAAAGTGGATGCACATCTATTTAAAAGCCCATCTCAAAACAGAGAGTCAGGAAAAGATCAGTTTACCTGCCTTTCACTCCCACATTAGGTATAAATTGCTGTGTCCTGTTTCATTTTGTTCCACAACAAATTGGACCTTGGAGAGAAAATTCTGTTGCAGAACCACAGGATTTATTTTCAAAATAGCCAATAACTCATAGTCCAAACACAATCAGTATTTTGGAGGGCAAACACAGAGGAACCCAAACACAAATCACACACATATCAAAAACCAAAGTCTGCAGTGAGGAAACCTAGCGGATTTAAAGCCAGTGGATACAACAAAGACAAAAAAGATCCACCAAAATCCAAAAACACATGACTAAAATCAGCAAAGGTTGCAGACAAGAACAGGTTATCCTGAACGTTCAGTATGATGAGAAAGCACACAATATCTCACAAAGATATGACTACAACAAGATCTAGGTATACTTGGCCAATTATAGGTGATGCATGGCCAGACTGGGCGGGTGGGGCCAAGGCTAGACTGGCTGCAGGAATGACCCCTCACCCCACTGGCATTTCTGAACAGGAATGCGGAACCCCCCCATCTTGGATGACCTTGTGACATCACCCTGTTCACCACAGGAGACTTCTTTGAGTTACATTCATTGTCGCTTGTTACGCAGCTTAGGAAAGTCAGTAGCGTATATTGTACAGCATAAGAATGATTGACTTACAAGGTGTTCAAATTAAAATTACTTCTAGAATCACATTCTAATTCTTCTAAGTCACCATTGGCTCATCAGGGCTAATTAAATAAGCATGCTGATTCCCAGCCCTCAAAGAGGACATGCACCATCCTCCAGGTGACCTCATATCAGCTGCTTCTTACGTAAAGGCTCCAAACTAGTTTAATGGTGATCAAGTCTCTTTAGGGCCTGTGAGGGCTTTGGCTGTTTCCCTTACTACTGCTTCACATTCAGTTTAATCTTTGTAAAAAATTGCATATGGATCTTCACTCCACCCTTGAGTTCATTCATAACAGAATGTTCTTAATTTGTTTAATTTATTTTAAATAAGTTGATTCCAGCCGTGATAAATGCTTCTTGTTGGCTATTGTGTAAAAAAGAAACCGCGTGCTAAAATAACTGTGTCTTTTCAGCACACTTAGCCGGACTGCAAAGCTGAAACATGTGTGTGATGAATAATTGATAAGTCCTCCCAAGATGCTGCCTGATGCATGGAGACAACAGCACCGCTGCACCATTTCCAACATCAATGCAGGAGCATGGTATCAAGGCGGGAGGGGAGGTGTGGGAAATCCCAGCCACGCCGTTCAGGTAACGCTCTGCGCGAAAGCTGACGACGGCCGGCCTACTTATTCTCTTATTACCTCCAGCACTGTAAATCTGGATTAGCTCGTTAACGGGCAATTAAAAGCTGCCACACTGGCCAGTCGACGCTGTGAGGGAACACAAAGTTGCTGATGGACAGTTTTCTTTTTCTCTTACACTGCTTCCAGTAAATGTAAAATCCATTTGCAAATGGATCGAGTCCAGCTTGGGTATGAATTTAAAACAAACAGGGTCAATGAGACAAGTCAGCTAACCATGACAGCATGCAAGATAATATCCGATGAGGCTGGTATTATTCCGTTTTTAATTATTTACATATACATATAAATATGTGTGTAATGCTGGAAATACGTGTGGGGAGGAACCCTGTTTGCACTGAATGTGCTGGGATCCCACTGCAGTCTTATCTGCGATAAATGCACCATAATTCTGCTTTTCCAACTGCCAGGAGCTAATGCCAGCATCAGGAGATATTCCGGAATATTAAGAATCAGATTAAGTCAGCGCAGCCCATACACTTCTGCATGGTGATAATCACTGCAGCTAGGCCATGTTTGGCTCATTTGACCGGCCCTCATATACTAATTAGACTTTCAGTCTTACTGATTAAAATTTGAATATGCCATAATTGTTGAAACGTGACAGTGCAATGCCGATCTGTTACTGGTTACTGATTGCTGGTGCGACTGGTCATTATCATTTCAAGTCAAAGGCTAATACTTCTGCAGCTCACACTGCCATAAGTGTTGATATTCAGTGTAATTTTCATGTTTGCATGTGTATTGCTTGTTTAAAAAGAAGAGAAATCAGAATGGGTGTTGGGTCACAGAGGTGCTGCAACACCAAAAAGATTGGCCATTGAGGTCTGGATAAATTTCCAGGGTGACAATCTTCTTGCGCCTTGACAACAGCCCCCCCACAGCAACCCGCCACTCCACCTCCCATCACCCTGCCTGTGTTACAACCTTATTTTGCAGTGACAAAAAAAACCCTGATCCAACAAATTACTGCATTTCCCCCTCCTAGGCACAGCAGAGGAAAGTGCAGCCCTGCTTTGAATGCAGAGATGTTTCCTTCACAAACTCAGCTTCTCAGGTGCACTTCTAAACTGGAGAGTAATCAGCAGGTCATTGCTGAGAAGCCTTGGCGAAGGACTGAGCTCTTCTAAAAGGAGCATCTTGCTGACTAGAAAGAAAGTCTCTTTAGAAGACACTTTGAGCTATTTATCTGCAAGCTATCCACTTAAGGAGTAGAATCTCCTAATATTTTTTTCCCTGCCATAAACAAGCTGCCAAACATCCTACTACAGTCATCTAACTTCTTTAAGCTTTTATTTATTTCTGCACATTTTACACCAGCAGCTGCTATGGTTCTGCTTACATAGGTACTGTTGCAATGGTAATAAATCAACTTTGTTCCTACTGTAACAGTGAAGCCAGTGTCTCTGTCTGTGCTATGACCTTTAAAAATGAGCACATTCTTCCAAGCATATGAAGAGCTGTAAGTGATACGGCACCCATCTTTCAACCACTTTTCCAGTACATTGTCAAGGTGAGCCTGTCCCAGAAAATGCAGGGTAGGGGATCAGTCCAGGTGGGATGCCAGTCCATCATGGGTTGGAGACACTGATTCCCTGCGCTTGTGGGAGTTTTACTTACAGCAACTTGTTCTGAGGGCAGAGCAAAAAGATAACCAATCAGATTGTAGAGGAGGTGGGTCCAAGCTACTAGAGGAAGGGGGACAAAGTCGTCTGATTGGCTGGCCTGAGATCGGATTGGTTATCTTTCTGAACCAATCATTTTTCATTCTGCCCTCAGAACTCCCATGTGCTTCATCTGCTTCATCACTGGACTGCAGAGGGGAATTGTACCAATACCACACACGGAAAGTTTGAAAGTAGAAAGCAGCAGTACTCAGTACCCACTGTACCCCCATGCCACCCATCGATCACACTCTATGACTGTGTTAACTAAAGAACACATCATGATCTAGTACATCCATCCATTATGCACTGGCTGAGCCAGCCACGCAATTACTTAAACAATACAACTTGCAAAAAGGAGCTTTCAGGTGGTTCCTGTTTAATTCATCTTCCTTAGTTGTACTGTGCTATCGGTAACTCCTCATAGCAGTCAGATAATGAAAATAATCCGTACATCCTGCCCTTTTCATTATTGAAAACATGCACCATTAAGGAAAAATCAGCTAATAGCATGCAGGTGTAGGAAATAACAAGTGTGTTTCCACCCATGTTTAGGGGAATTCATTATTGATTAATTATGAATATAATTAATTAATCTGTAATTAGTTATGAAATATTGTTTGAGTAGTTGTTCCAATATCAAAGTCTATTATAATTGCTGGACGATTTAGGTCCATAATACGAATGGAAATCACTCATATAGTATCGCTAGTTAGTCTGAGGTAGGCTGTTTGTTCAGCAAACAGTTTCACTCTGTAACCTAGTGACTCTGGTGAAGAGTGAGTCTTGCGATACTTGAAGATGAGATTAGCTTAGTAGCAGTTTCGCACCAATGAAGTGACCTATTGTGAGCACTCACTGAGACGGAGATTTAAAAGGTGAAAAAGCATGCGTTTATTCCTAACACTACAACTAATACAAGACAGACATTACACATAACATAAAACAGACACAAAGTGAGATCAAGCAAACAGGACGGGAAATAAAAGCAGTGATCAGATTTAACTGAAACTACTGTTCTGCAAAGGCAAGCCTGGGACTTAAAAGGGCAACCCAAACTGCGGAACAGAATAATCCAAACCAGTTACATGGGTGAAGAATGGAAGGTGGGTTACGTGGCTGCGGAGGTGATGCGGGAGGAAGCGATGACACGGGAGTTCTTCTTGCTGAGCCTTTCCTTGTCTTCAGTGAAGCTTTCAGACGAGGCTTTGGGTTCCCTGCTAAGCTTCACGGCTGGCCCCCTTTGCTTTTCCGTAGACTTCTTCCAGCTTCCTCCTTCTTTTGCGTTTGGTTTCTCAGTTTCTTCTCCATCGGACTTCCTGGGTGCTGGTTTTTATGGCCCAAGGCCCATGAATATGGATGGCCCAGAATTCGACACTTGGGCCAATAGTTTAGCACCTCAGTCCGAGGGGGCGGTTGCAGAATGTGTGCGAGTGGCCCCATGGATTTACGGCCTGTCTCAGACCAACTTTAGAGTTGATTCCAATTAAATGAATTTAACTTCGGATACATCCAATTATATAATAATCCATCACCACCTTCACATTCAGATGGATTTTACCATCAGTTTGATACCCAACATAGCATCCCATTTTAGGTTCAAACCTTGTACAATTTATATTAATTAATGTATACTTCAACTTATCCTGTGCATACTGATTATCACCATCAACACATAGAATGCATGATTATGTTACACATCACACAGTTATGACACTTTTAGGTGTATTTTACCGAAGTTATATTCCATTTCATACAGCATGTCTTCATTTGGGGTTGATTTGCCTCTAAAATGCCTCTAAACACTTGGATACACCACTTGCACTCATTTCCAGTTTCTCTGAGAGAGACGTGAGCATGTGGCTGGGTACCCATAGTGTATACCTATTTATAATTGTCTGTATATATAATTGTCCAAGTGGGGAAGGTATAATGGGACCTTTATAAGAGTAATACATGACCATTATGATTGTCTAAAGACACATACACATCAAATGTTTAAATACTGATGCTGAATAATAATGAAAACAAACATACATGCAAATACACATATATGGCATATATTGGGAAACCTTGGAAAGGCTATAATTCAAAAGGTTCTAATTCAAATATTCTGGGTGACTGTGAGGGGGGGTTCCTCGAGAAGCTGCTTCCAGTGTGCTGGGTCCCTAAATTATCAGGACCTTCCTCCCAGGTCCTCTGCATCTGAGAGTCGTAAAGCATGGAATGCTGGTCCCCCCTGTGCTCTGGGGAGTCTCGATTGTGTGGGCACGGATTCGAACCCCTGGTTCTCCTTTGTAATATGGCTGACTCGTACCTTCAGAGGCCATAAAACATGGAATGTTGGTCCTCCTTGTAGCCCATTATCTGAGTGCCCTGTATGTGTGTGCGTGTGATCCTACACAGGTAATCAGTTGGATTCTGAATCTATAGCAGTTCTTTGTTGATATACATTTTGGAAGTATGTAAGTGAATCAAGGGGAGCAACATGCATCTGCTTCAAATATGTCTAGGCAGAAACTGCAGGAAATTCTAGATATATATTTGCATAATTTTCAATCAACTTCCAGACTGTTTCTCAAGAATTTATAAAGGCATGAGAATCTGTGGTGCATGTTAATAACTAATTTGTAGGCAATGGTCATTTGATTCATTTGACATTTAAAACATCTAATTGCATTGCCAAAAATGAAGGATAAATCTCTGTTTTATACACTGCTTACATAAAAAATACAATTCCACATGACAAGATTCCCAACAGTATGACAGAATATGCTGAATCGACTGCATGTGCTGAGCACAGCTCCTAAGATTATTCCTGTTTAATCGAAGTTAATAGATTGCTGATAGGGTAATGACCATAGCCCATGGTTGTAATGAAATAGCCATTTTCCCACAGCATAAATCAAGTTCTGTCCCATTTTAGCTTGTGAACATTTACCATGGGGTCAGATTCTATCACACCTTATTTAAGTGAATAGTTAAGAGGGCCTTGCGATTTTTTTTTATAATCTTGCTGCTAATCCGCTTGCATTACCAAAGCTGCCAAAAAGTCATTTTCTGGGTCCTGACACATAGTCACCAGGCCAAAAACAACTAAACAGACCAGAAACCTCAGCTAAAGGTGTCCTCCATTTTACAGAACCAGATTATACATGGGGGCTTTAATCTAATTTAATTTAAATTCAGCACAGTTATAGATGACATTCAGGCACGTTACTTTCAGCTATGCCTTTAACCCAGTGTTTCCCAATCCAGTTCTCGGGGACTCCCAGACAGTCCACATTTTTGCTCCCTCCCAGCTCCCTGCCAGACTGTCCACATTTTTGCTCCCTGGGAAAAACTGCTTTAACCTGTTTTCTGAAGTGATGTTCCTGTTTTCTCATTTCTCACTTACATGTGACGACACCAGAATATGTGTGGCCCTTTGCAGTGTATTCCTCATTCTCAAGCATCGAGAACAGACCAAGCAAACACAAAGCTCAGAATTAATTGCAGCTAAATTAGGGCCACTGCTGATTAATAGCAGGCTTTGGATGTAGGCGCTTAGAGGTTTGCATGAGTGCCAAATGGGAAATCTGTTGCTATATCTTTAGCATTAGTAGTTTGGTGGGATATTTGAAGGCTAAACTGAAACACAGATTTTCAGGTATGGCAACCACAATCAAGGATGTATATGGGGGCGGGACCACACAGGGACATGCTTTGTCACTCACAAATTCAAAACATATCATTGGTTGGCCCATCTTATGCTCCACCCCCCACCGTAAAAAGTCTTAGAATCGCCTCTGACCACAGTGGTTCAGCAGTGCCAACAGCTTTTGCATGTTTACCTCCCAAACACTTACCTGATGTGCGCAGGATGAAGCTCACTTGGTGGGGGCCATGCTAAGCAGAGACAGAGGAAGTGTCATAGTGTGTCTATGTGGCGTAACTCTGATTTAGCTGGACGGCCCCTGCTTTCAGAAACAGCAGCAATGTTCTGGCACTTTTTACCCCTTGCAGAGGCTAAATACAAGACTTACATGAGTGTGGGGAATGCGCTAATCTGATCTGAGGCCTCCCACACAGGCCATTCAGACCCATTGGCTTTTGCTCATTAAGATAAAACTGCTTATGTTGGCCATTGCATCCTTGATTGAGTTTATAGATTTTTATCACTCTTTTGAGTTTATCAGGCCGCTTTCCAGTAGCAGGTTAAGGGTCTATTTAAATTTTAGCCCATAGGACTTTTTTTTTTATCTCTTTGTGCTTTTTGGCAGTTTAATATTAATAATAATCTCCTACCTCCAACGACAGTTTGCATTTTAATTGCAGTTGTAAACCAAGTTAAGGTGAGAAATATCCTTCCTTAAGTTAATCATCTGCATCTTTGCTTGTTAGTGCTTTAGACTGCTAGGACTTCCTAAAATCTGAGGTGCTATCTGCAGGGTGGCCAACTCTCACGCATCTGGTGAGAGCCTCACACTTCCAGACTAACACGCATGCAACAAATCTTGCACCACATCTATATTATTCCACTATAAATCTAAAATTAGCTAAATCAAAAGCACTGGGACAGTTTGCTCACCCTACGGACTATTTACCAGGTTATACAACTCCTACATACATGTAAATGTGTGTGCAGACTTGTCTTCAATTGAAAAACTCACTCCAGCCAGCTGATCAAAGTTGGCAACCTTTATCTACGTAGGGTACCAAGTCCAGCTCCACAGGGGTACCAGGGTGAACCTGGCCCACCCAAATAGGAGCTTGGCCCACCCCAGGACTGGGCAAAGGTGCTCCAATTTCAGATTTTTTTTTTTTATATATATATAGTTGCAAACAGGAAAATAGCAAACTACCTTATGCCAGTTATGCCAGATGTAGCACTGCATCGAAACACCCCCCAACTCCCAAAGTCAATCCTGTGGCCCACCCTACATTTGCATGCTGGCACCAGACCCACTGGCAAATGAAGGGCTCTTCACGGATATATCTTCATGGGGAAGCAAATGTTTTCATGGTTGAGTATGTGTATGTATATATATATATATATATATATATATATATGTGTGTGTGTGTGTGTGTGTGTGTGTGAAACTAAAGCTGACCAAAAATTTGTATCATGGTATTTTTCAAAATGATACCGGTTTCACGGTATACGACACTATTTATGTTTTTTAAGTATGACTGGGCGTTTACCACATTTTACAGACAGATGAATTACTGCAGTACACTAGTTTAGAATGGCTATTAGAATGCCTATTCTACTGTCATTAGGAGTGTAAAATGAAGAAAAACTATTTTTAATACAGGTTTGCATGACCCCACAAAATAATCGAGTTTATATTCTTTTGCAAGAATAGAATCTTTTTATTGTGCAAATTTGGCAATCAACAATTTGAACATAATATTATTTTCAAAACATTTTCAATTACTAAAATATCCAAAGAGGTTATTTCTCAAAAGTGGTATTGCACTGAACAAGTATTAAAAAGTAAATACATTTGTTACTACACATTCTGTTAATGTAAACCAGGGGTGCTCCATATGTCGATATGTCAAAAGTAGTGCAGGAAAATGATTCAAAAAATTGTTTAGATGTTAGCCAATCATCTACACTCACCGGCCACTTTATTAGGTAAACCTTGCTAGTACCAGGTTGGATCCCCTTTTGCCTTCAGAACTTGATCCTTCGTGGCATAGATTCAACAAGGTACTGGAAACATTCCTCAGAGATATTGGTCCATATTGACATGATAGCATC
>JAODKM010000118.1:19090378-19101069 GCA_026780845.1 Petrocephalus sullivani
GGAATAGTCTTCCTGTTAGTGTAGTGCAAGCTAAAACCTTGGGTTCCTTTAAATCAGAGCTAGATAAGATTTTAACAGCTCTGAGCTATTAGTTGACTTCTCCCTAAACGAGCTTGATGGGCCCAATGGCCTCCTCTCGTTTGTATATTTCTTATGTTCTTATGTTTAAGATAAAATGTTACGTAAAGGTCACATACAATCCAGAGTATGATCCCAGTTTCTGTGAGAAAGAAGAACAATGATGAATTTTGATATTGTCATCCAAATATTGTTTTCCTGGAAGAACGGAAATGTTATGTTTCAAAGCATAAGGCATCAGGCTTTTAAAAACCATTTGTTTTCCTGAGTAGCAACAGGGATTTGAGGGATTTGTGATAGTAATGATTCATTGTGACAAGCAACAAGCTTCACATCTATCTCAAGATCTTTATAAAGGGATTGCTCTGTATTTGAAAAGAGATATGTTGAGGATGCTAATTGCATGAGATACTCACTCATGGGTTTGATAATACTGTAATAAGATTACTGCTTGACTGCTAAAACAGTTGAAAAATATGTCAGTACAATCTTATTAATTTAGTACAGGATAAACACGTTCACTGTTTCATTTTTCATTACAAGATATTACAGGATCATGTTTTTAAAACCATATTTCTGATTTACACTCAGCCTTCTACTTTTATCCTTTATTTTCCATTTGCACAAGGTACATTCGGATGCTTCTTTCTGCCTGCCCAGCTCTCCTTTGAAAAACAGAGAGAGAGAGAGAAACACAAATGAGAGTGAAGTTTGGAGAGATAGGGGTTTAGGGCCCAATGGCCCTGGTTACAGATTACATATGTACAAAGGCAATTAGGAGCTTATAATTTAATAATAATGATATAATAATAATAATAAGTGCACGTGGGTTTTACTGTCATATCATTCATTTACAGATATTCAGTGGTCTAACAACCCCAGAACCACAGGGACAAGAAGTACCAAGGGAAGGAATTCACAACAGAGTGCAAAAACTTACTGACATTCATTCATCACATTGTGCGCCAATGGTAAACCACGCCCCCTCCTAAACCCCGCCCCAGGAACCTCCTTAAATTGTCCCCAAACTCCTCCCGTCTTCCGTTTCTTTATTTTTTTCTCCTTCGATGGACAGCAGATGCTAATTTTAGCTTTGGAGCGGCTCCCGGACCGATTCTTACATTTTTATGCAGTTTTTGGCATTACATTTTTAACTATCTCCTTCGCTGGCCTGCGCGTTTATTTCCCTCCAGCTGCAGGTAACTTTCCATTCTGCGCTTTATCGGAAGGGCTTGCTGCGCGATTTCTCTTCTCCTGACGCACAGCTCGCTTTGGCGCACGCGCTGAGCTGCGGGCGCGTGGCGCGGCGGGGATCCCCGATGTCCGCGAGGGACGGAGGGGCGGCGCGGCACTTCGCGAGCACTAAAGCGGCCTTGTCGGGTACGTGTGTGCCGCCTCCTGCATCGCAGAGCCCCGCCGGACTGCCGCCTCCTCCGTTAGGGACGCGTCCGGCGGTCGGGTAGCCCCGAAGCCGCGTTATCTGCGCGTCGTCTCCGCCGTTGGTGTGTCACGCTGCCGGTGGCGCAGCCCGGCACCCGTACCGACGGGCTCTCGCGTCCTCCCGTTACGGCGCCCCTCGCTTCCCGGCCGTTTAGCGTCTTGCTCGCCGGTTACTTGCCTGATTCTTTAGGTCTCCGCGTCCCTGTTTGCTCGGTCCGCTTGTCCGCTCGCGTCTGGCTGATCCGATTAGCCGAGAGCCGGCGCGCCGTCTCCCCGGGTTACCGTCCGCGGGTGACCGCGCGCCGTTTCCCGGGTTACCGTCCGCGGGTTACCGTCCGCGGGTGACCGCGCGCCGTCCGCTCGGCCCCGCTGTTTCTGACCTTCTGCCCCCGCGGACACGGAGGCGCCGGGCAGGTTGTCCTCGGCGCCCGGAGCGGCGGCTTCCGCTCGCTGACCCCCCTCTTACATCCGTGTGCCCCCGCGGTCGCCGCTTCCTCCCCCATGACGTCTGGATGCCACGTTCAGCCAGTATTCTCTTGTATTCTCTTGTACCATTAGCCCGCCTTACTTGTTATTCCTTCCTGTTCAGCCTCTAAGTGTCATTCGGCTCTTGCATTTATTTTGATTTTTGAATATTGTCTCTTTTAGAATAAGATCAGGCGGAAAAAATGAGCGACACGAAGGGTAGTCAAGCGGTGTCCCAGAAAGGCAAGGATGCCGCGGAGAAGAGGGGGCGAGGCAGGCCGCGGAAGGAGCCCCAGGTAAGGGGCCGGGGCCCCGCTCCGCCTGGCCGTCGTCCTTCAGGGAGTCCCTCCCGGGTCCTTACGAGCTTTGGGCCATGCTGTACTTGTGTTTGTTGTATGAGCTTTGATCACATGATTTCCTGACGCCTCACAAGTGTTTCCAACCAGACTCTCCGTATTAAACATTTTATAATGTCCTTTTATCGTACATGAATTATTGATGCTGTGAAAGGAGAGGCGCTGGATGCCGCCGGTCTGCTGGGAGATGTGTGGCAGCTGCTCCATTGGCAGTGATTCACGAACAGTGATTTTTATCGCTAGTGAATCAATGCCTGCTGTAAACGCGTGGAACCTCCTATTGTTTACTGGTTTGTCATAGAGCTGTTAACACTCTGTAGAATCTTCTTGGCCAAACTGAATATGAACCTAAATCCAGCTGTTAAGGCGTATGACTGAGATGCACCTTAAACTGCATTTGTGAACTTGCATTGTCAATCACATTTCCAATTTATTTATTTTTTTTCTCCTGAAATAGACCAGTGGTTGTACTGCTCAGTGTAAACCCCTTCATGGTCCTTTTGTTGGCTCATTGGCTGCTATAGTGATCTTCCCACCCCCTATTTGGTGAGCAAGAAGCTGTCTTGGCTGGTAGTCTAAGCCCTTAAGCTAGATAATGATGTTCCCTGAGTTGGTTTGTATGTAACGGGTGCCAGCTTGGCCTTTTTTTGCTGGTTTGTCCAAGTGAGTAATGTGGTTCTTTATCTTACAGGATGTAATGTAGAACTAGGGCTATGTTGTATGGAGGTTCTCATTGCAATTATTAGAAAAAATTGTGAAATATCTCTAATACACAAGGGGTTGAAAATTTACCTAAAGCTAGCTATAGCCCACCAATAGTCTAGCAAATAAGCTGGTAGTATTGCCACAACTTGTGCCAGCAAAGTATTTGCATTTGCTCAATATCTCTTTGGAATCCAAAGTGTTTCCATGCATTGGAAAACTTTCACTCGCCAGTTCTTGTTGATTTTTCTCCTGACCCATTTTTAATTTTAAGAGTGCATTCAGAGCTCTTGCAGAAGCAGCAGTGGTACGCTTAAGCCGGTGAGGTTGTACTCTGATGGTATGCGTGGGCCGTCTGCATGGGGAGCGCCACCTGTCAGCTCGCCTGGCAACGGGTGCTTTTGGTGTGGCCTCTGAACATGGTTCCCTTTGTGTGGTGACTGATTACGGCACACAGAAAATATACCTTGTGCCTTGTGTACTGGTCTGCTCTGTGTGCTTCTGGGGGGTGTGGCATGTGGATGGGGGGTTGAGGGGCTTCTCGGAACAGCCACTTTCCTTTGCTTTTTGGAGGGAAATTGTTACTGAAAGGGATTGTGTGTAAAGCACCCTGCAATTCAACAGACAAAAGGGTGTGTGTTTGAGGTGGAGTTTAGGTTGTTGAATTATTGTGGTTTCTAGGCCTTTAAAAATATTGTATTGTATATTGTATATAAAAACAATTTCTCTGTAGGAGACCAGTGGCTCTCCAGTCCCCAAGAGGCCGAGGGGCAGACCAAAGGGAAGTAAGAACAAGACCCCCACCAAGGCAAAGGCAAGTTCTGCATTTCTGTTTTCAGCTCACAGCCACTGGTGTGCATTAACCACTCCTTGGGTTACAGAGCTGGTTCCTCCCCTTTGCTGATGCTCAGTGTTTCCCAGCTTAGGTTGGGCTCCCTCTGGTGGTGGCTCACGTAGTCTCTTTGAGGGTTGCACTCCTCTTCTGCTTATTACTGGAGTCTGAGCAGCTTAGCTGATGCTGTGCTTATCGCTTTAACAGAAGGCTGCCAAACCTGCCATGCCTGCGAAGTCTACGGCAGTAAAAGGCAGAGGGAGACCCAAGAAACAGGTAAGGGGCTCGTTTTAGGGCAAGTCTAATGAGTTCATATTACAGTGCTATGAAAGTATTCATACCCCTTGACCTTTTCCACATTTTGTCACATTACAGCCACAAACCTAAATGTATTTTATTGGGATTTTCTGCGATATGCGCTACTTTGTGCTGGTCTAATTGTGAAGTGGAAAGAAAATGATACATGGGTTTCGACATTTTTTACAAATAAAAATCTGAAAAGTGTGGCATGCATTTGTATTCAGCCCCCCTGAGTCAATACTTGGTAGAATCTCCTTTCACTGCAATCACAGCTGCAGGTCTTCTGGGGTATGTCTCTGCCAGCTTTGCATATCTAGAGGCTGCAATTTTTGCCCATTCCTTTGCAGAATAGCTCAAGCTCAGTCATTGGATGGAGAGTGACTGTGAACAGCAATTTTCAAGTCTTGCCACAGATTCTCAATGGAATTTAGGTCTGGCCTTTGACTGGGCCATTCTAACTCAAGAATACGCTTTGATCTAAACTATTCCATTGTAGCTCTGGCTGTACGTTTAGGTTTGTTGTCCTGCTGGAAGGTGAACCACGGTGGGGATGGTGCATTTATTGTGATGTGCAGTGTTAGTTATCTGCCACACACAGCATTTTGCATTTAGGAAAAAAAGTTCAACTTTGGTTTCATCTGACCAGAGCACCTTCTTCCACACGTTTGCCGTGTCCCCTACATGGCTTGTGGCAAACGGCACTCCTTATGGCTTTTTTCCACTTCCATAAAGGCCAGATTTGTGGAGTACATGACTAGTAGTTGTCCTGTGGACAGATGCTCCCTCCTGAGTTGTGGATCTCTGCAGCTCCTCCAGAGTGACCATGGGCCTCTTGGCTGCTTCTCTGATTTGTGCTTTCCTCGCCAGGCCTGTCAATTTAGGTGGACGGCAATGTTTCGGTAGGTTTGCAGGTGTGCCATACTCTTTCCATTTTCGGATGACTGACTGAACAGTGCTCTGTGACGTTCAAAACTTGGCATATTTTTTTTTTTATAACCTAACCCTGCTTTAAACTTCTCCGCAACTTTATCCATGACCTGTCTGGTGTGCTCCTTGGTCTTCATGATGCTTGTTCACTATTGTTCTCCAAGAATCCTCTGAGGCCTTCACAGACTAGCTGCATTTATACTGAGAATGTTACACACAGGTGGACTTTATTTAGTAATTAGGTGACTTCTGAAGGCTATTGGTTGCACTGGATTTTATTTAGGGCTATCAGAGTACTGGGGGCTGAATACGAATGCATGCTACACTTTACAGCTTTTTATTTGTAAATTTTGAAACCCATGCATCATTTTCGTTCTGCTGCAGGATGGCATCCTGGGAAAGTTTAGTAATTGTATGAATTGTCACGTTAATTCATAGCAAGCTTTCAGATAATTGTGCTTTTGTGGTAATGATTGTGTGGTACTCCAAATGTGCCTAGAGCGCTGCGTGCCCAGCCAGTTCATTTAGCGCTTTTATGATTTGACAGAATCAGACCTGTAGGTTATAGCATGGAACAGAGATAATGAATGTAGTTTGTCAGATTTTAATACTCAGTCATTTAAATCGTGCGTGCATAATGAGCCCTGTCGATAATGCCCACCCCCAAAGCAGTCATGATCTGGCTTTGTGCCTTTTAGTGTTAAATTGATGCAGTTGAGGGACTTTTCAACACTATAATCCTTCGAGCTTGTTCCCATAATGTGGTAGGTGTGTCAGTTGCCAATGGCAACCTTTCGAAACACTTGGCTGCTTATCAAAAGGATTTTAGCAGTCTGAGTTTCTTAACACAGAACAAAGGGGGGGGGGGTTCCAGTGGTTCTAAACTGTTGTAGATGCTACTAGGGAGGTTCAGCTTTTTCATGCTTGGAAGGGTCTTAAACTTGCAGTGGTGCTTGGGTGTGTAATTTCTGGTACCTGCTCCATGAACAAGCTTGCTCACATCAGAATTGCTCATCTTGTATTAAGTTGTACTGGCTTACTAACGAAATTTTGACCTCCTAATGGTGTATATTGGTTGTGCTTTCACAGGTTGTGCCTTCACAGTACTGCCAGATTTTTTTCACATGGTGCTGCATCTTTTGGGGCCCTGTTACACTCCGCCCCGCAGCAGGGATTTTGCTGCTCTAGTTTGCTCTGGTTATGCGGGGGAAAGCTCCAGATACGTTTGAAAATCATAGCCAGTGTTGCATTTTTGCATCCTGAATTGACTGGATGTAGGAGTGGGTTCATCGGTTAACATCTATCAGTTACCATCTTTTATGTCCTGTTCAATGCTCAGCTGACTATTTTACTTGTGATTCATATGCCGCATTCAAGGGCTCTGCGACCAGGCCCCTTGAGGACATGCACTGGCAGCCGTTGTTCTCCATCATTGACTGTTCCTTTAGAAGTTCCGTCCTGTTGTGCAAGTGTGCTTAAATCCTAACGTCCTGTGGATGACACCAGGATGCCAGTCTTTGCGAGAAGCGAACGACTCACTCTGCCTTTTTGCCTTTCAGGAAAAAGAGCAGGAATCCCAGGAATCCTCTGAGGAAGAGGAGGATGAACAGTAACTGGTTTATTTTTATCTGGCTACCTCATTCAGCTTAGGCCTGTCGATCAGAGCTGGACTAAACCTCTCAACACCACCACCTCTCTCCACTCCACTCCACTTTTGGACTGTGCCCACAAACTCACCCCCTCCATAGAAGAGAGGCACATTTCACACCCATCTGCTTTTCTGCTATAGCATTGGAAGGACCTTTTTGTACAACATGGTCAACACATCCATATTTTATGTGCGTGTATATAGAGAGAACTAACTGGTGACTGACTACCCATTGTCTTTCGTAATGACTTCTGAATGTTGAAAATGGTCTTTTATACTGGACAAAGGTTGTGTGGGTTTTTTTTTCCCCCTCTCCCCTCCTTACTTTGTGGTACGCAGCGTTTTAAGACCCCCGCAGGGGAATTAGTGTGAGATATGCCATGTTAGTCAATTTTCTTTTTTCCTGCTCATGATTTTAATGTTTTTAGCAGGTGTATTGACTTCTCATTGTATAGTTGTGTTGAGTTGGATATTTGCTCCTAACTGTCTAGATGTATGAATGACACAAGGCATCAGCTGAGATTTTGGTTTGACTATGGTGGTGTTTTTGTTTTGTTAAAGCTATGATGTAGGAGTGCAGTCACCTGTTCTTTTCCTCAGTGGATGGTTCAGTATTTTTAGTGTGGAAAATGATGATCATTGTATTCACTTGAGTTCTACTGGTGGGGTTTTATACACAACCAACTTGTTTACCTGGAGGTAATGGCCAGGTTCTATTGATCAGGTCATATTGAAAAGCAACATTTCCTTCGACAGGGAGTCGGACAGAGCTAGTTTACAGTTGAGTGAAATGTATAAATACACCAGGGTCATAAACTTTGAATCGGTCAGGGTTTTGTGTTGAGTGTGAGTCTGCCCCGCATGTGTCCATGTGTATTGGGTTACTGTCAAAGCTGCTTCAGTGCCCAAATGGTCTAATTTCCACGCTAAATGCAGGAGAGTAATTGCTTGAGGTGCTGTGGTGACTCCTTTAGCATCCATGCACTCCTGAGTGGAGCTGTATGACCTGCGTAGTGAGTAGGAACAAGGTGGCTGTGAGAACTAACGATATTGCTCACAGAGCTGGGGTCGATTTGTGGTAATTTTTTTATATTTTTAATATTTGTGGAGGCTTTGCAAGGGAAACTAGTCATTTTTTTTTTTTTTTTGTCCATTTTGAGGAATGAGGAACCTCAGAGTCCATAAGACATGCAGGCTGCACCTTCAGTTTGCTCATGTGGCGTTGCTGTGTGGGCTCAGGTCCGTGTCGACCTGGGGAGAACTGCTGAAGATCCCCGGATGCTCTCCTACTGAGGCCCTTGCATTTTCCTCGGCGCTTGTCATGGGTTCTCTCTCTTTCCAGGTGGAGGGGAAGCGGAATTCTTCTGTTCCCTGGTGTTTTAGTTCCCAGTACAGTTGATTTTTGTTCTCTTGACCTTCTCTGGTAACTTGCTCATAGTCCCAATGTTGTGGGTCCCCCCCCCCCCCTCCCCCACACCGGATGCTGCTACTACAGTAATTGTCAGACTTACTGCTAAAGGGCCTCCCAGGGTCCCTCCACATACCTCGTGACAAACCTCTATGTAAACCAGCTCACTCCTCACGTTTCGGGGAGAGGGAGGAGACGGGACCACTTGTGCAGGGGGGCGGGTGGCACGGCCCGCACTGTGTGCGCGCCGCTCTGCCTTTCTGTTCTCCTGCATGGAGTTTGAGGTCCACTTCTCACCTTGTGCTGCTCTCGGCGTCTGTGTGCAGAGCATTCGAAGGAGCGCAGGCTCTTAAGTCAGGGAGAAATCAATCTTTTTGTGACTGGATTTTTTTCTGTATTTGTGCACTGATACTGTTTTTCTTTTGTTTTTTTTTTTTAAACAATTGTCTTGTTTCTCACGGATGGTGGATACATCTTAATTGGATGTCCTTTTATTTTATGGCATACCACCCCCCCACAGAAAGCTACTGATCATGTGACTAATGTGGGTTTGCTCGTCTTGACGTGGTTGGCATTTTTGTGCTAGCTTGGCCTACAGTCTGCTGTTTGGTTTTCTTGGTCCAACTGGCTTTTGTGTCCTGCTGATCTTGTGGGGATGGTGGCTGGTTTAAGCACTGATGTACAGGCTGGCCCCAGGGAACCCCCCCCCCCCCCAATCTGTTTAAACACACTAAATGATCAACTTTTTGTATGACCTTTTGACTGTCCAATATCTCTGGGTTGGGATTTTAAATGTCCTTTTACTGTGTAATAAAAATGGCTAATTAAAACACGACATGACAGAAGTTATTATTTAAATTGCTGCTTTGTATCTGCGTCATTCTTTAGTCTCACTGGTTAGGCAGTTTTTTTTTTTTTTTCCCCGCCTTATCTGGGAATGACTCTTGGTACTGGTCTATTCCTTATGAACTGATTTAAACGAAATTAAACTCTGGCTCGATGTACATGCAGTGTAAGGGTTTTCCATGCATCAAGGTCTTATTTTCCCTTTCTGACTATCAGATGGCACCTGAAGCTGTCTACTGGAGCGGCTTGTGGAAAGTATGTAGTAATGTAGCCCAGCCTTTTATGATCACTGGATTGGGGGGGGGGGCAGGCTATACTTATGCTTCTGGTCTAGGCGTCTTTCCAAGAGTGTTTTGGTTCTGCGTTTTAGCTGAGATTGATACTGGAGTCCTCTGCTGTGTTTATCCTTTGCACAAATCTATACGCCCTTTGCATTTGTGCAGCCTCACCAAGTCATGTCTTAGGAATCCTTATAGGACCAGTCCTGACTTGTTGCTGCTTAAGGGGACTAGTTGGTTTTAAGTGGAGGTTCACAATTCAAAACTGCTGCTTTTGCGCAGCTCTAGTCATATCCCTCGTTTGCATGCGATAGGACTTTGTCTGGTGGGGGGTTTGTCCTCGTATCATGTTAAGTAGCTTCCTGACACCTCTCCGTTTGACTACTTTTTAACATCTTGATTTACTTAGTCTTTTATCCAAAGCCAATTGTAAATGAGGAAACAGGGCTCAGATTGTTCAGTGGTCCAACAGTGAAATCACTGCTGACCATGGGATCCACACTTGGGACCTTGCGATCCCAGGTATAGCCACTTAATCTGCTGGGCCACACACCAGCCCCTTAATGGCATCAAAGTAATCTTCTGCATCTACCACTTAGGGATGTGAACTAGAATCTGCTTCTTGGTGAAGGAAAAATATTATTTTCCTCTTAATAGTTTGACATGGAGTTCTTGAGTTCAAATGTTTTTCACCTTTGCTAATTAATTTCTGTGATTCTCATATTTATTCATTTCCACACAAGGGAGTTTTGGATTTAAAACTGACCGCAGATCTAAGGCATAAGCACCCTTGAAACCCTTTTCATTCATAAAATACCTGCCTGGTTTATAAAACCTTATTGGACTTTGCCGATCGCATCTGTGCAGTTTAATACTGAAGTCTTCCAGCTCGGAAGACGTCTCTTATGGTTCAGCTAATCATCAGGTGTGATGTAAGTGATTTGGAACGTGGTGTGACTGTTGGTGCCAGATGTGAAGGTCACAGTATGTGAGAAGTGGCCATCCTCCTGGCATTTTCACACCCTAAAGTGTCTGTAGTTTACAGGGAATAGTAACAAAAAAATGGCAGAAAGTCTGGCAGCTTTGTGAGTGAAAACATGTTGTTAATGAAGGATGTCAGAGAAGAGGAAGGTCACAAGTGAGAATACAATAATTCAGTACATGCAGGTGTTTCTAACGAGCCAGAGGCAAATTCCAACAAACGCTAGAGCTTCACTACATTCCCTCAACATCATTTGGTGCAATGCAAGCGCTCCATGGTTATGCACTTCATATATACTTCATATACTGCTGTATAATAAGAACATAAGAACATAAGAAATATACAAACGAGGGGAGGCCATTCGGCCCATCAAGCTCGCTTGGGGAGAACTTAACTAATAGCTCAGAGTTGTTAAAATCTTATCTAGCT
>JAODKM010000118.1:19119596-19139434 GCA_026780845.1 Petrocephalus sullivani
TTTCACCGCCATTAACTGATCCAAGATGAGGCTTCTGATCTTGGATGATTTAAGCGACGTACGGAGAATACCCCCATGAAGTCTGCAAAAGTGTCAGTCAGGCACGTGCCTTTGCTCGGGCTCTGCATGGTCCTCCGGGTAATGATGTATTCCCACAAACACCAGTGTTTCAGCTACATGTACTGAATCTGTATTATGCACATGCAAGCTTTTACTGAGGGAAAATATTACGCTGAATAATCCATATTTGATTCAAATACACGCCACCATAAAGAGAAAAAAATAAATAAATAAAAACACGAGTCAATCCATTTGTACAGAATTTGCTTTAATTTTAGCTCACTGATTATAATGGAACCAGGGTTGCAAAGAGCACTGAAATCCACAGAACCTTAACCTCTGAGTAAGTAATATGTAAAGTAATATGTAAAAATAAAATATGCATGTTAGTATAGTAATATACAATGGAACCTGTATATGGCTGTAAACCAGGTTTATAAATATAACCAAATGATTAAGGAGGGGGGAAATATTCCTGGAGACGTTTAACATGTAACTTACCTTTGGTTTGACTAGTTATCACATTGTGGACACTTTTAACTGTTAGCTACAGTTTGTACAAATGTATATAGCTGCATTAGTTTGAAGAGAAAAAAAATCAACATTGTGGCTGATTCTAAGAAACACCCACACAGTAAAAGTTAATTTCTTTTTTTAAATCACAAATTACAATAAATTGAACTGTTACCTAGGAGACAGGCATAGCCTCTAACACAATGTTTTATGTTTCATGAGCTTGGTTTTTAAATTACTACTTTTTTCTCTTTAGAAATAAGTTTTATATAAAAGTAACTTTTAGAAAGTGTTGGGGGGTTAATTTTCAAATATTAAGATGTAAAATTCCAAAGGATTTTATACGCTATGAAATTCACCATGAAATTCCTGTGGTGAATTAACTGCTTTGAAAACACCCAGAATTTAGCAATTCTATGCAAACCCCCTTGCTACAGGAATATCCAGGAGTTCGCATAATTTTACTACGAATATTGTGTTACAGTTCTTTCAAAGAAATGTCATTGGCCAAACTGAAGCAGTACACAAAGGTCTCGAAGTAACACATTCCCGTTTTGTCTGGAAAGTTTCTCTCGATCTGTAACTTCAGTTCTTGTGAACCCCTCCAGTTTGGAAGGGTTTCATGTAACTGCATTTTACAATAAAAAAAAAAGACACCACAAACCTTTCAGTCACAGCAAAGGCTTGCAGCATCCAGTTAGTCATCACAAGACAGCAGCTGAAAAGTCCTCTTTGGGTGCGGGAGCACTAGAGTGCAAACGGGTACTCCTGCAAGTAAGCCTTCAGTCGCTGGGGGAGGGGCAGCTCCCGGGGGCTGCGCGAGTGGCGGTTGATGGTGATGCGGCACAGGTGCTGCAGGCTGGAGGCCGTCCTGCACAGGGGACGGGTCAGCCGCAGCTGCAGGCTGGCGTTCGGGCTCTCCTCGTCGGACCAGGTGTCCCCCGCCGCCGGGCTCTGGGACGCCGCGGCATAGTGCAGCACCAGCTCCACTGCGCCGGAAAAGCGCCGGAGGCGAGGTCGCGCCACGGCCAGCGAGTCGAAGCCGAAGGCGCCGGCCGAGTGCTCGATGCGCAGGTGCGTGGGGCCCAGGCTGGTCATCACCGACAGTGTGAGCAAGTAGGCTGGGTTGGAGCTGTCTCTAAGCAGAAAGGTGCCCTCCAGCGCCCCGCTCAGGACCTGCTTGGCTTCCGTGGCTGTGAGCGAGCCCCAGTACCAACCTGCATGAGGACGGGGGCAGACAGACACTCCAGTTAGAAGAGGACAGGATGGAGGTCCCCGCATCCCTGATGCATGACACCCAAAAGACCAACGAGCGCATTTCACCGATGAAGACAGCTCCTAACCAGGAAGTCCACTTAACGAGATGAGAACAAAAACGGAGAACAGAACTGGACGAATGCATTAAACAGTCACGCGGCCTTAAAAATGTACAAAGGGACTGTGTCACAGTGTGAAACATGAAGGTATTTATTGAACGTATACGCCTGCTGGACACCGCTCCGTGTATTTTTGTTTCTCTTCCCTACTATTTTTAACCTGCTTCGTCCCTTATTCCAGTTTGTCACGCAACATGAGTTTTTATGGGGGGATTCTTGCCGCAAGGCTACAGGGTCTGCTGGCTGCCTCACCATTCATCCTGTTGGTAATTCACACCTGGACCACACACCCCTAGCACCCAGCAATGCCCTGTTAATACTCTATAGGTACAATTAAACTATATGGGCACGGAGGAATGAAATCTGATTGACCCTGCAGCTCTCCCCTCACATAAACATACTTTGTCCAATCAGGTTTCCTGTATCTACTTCCCCCCCCACAGAAATAAAGCAAGAAAATGTAGTATAATGTAGTATAAGGCATATACACATATCTTAGTGGAGATACATGTGTGTCTACCAAATTTGATGGGAAAAACCCTTATCTCCAACCCAGCCGTAACCTTAACCATAAGCCGGCCTCAAGAACCAGAGCTGCTGATATCAGACTCCACGCAAAAAGAAACTGACCAGACTCCCGAAGGTGTGCCATGGCTCTCTCGACGCGGCCAGCATCCTCCGAGGCATCCTCTGACGTCACACCCTGGTCCCGGTCCTTGAAGCGAACTGGGATGCCGGTCTTTTCCGTGGCGGCATCCGGCAAGATCATATGGTTGGTTTTGGGGGGCGCTGTCGCGACTGGGGGCCGTTCTGTTTCCCACGGCTGCAGCGTCTGAATGTCAGCCTCTCGTGTCTTTGAAACGCACTGCGTGTGCCCCATCCAGAATCTGCCTCCCCACCCAAACACACACAAGCGCAAAAATATATAAAAATGTAAAGAATATAAGCAAGTTTGTCCAATTCACAATGTGCCTGTGTCTGGCTTATATTAAGACTAGAGAAAGACTAATATAATAGGCAATAGTCTAGTCATACTGTCTGTCTTCTGTCTATGAATATTAATATTTGAATTTGTAGCATTTTTTAAACAAAAATAGACAAAAATCAAGATACCGCCACTAAATTTAAAATAGTGAAGTGTTCCATAAAAAGTTCCGTAAAATGTAAATGAATGCATATGAAAATACAGCATTGTAATTTATATAAAAAAGATTAAATTGCTCCCCGCCCCCTCCACACACACACAAACACAAATCGCACAAGAAGAAGATGATCTAAGTAGCAAAGATAGTAACTGCTGCCACTTATAGAAACTAGAACTACAGGAAGCTGGGCAATATAACTCTGCAAATGACAGTGTATTACACCAGGCAAATTTGCGTATACGCCGCGGTTATGGACATCTTCGCTCATTCTGCCCAAAATTACTTATACTGCCTTAAAACCAGAATTATTTACTCAGACTGCTTCTCTCCATGTTACTTGATATATAATTTACAGAGCAGAAATCTCAAATTTATAGAGTGTGCTGCTGGGGATTTTGGAGAGCTCTGGAGAATTATGCTTTTATTTGATTCCATTCCCCTATGGCTAGGACTACCGGTGAATTTTGTTTTAAATGGAATTCCTATTCCCCTTCCCTTGAAGCCCTTATGAGGTCTTTAATGCATTCAAACCCCTTTGGCCAATGTCCACCAGAACTCAGAAATAACCATTTCAGGGAAGTTACGTCTTCCACATTTCCGTGGAACTCGGAAAATGTTGAAAAACGCTATTTTGATTCATAATACGTAATCTAGACTTCTGGACTTGTTAATGAAGACACTATGCAGACTCCATTATAAATGTTTAACAGCACCTATTAAACCAGATTAATATTCCACAGCAAACCACCACAAAAGGTGGCTGTGCAGAACAATATCCCTACCGGACGTCCTCTGCAAAAAGGGAGGCATTTACTGTAGATTGTTGATGTGTTTAGACAAAGTATATTGGAATAATTACAGCGTAGTGCATTTAGGATACCAAAACAGTCTACACTGAAATACACTTAAGAGGCCTACAACACATTTATGTCCAATTTCTACCCAAGAATAGACAGAGTTGTCAGAGTTCTTAATAATAATAATAATCTGACAATTTGTCTATTCTTGGGTAATAGACAATTATGATTATTATTATTACTATCAGGAGAAACGTTCTTCTGTATAAGTAGCTCATGATCTTACTCAAAAAATTATTAAATAAATGTACTCACTCGTAACTTGGGAGTTTTATATTAATATATTAATAGGGATGATATTAACAAGACCAGTTAATCACCAGTTAAACTATCTCAACGGGATAAACAGTGTATATCGGTGAAGAGTCCCAAATTCACGATTAATGCCAAAAATAACATCAGTTTCAGAGAATGAACATCGGGAGCCTTTCCTAAACGCAGGCCGGTCCCGCAACGGGAACAGATCGCTTATCGCCACGGCCAATTCATGTGGTAACGAGCCAGCCTTTTCTCAGATATTCCATTATTTTTAAAATCAGAATGTAGATCCAATGCAAATCTCGCAATTATACTAAATTAAATGATTTTATTGCATTACTTATCACAAGTACAAAAGCCTAATTGCCGAGGCTGGCAGATCAGTAGGCACAGCGGATACATACAGATCAGAAAGCCGACCTTCACCAGAAACGTCTCCCACCTCGTCCTCCGCGCTCTGGGCAGTGCTATGCTGGCGTATCCAGGCACCGTGGGACTTCAAGTGCACTTCAAAAAAATGCCGTTTCTGTCCTTTCTTCACATCCACAAAAACGACGCGAGTAGTAAAAACCAATGGAATAGGTGAGTGCGGATATAATAATTAAGAGAAAGGAAATTCGGGGCTGTGTGGTGGGTTAAGCCGACAGACTGACAAAGCCAGGCAGTGTTTTGGATGGAAAAAGAGTGAATATATTTGCGCGTAAAACTGTGAGCGTTCGGGCGGCGGGGCCGGTGGTGTGACAGCAGGTCGGGCTCCCGTCGCTCGCTTCCCCGGGAGCGCACTGGCCGGGATGCATGGGCTCCAATGCGAGCTCGTCAGGCGCCTTCCCTCCTTTAACTTCGTCTTTTTTCTTTTTAACAAACTAGAGAGCGAATAAGACGTAATGTTTGCTGCTATTTTAATTCAGCTCTGTCGCCGTCCTGGGAGCCCCGCTCCTGGCCTCACACGTCCCCGCTCCTGCGCTCATGTGCGCTCCAGCGCACCTCTTTCCAGGAACATTCCCAGAAAGGCGCGTCACGTGACCCGCGCTTCGTTCTGGCGCACTTCCACCAATCAGTGGCCTAGACGATGAGGTCATCAAGGTTTTTTTCTGGATCGCGATACAAAACAAAAATGGGGGGAAAACCCCCAACACACGCAACCATCCCACACACAAAATCCCTATAATGTTACTGTAGCTACAATATCAGTATTATAACAGACTCAAAATATTTCTTGTACAGTGGTTTTCCAACTGGAGATGAATTATATGTTTTATACCTTGTTAAGTTTGTGATGTTTATGAAACACTCCGATGGAATTGCTCTGCTATAGTTTTAGCTACGATGTAACACGAGTTTCTCTGACTTGAGAAAGATAGTTAATTTTAGTTTTTAACACGCATCTGCGTGTTACGGTAAACCTGACTACGATTATATATATTACTATATTATTATATCGCAATTATACATAAATTATATGTGTATATATATATATATATATATATATATATATAATCTGCGAAAGACATTGAATTATTCATTTACAAATTTCACTTCTCAAATTTCACATCTCTAAAATATATATTATTAATATTTAATAGGCCTACTACATTGTAGGTCTACACAAATGAATTAATCAAAGATTGTACAATTTTCTTCTACATTAAAACACAAAATGAAAAAAAGAATGTCAACATTAGCATAGTTCACTTACAGTTAGGCCAACAGTGATCACGAAAAAAGTTTAAATTCTGAGAGAGACATCAATTCTATGACCACCATAGTGATCTTTTAATAGCCTACAACTAGCCTATTTGCAGTGTCAGCAAGTGTCAAATAAAATCACAACAGTCCTGTCAATATTTCTGTCTACTCCATATCTCTATAATACCCACCCGAATTGTGCTTCTATAAAAATTAACTTGATGACAAATTTTTATTAAGATGACCGGCAAGGGTGCAGTAAAGGTAAATTTATCTTTGAACCCCAGCCGAACCATGTGCAAATCAGGTTTAAGATAAACTGAAGAAGAATGACCTCTAGTGGCAGGTGAGTGATTTTTTAAGGGACGCAGCTATCGGATTTATTAAAAACGCAACTGCAATTTAAAATGCATGCTCAGAAGACATCGCAAAGAAGATCATGAAATCACATAAGAAACTCAAAATTACGGTTAAGCTAATGACTAATTGCCCTCCATTTCTGTTACAGCAAGTGTTTCCTCAGCTCTCAGAGTCACATAAATGCAGCCCATAAATGCCATGGATAGCACAGGGGCTGCGTCACAAATTAATGGGGCAAAGTGCATAAATGCCCAATGAAATCTCAGAGCCCATGGAACCCCACCTTGCACAAGTGCACCTGGTGGCTTGGTACAATGTGTGGAGCAGCGCAAAGATGGCGTGCACCTGGTGCTAGAAAGGGAAGGGCTCCAAGCCCTGCCCACCAAGGAGCAATGGTACTACGCTGCTCAGCGGGTGGCACTGGAGCAGCGATTGGGCCGGTATCCATCAGAAGACACTATGAGGAGGAGGGTGGCGAGCTGGCAGAGGCAGGACAGTTAGACCCTGGGGGTCTATGCAAGTAGGGGTTACGTGTGCTTCCTCAGTGCCATGCAGGATAAACTGGCTCTCTATGCTTTTAATAAGGCACTGTCACCGGGGTGACCGCGAAGTCCGACACTCGCCAAAGCCCTGACAAACGCAGGGGGGGGAGGGGATCCTGTCCCAAACCACAACGATCACCAAGCACACCACACAATCTGCTGCTAAGCTGCACAAGTGACACCGACGAGCCCCTGCCGCCATGTCATCAAGTGGGCCAGCTGAACCACAAGCATCGCCTCTATGTGAACTGTGGCCAGGAGGACACAGGGACAACCATCACCCTCACCTGCTCAAGCGTCCTCCCTGGCACTGACTAACCAGCCCTACTGAGGTGGGAGGCAACCCAGGTCCGACTTCCGTCCATCACCGGCATGTGTGTAAGGATGAGGGGAGGAGACAGCTTGGTATTAGGCTGACGGGGTGGACCACAGAACAGGAAGTGTGGCATGTCGATGTGCCCCTGGCCGCCCTCCACATTGGCACTGGCACGGTGACCTTCAGGCAAGATGGAGGCCAGCAGCAGACCAAACAGACACTACAGCGGGCAGCAGCACTGGGATCACCTTGCCCCTAACTCTTCCAGCCCTCCCCAACTTGCAGTCAGCTTCCCTTGTGCAGAGAAAAAGGCAGATTACAAATGATGGCAGGAGAGCAGTGGTGCCGGTTGTGGACCGTGCAAGTCAGATATGTGGACATCTTCACGGCTTGTTGTGATGAGTGAAACCGACCGCGCCCACATCACATCCACACCAGAGATGCCTAACCCATCCGTCTGCAACCTCACGAGCTGATACTTGCCAAGCATCAGGTAGCCGAGCAGAAGATCCAGGAAATAGAGGCAGTCGGTATCATCGAGCCATCAGATAGTCCGTGGGCTGTGCTGGTGGTCCTGGTCAAATAAGGAAACATTGTCAATGAGCACAATTTGCCGTGCCATCCGCAGATGCCAGTTAAAAATCCTTCAAAGAAGGAGTCGTATCTGAACATGATCCAGAAGCGCCGACATCTTCTCTGGACCAAAGCTAATTTAAAATTGACTTGGAAAACTGTCCTGTGGTCAGACTAATCTAAATTTGAAATTCTTCTCGGAAATCAGGGACACCATGTCATCTGGATTAAAGAGGAGAAGGACCACCCAGGATGTTATCAGTGTTAAGTTCAAAAGCTAGCATCTCTGGTATTGAGGTGCAGTCGTACATATGGCATGGGCAGCTTGAATATCTGGAAAGGCACCGTCAATGCTGAAAGGTGTATTCAGGTTCTAGAGCAACATATGCTCCCATCCAGATGATGTCTCTTTCAGTTAAGAGCTTGAATTCTCTAACATGACAATGCCAAACCACACACTGCATCAATGACAACATCATGGCTTTGTCCGGGTACTGAATTGGCCTGCCAGCAGTCCTGATCTTTCACCCATTGAGAACATTTGGCACATCATATAACAAAGACTACGACACGGAAGACCTAGGACAGCTGAGCAACTAGAATCCTGTATCAGACAAGAATGGGACAACGTTCCTCTCCCAGAACTCGAGCAACTGATCTCCTCAGGCCCCAGATGTTTACAGACTGTTATTAAAAGAAGAGGGAATGCCACACAGTGGTAAACATGGCCTTGTCCCAACTTCTTTGAGAGGTTTTGCTGCCATGACATTCAAAATTGTCTTAATTTTTCCTTAAAATGATACATTTTCTTAGGGTTAAGCATTTAATATGTTCTCTATGTTCTGTTGTGAATGAAATATGAGTTTATGAGATTTCCATACCATTATTCTGTTTTTATTTACAATTTGCACAATGTCCCAACTTTTTTGGAATTGGGCTTGTAACTTGAGCTTCATTCATGCTGCCATTGGAAGGACCAGCCTGTACCCTAACTCCCGGAAGTGCTTCTTCCTCTGGAAACAGACAGACTTCCTAGGTCATGTAGTGACAGGGGCCCTAAAATTTTCAAACAATTGGATTGGTCTGGGTTTAGGGCCCAAAATGGTCAGTTTTCATGGGGCCCAAAATCTCTAATGGTACCCCTGATCCTTAAAAAGTTAAATGAAAAACGTTTAGTGATATCTTTCAGTTGTCATTTGAGCAAGATCCTTAACCCCTTCCTCCTGTTAAAAAAGTACCAAATTGTACCTCTGAGGGTCCAATTACTTGTTACTGGGGCTGTATCCTCAAGAGTCTGCCAATTGTACCCTAGTTGTACATAAATGTACCTTTTAGTCTAATTTAAGGTACCGAAATGGATCAGAGTAACATTTTTGTACCATTTGGTGTACATAAGTTGCTAAGTAAATTAGCAAAAGTAAATTGCTTAAAAAAAAGTCAGAATATCGACTAAAGTCTGAATTCTGAGATAAGTCAGAATGTCGACTAAATAAGTCTGAATTCTGAGATGTCAGAATTTCGACATAAGTCGAATTGTGAGATAAATGTGTGTGTTTTCTACTCTAGATGGCGGAAACTGGCTTCAATAAGATGGTATATATTGTATGTACAACTTTAACGATAAGGGATCACCTGGAAAAAAATGCCGGACACCAGGCACTTAAAACATTGATGTGATTGTGGAGGACAGCGACCTCGTGCGGAAATGTGACAGTACTGCAGATTCGGCGCAGCAATTCCAGTTATATGATTCACAATAAGCAATTCCAATGATTTATGCAGTTTTGGCCGCTGCAATATAGTGTACATCCCAGAAGAATAGAAATGATGTACCCTGCTCTGCACGTATACACCCTACACAAGTTACAGTGACCCGTTCTCTTGCAAAGCATGTCTTCACGTAGTGGGAAGGACTACAGGAGAAAGTGCACAGGCGAACGGGCGGCTGGATTCCGACCTTGGAAGTCTGAGGAAGAACCCTACCCAACCCAGATAAGTCATGGTGTTGCCAAACATAACCCTATTTAATTACACAAATGTGTCAGTTACGAAATATCAGTCCAAACGAACAATACAGAAGTTCAGTATCAGTAATACAATTTGAGAAATTACTTTTAAGTATCTTTGCAAGTATTTTTGCAACTTTATGGTAAAATAATTCTTTATACATTAAAATAAGTTGATGATATCATGGTTAAAGAACGAGTTAAGAATGATTTTTTTTCTGATTACAATTAGATGTATCGGGAAATTTAAATGTGTCTTATGAGCAAATCACGCAGTGAAAAATGACTGTGCTTTACGTTATTCCGATCGGCGGGCGAACTACTTAATTTACTGTGGTGTCAATGTGCGCAGCTTAGTTAGGTTTATGACGTTCTGACTTCTTTGAGTGGCTTCTCCATTCCACGCACATGCCACCTGGAAGCCAGTGTACTTCTTTAGACAGGCGCTGCATTATGAATGTTGCAATCTTTTAGGATTTTCAACAATCGCGTGGCTTTACAACATTTTCCATCGTAAATCACGAGTCACTGTTGTAAATCCGGGGCGAGGCATCATTCCTCACCATCTCACACAGCTAGTAAACTTGGGCGAAGGGTGCCTATGGTTTTTTACATTTAGCCAGCCTATCCCGGTGCATCAAAGCAGTTTTTTGTCATAAAAGTTCGTTTTAGTACTGTATTATTGTAGGCGTGACTTAATTATGCGTGACTGAAAACGTGATCCACTATAACGGGGAAATGTCATCGGTCTGCATTTAGTTTTTATGAGGTGTCAGTCGGGGCTTTTATTTTTCTAACGCCATGCCGTTCACACATGCAATCACCTCGGTGAATTTTAATAAGCGCATTTGTTTAAACGCGCATTTTGCAGGATCGGTAGCAAGTTAAAAAACTTTTAAGGAATTTTCGCGTCGACTGCCGCAGAGCTCCTCGGTCGGCTTCGCTTAGGATGTCCAGCCCGTTCCCGGCTTCTAACTCGCATCCTGTTGTGCAACCCTGTACAAAGGGGAGCGAACTTTAGACTATGATCAGTTAAAAGGGCGAGCTCAGGCGAAATCTTTCCTAAATAGTTCTATACCTTGACCACCATCTAGTTATAGTGCTGCGTAACTTCAGCGGCGTCATAAGCGTAGGGTAATCGCTGCTGCGCTCTTTCCTCGGCGTAACGCCGTATTCTCCTGCGCACGCTACGCACTATATTTAGCGCAGCACCGTCGGCCGTACGCTTAGCGACGCCAATTGCGCAGCGCTGTTAGTAATGGCGTCCGCGTCGAAGATGCGCTTGGCTCGGGGAAAATGAAGCGGAGGAGAAGTTATTCCTTTTAAGCGAACGCCGCGGTTTCCTTCAGCGGGCTTTCCCTCGTCGAGAGAAGCGGCGTTTCCCGAGGCTGTTCCGGCGTCGACATCCGGTCCCCCCAGAGGCCCCGAAATGATGAAGCTTAAGTCGAACCAAACGCGGACCTACGATGGGGACGGTTATAAGAAGCGGGCCGCCTGTCTGTGCTTCAGGAGCGAGAGTGAGGAGGAGGTGAGGGCCGGGCCCGGGGGGCCGGGGGTCCGGGGTGTCGGGGGTCCGGAGAAGCGATCGCCAGTCTGCGCTATGATGATGATGATGATGATGGTGATGATGGTGATGATGGTGATGGTGGGGGGGGGGTGTCGGAATCTCAGACCGTCACCCAGCGGCGGCTCCCGCGGCGGCTCCCGCGGCGCCCCGGGCGATGCGATGCCTGCAGGTATTATTCCGTGTTCCGGCGAGCCCGCTTCCCGGGGGCCGATCGCCGCCGCCTGGGTGCCCCGGGCAGGTCGCAGGAGCCGCGGCTCCGTAAGTAACGGTAAATATCCGCGGCCCCCCCCGTTAGCGCGGTAGCGGGAGCCGCGTCGTACTTATGATTCTAGCCCATAGTTAGTAACTGTATAAGTGTAGTACGACTGGAGGAAGGCAGCAGAGGTGAAACGTGGGAAGCGTAATTGTTTTCCATTAAGCGGTTTGGTGGCGCGGGATTTTATCTGGGGGGTTTAATGTCGAAGTCCCCGCCGTACTAGTTTGTAGGTTGTGCGAGTCTCGCCGAGAGCCGCGGTAAATCGGCCCCGATTCCCGATTTCCGATTCCCCTCTTCATGTCCCTGCTGTAGAGGCTCATGCTTAATGTCCCAATGGCTTCCTAACAGATGGGAAGGCTCCCGATGCGGGTGGGAGGGCCCCCTACACACCTTTGGTGTCTGTATTTTTGTTTGTTTGAAACTTTGTCAGGCTTATGTGTCCTAAGTTCCAGCCCTGTAGTGCTGGTGGTGTGGTCCTGCCTGTTATTGATGTTGTTGAGCAAGAGTCATGTTAAAAAAAAAAAAAAATGCCCTAACCTGCTCGGTGGGGAGTCGGACAGTGGTCAATGTGAACCTTGAGCGTGCTTGTGTGCGGTGGGGGGTGGTGGTGGCTGGTGGCTGCTGCCATCCGTGCAAGCCCCCCTGCCTCAGTACCTGCCTGCCCCCGCCCCCCTGCCATCCTTCCCAGGTGTTGCTGGTGAGCAGCAGTAGGCATCCTGACAAGTGGATCGTCCCTGGGGGGGGCATGGAGCCAGAGGAAGAGCCCAACGTTGCGGCCGTTCGGGAGGTTTGCGAAGAGGTCAGCCATTTTTATAGCACCCTGTGTGTCCTGAACCCCTTTCTACTTCCTAACTGCCTTTTCAAATGCGGAGAAAGTCTGCATTCTTTACATCTGAGTGCTGCCTGGCTAAGATCTGCTCATATATCTGTATGCTTTGTAACTTACTGTAATGTTAATTTGTAAATGTGCGCTCTCCTGCAGGATTTATAATGCAAACGATACCCTTTAACATTTAGTAATTACAATTTTGCTCACTCATGAAGCACAGCACTTATTTCCGCCTGAGACGTGCTCCATCCCTGTCTGGGTTCATTTCCCGGCATCTCTGAGTATAAGGCTGGCTAAAAGCTGACAAGTTCAAGAGTCAGTTGCTTTTCATCTCTGAATAGTTGTTGCTTGTCAAAGAGGCTTTGTGATCTCCTTACCAGTGATGCAAAGCTGAAGACCATCTTGGCTGATTCCTACCAAGAGCCAGATTTGACCCTGCTTTAGTCACAAGTAAAATAAAAGCGTGCTTGGCTCTGTGGGTTTGCCCTCTGAGCCCGCGATCAGGATCAGGACGTCACCAGTTTAAATCCCAGGGTCAGTAGTGTGATGTTACCATTGGACCCTTGAGCAGGGATCTTGCCTCGATTTGCTACAGGAACTGGTTTCACATTGCTTTGAATACGTAAATGTATGAATAAATAAAATGTAATGTGTATCTTGGTAGTTTATCGGACCAAATTGGCACCTTGTTCAAGGTTACAGCAGTAGGATGATCAAACGTTTTGGTCTTGTGATTAGTTATTTAACAGCTATCCTGGGTACTGGGTTTCCTGAGAGCATTGGAAACTCGACTGGAGTGTTTGTTTTTTTTTTTTTGCCCCGTTTTGGGGGAGGGGCATGTAACACTAGCCAATTTCAGGCCATCTGGTCGGCTCCCAGGCCATCCAGTTGAGTCGTGTGATGATCCCGCCCCCTCTTCCCGAAGCACGGCATAAAGGGCTAGCACCTATACCCCCACGCCATTTCGGGTTATGGGTGCCCTCTTACCCGCCACAAGGCGCCAAGCCAAAATTTACAGCTGCCCTTCACGCCCGCGTTGCCCGTGGCCTTGAATGCCGAGGCCCAGTTTAAGCTGTCCTCCTTTACGGGCTCTGTGTCGATCTTCCCCGCATGCAGAGCTGAGGGATCCGAGTATTGCCATTTTAAGATCACTCTCCCACCCCTTTACCCACACTAAAGTCCTGACTGGGCAGTAAAGGCAGACTTGGCTGTTCCTACTCCCCGCGTTAGTCCTCAGACGGGAGGCACAGATCAGCTTGTGGGCAAGAGCCTGTGTTATGGCGGACAGTCTTCTGGGTGTGCTCAGCCGCCAGATCCGGGCGGGAATCACTGCCGGGTTTCTGTCCGGCTGTGCCAGCAGTCACTGGATTTGTTAACTTTTGCCAACCCCTGGGTGCTTCTGGGTGAAGAATGAGTTGTGCGGTTCTCACAGATTTTCTTTTAATATGCTGTTTTTTTTCTGTGGGTGTAAATTATCTCTGGTTACTTAGAATCCTTGTGACTCTGTGTTCTCTGGTTCCTGGGGATCGACTGATGTTTTGACCATGGTAACAGGACGTGTCGCACTTATGGTCCCCCCACCCCCCTCTAGCTGATGCAAATCTATCATTTAGCGCTGTATGAAATGTGTCCTCTGGCGGCTTCAGCTGTGAGCTTCTCAGTTCTATACGGACCGTTTGCACACTATAGCATTCCATGTTATGATTATTAATATCTGAATGTGTGGATCGATAGCGATCGGCCACCCTGCTCTGAAGGCAGGCCCGTCTGTTTTCCCCAGTAGTTCTGAGAGCTTGTTACCTACTGGCTGCTCCCTGGGTTACCACTTCCAAATATGGAGGATTATCGGCTGCTCTGGGTAGCCATAAGATAGGGCCTCGGTGCTCGGACAGCTTGGCAGCTGTTTGAGGGGGTTTGCAGTCTCCCCTTCCTGCCTGAAAGAGACATCACAGCCCTGTCACAGGGGTCACTCAACGAGGGTGTTGGGGCCAAGTGGCATATTGCTGTAGCAGGCAGGGGCGGAGCTTAGGTGTCCTGTACTGTGAATGGACGATCCGTAGCCTGTACTGTCCAATGCCGGCAAACTAAGTGCCCAATGAAATATGGCTGGTGGGATAATCCCTCATACTGCTGCTCTCCAAGCCTTATTTCTTCCATGTTGGACCCGTGTCCTGTGGAGCCTGGAGCTCAGCCTGGTCTGTGCTCTGTCAGAAATGGTTTATATGATAGAAATGTCTGGCAGTGACCAAGGTGGGCGTGTATACCAGCTGGGGCTTCTGGCGAGCGCTGAAGTGTGTTGGAGTGGGTGCTGGGGGAGGGGTAATCTCCATCCACATGCCCCCAGCCACATGACGCCTCTGTCTTGCAGTTACTTGGGTTTCTCATGCCACCCCCCCTTTCCAGAGTGGCATTGATAAGATGGGCTCACCGTCATTTTCCTCATCCCCCAGGTCTGGATCGTATCGTGAATACTGTAGTAATCACGATAATCTCCTCTGAATGATGCCGCTTCCTTTTTGATTCACCGCGACATAGACTTGGGCGATATGTCGATATTATCGTGGCGATGTTGGCAGCCTTCGCTAACGATATCAACTTTTGCTTTGAAACAACCATCAAACACGCATTACACCGGCACTGAAGAAAACAGACTGCTGACCTGGTCATGAATTAAAATACTAGATGGTTTTCTCGCTTGTTCTTAACCCTTGCTGCTTGTAGTTCCAGACATTTTCTGGAGTTGCCCTTCCACATGTGTGCGTGCCAAAGATTTTCCGTATCACAGGCATTTACAACAACTAGTAATATTCCGGTCAGTTCGCGGGGTAACGCTTAGGTAGAGCATGTAGCAGGCAGGACATGACACATTGTATATCCTTCCGCAATGACAACTGCTTTTGCTTTATCAATTATACATTTATTTGGACATATGCACAATATCAATGAAAGAAGGGAAAGCCATATACAGGCATGAAGCAGCTACATATCGTGCTGAATTCTCCAGAAAATATCCTGCTCCATTCATACTCGAGGATCAATCGGAAATTATCCAGACTTTGTATTAGGGATGTAGCAGGGTAAAGTGTGGTAAATGTCTGGTACAACTGTTTTGGGCATTTCTGTTCACATATACAGCCCCTCTGGGTAATGTCTAGAAAAGTATCGGGTGGCAGTGCATGTCTGAAAGGGGCTTAAGAGCAACATCAGCTAAATGCCCTCTTGTGGCTAAATCCTGCACTTTTTGTTGATGACTGACTACTAATGTTAAAAGTTAAACGAATGTAGCGACGGGGGTATTATCATATCTAGGGATGGGTACCGAAACCCGGTACTAAACAAGCCCCGGGGCTAAATTTTTAAAGACCGGAGTATCGATAAGCTTTGACTGTATTGCTTTCGGTACTGAAGAAATTAATACATCAGATTTTTTTTGTTTGTATGTAAACATAATCTCTCCGTTTATCTGATCTGTTCCGTTCTTGATTAAAACTTTAAACTGGAGCGCTCTCTCGCGTGCCCGATGGATGGGAAAACTCTCACACGCGCACACAGACGCTGGTGTCGCCCCCCGATCTGTGTGCGCGTGCGCAAGGCTCTGTTCTGCTTATGGCTGTGTGACGTCTGCAGGACCCAGCCCGATCGGCGAGAGTATGCGCACATATTTAAAATCTAATACATTGTAAGATAAAAATGCAGACGTACACATGATACTTAATATCCATTAGTATACATAGAAATATATGACAAGTACAGTAAAAATGCAGCTTATTTTATTTTATGTGATATTGTAAACCACTTAAATAAATGCGCACAAACTCGTTGTGGACTGAGAAGTCGTTAGAAAGAATTAAAACTAACAAAAACGATTGTGTACGTTTTTATCTTATTATAATGATTTTAGAAATACTCTTCTCGCATGGGAGTTATATCTGTCAGCTTACTGTGTCAACGGTATTGCATGAAAACTTTGTTCCTGCATCACAAATAGGACAGAGATCTCAACGCATTGCTATACAGATCTGTGGTACCGTAAAATATGCGCATACAGATTGCGCATGCCCAACCCTACCTGGACAAGGGTGTATCTAGAACCTAGAAATTCTGCACCCAGGCCCCCTACGTTCCCGCTCAGCAAGAACGACGAGATGGGGCTCATCCTCAGTGCCCTCCCAGCTCCGGGGCAAGCACTGTCCAAGGCGCACTGTCTTAGGCCCCAGAAGGTGTCGCGTGTGTCAGCGGACTCGCAGCCTATTAATAGCACAGAACTGGAACCCGAGGAAGATGGAGCAGTTGTGACACCGTTTGGGGTTAATTCTGACCCCTCTTTGCCCATGGCAGAACCCTGACTGCCTCTGGGCACCACTGCACAATGCTCTCGGCTCTGGTGTCTGGAAGCCTGGTGTCCTGATTCCACCGCCGGCTGAGCCCTGTGTGCCGATTTTCTGCCAGACCCGCTTCACTAACACCGTTCCTGGAAGTCCCCCTTCAGTCTGTTGTCATGACGATAAACCCCCCCCCCAAATCGCCATTGACACTGGAGCCTTCAGAGTCCTATCGTGGGCCTCATTTGTTAGCTGACATTCAAATACGTGCTACAGGAAAAAAAGAGGATGCTAGTTGTACTGCTGCTTGATAGCAATGGAAAGCAAAAGATGCAAATAATACAAATTATTAATCATTAATGCCCAATAATTTTATTAATGCATGTTTGCATCAGATTCTGATTCTGGTAATGAATCTTTAGTGTAGGAATGGTATCTCCTTTAGCACAGCTGTATTAATGCTTAGATTTAGTTATAATGTATCAATATATTTATCATCATTAAGATGTGAGGCATCAAAACCTTTGTTCAGTACAATGTTCAGTGAGAAACCGGATTGACCAGTTCACCTGTCATCTGGGAAACCCTATTTTCCAATTGTGGAGTCATCGGATGTTGGTGCTGTGCTTGGCTTCTTACTTGTGCTGTGTTGGGGATTTTATTTATACTACTTAACTTGAGCTAGCTGTTGTGTTGCAAGCAAGTAAGGCATTACGTGGGACATAGTCGTTTGCGGGAATGCAGAGCCATTTAGGTTTGTGCACGGTGGTGATTTCATAGCCATGTGTGCTGCTGGGGATGTGCTCCAATACCCTGAAGGTGTTTTCAGGATTTTTGTGTTTAAGAATCGGGCTATTTGCAGAACCAATTGACAATGAAAGTATTTCAAGTTCTGCCCCGAAGTACCAAAGAAGTACCCTAACTGGTTTGGCACTTTCGGTACTTGAACTTTTTTTTTTTTTTACTGGTACTCAAACGGCAGTCAATGGAAAAGCAAAAGTACTGAAAGTACTGCATCAATAGTAACCATACTTGATGTGGTGGAAAAGCGCCCTTATTAACTTTGTGGCAGTTTTTCTTTTGTATCTGGTATCCTCAATATTCTGGGGGGAAGAGGAAACGAAGGAGAGGAGTCTCATGGAGGAAGATATTTTTATTTATTACAGTATAGTATCTCCTGCTTTATATGCATAGCCTGTTGGATCAACGGAGAACCTGTTGTATGCACTGAGAACAGTTTTTCAAGCACTGTGGGCTTCACACCTCTAAGAACATGTTGGCAGTGCCCAGTAGATGTGAGAGATCACCATTATTCTTGAAAATTGTCTTCGTGTGGGAGAGCCCAGGTGCCACTGAACAGAGTCGTGTAATGCGTGGGGTTCAGGGATGGACTGGGGCCTTCCGTTTCATTAAGCCACATTACATTTTCATTAACGAAAACTAAAACTGTAAGAACATTTTCATACATGAAATAAAATAAGTAATGAGAATACAGAAAGCTAATTGAATAACTGAATTAAAATTAGGGACGGGTATCGTTAAGATTTTAATGGTACTGCTACTCTTTCTGGTGCTGTTTATTAGTCCGGTACTTTAATGGTATTGTCAGTACGTTTTGAAGAAGAAAAATCAAATTAACAACATAATTACCATTGCTTTATTTAACAAATCGCTATTTAAATAAATGATTTTGATGCGAAGCCTTTCATGCCTTTACACACAAAACACCGGTTGCACTTTTGGCAGCGCGCACTGTCCACATCGATGCTAGTGAAGCACAGCCACACTTGATCTCTTTCCTCTCTCCGCCTTCATCACTAGTTGCGGCTGCCGGATCTGCAGCCCCCGCCGGATCTGTGGGCGCATGCGCATGTTTTACGGTACCGCAGATCTGTACAGCGGTGCGTTAAGATCTCACAACTATTTGTGACCACAGGAACAAACTTTTCATGCAATACCCCTCCCTCTTGAGTGAGAGTTACAATAATACTAAAATCATTATAGTAAAATAAAAACATACACAATTTTTATTAGTTTTAATTCTTTCTAAAGACTTCTCAATCCACAACGAGTTTGTGTGCATTTAAGTCTTTTACAATATCACATAAAATAAAAAGCTGCGTATCTGCCTGGCAGGCAGGCTGTACTTCTCATATATTTCGGTGTTTACTAACGGATATTAAGAAGATTAAGTATCATGTGATTGTGCACGTATGCTTTTATATCTTACAATGCATTAAAATTTTAATTTGTGCGCATACTCTCGCCGATTTAGGCCGGGTCCAGCGGATGTCAGTATAAAAATCTCACGGCCATAAGCAGAAGAGGACTATGCGCATGCAGATAGGGCAGCAACACCAGCATTGCGCACGTGAGAGAACTCTTTAGATTAACGTCTTAATCAGTAACGGAGCTGATCAGAAAAACGGTGAAGGATTACGTTTATGTAGAAACAAAAAAAAATCTGATGTATTAATTTCTCCAGCACCGAAAGCCATATTGTTAACATCAGAGCTTATCGTTACTCCGGGCTTTAAAAATGTTGCCCATCCCTTATTAAAAGAAAAACCAATATCAAATACTTTTTAGTTAAAGTAGTGACTTATCTTTAATTACCATTAATAATACATGGGAGATGCTTTGCCCATTATGAGGACATAATGCGTACTGTTTATTCATGCAGGATTCCTTAAAGATCAGGGCCGGTGTAAGTATTAATTTAGAAGCTGAAACCTACTCTTATTTTAAGAGCGCCCCAGAGGACTCCTAAACCAGTTAGGAGTTGCATGATAGCAGCAGCATCACGCGCACCCAGATGGAGACCGTGCACTTTCCATCAATGGAAGGACGTCCTGCAGATATATGACGACAATGCCAGTAATGCTGTGATGTAAAGAATAAATAAGTACATTCAAATGGAATAAAAGTGTCAAATCAGTTTAATTTACACATTGAATAAAAGTACCCATTGTTCATTTATGTCACGAGTCATGCCATCACATTTATAACATACCTTCTTTGAAACTTTCAGTTTTAGCAGTGCAGGATCTTGTGCACATGTAATGCCGCAAATGGACTCATTTGACTCCCCGAATATTAGCGGGAGAACATTTTAAACTGGATTTAAGGAAGCACTTCTTTACACAGCGGGTAGTTAGAGTATGGAATAGTC
>JAODKM010000118.1:19151467-19161696 GCA_026780845.1 Petrocephalus sullivani
GGTGTCCTTATTAGGGCCACCGTGTGGCCTATGCCTGCCACTAAGCACAGGCGAGGAGCCCAGATGACAGGTGTCCTGATTAGGGCCACCGTGTGGCCTATGCCTGCCACTGAACACAGGCGAGGAGCCCAGATGACAGGTGTCCTTATAAGGGCCACCGTGTGGCCTATGCCTGCCACTAAGCACAGGCGAGGAGCCCAGATGACAGGTGTCCTTATAAGGGCCGCCGTGTGGCCTATGCCTGCCACTGAGCACAGGCGAGGAGCCCAGAGAGACGCTGAATAAGCCACTACTCACAAACTGGAACTCTGTGGCCGCCCCGGCTCCAGCTTCAGCCTTCTTGTCTGCACCAGCTTCAGACAGGAGGGGGAAAAACACAGAGTCTGACACACTTCACCACCGTACTGCTTGCTTGGCCAACATGAGTTCAGACTTTCATGCTGATAAAATAACATTAGAAAACATGAAATACATTAGCAGTCATTAATATACTAAATATTTTGTTTTTATATGTGCGCAGTATTAGCTGTAATGGTTATCATTAATAGTTATGACCGAAGGTAGCTTAGCAGCTATCCAGACTAACGTCACCATTTCACTGATTTTGTCTACCGACTGCTGCTGACGGAAGGCTGTTACATATTAAGTTGTTCTGGTTATCAACAACTTCAAAATGAGTTAGCTGCACTGCTACCATGTTAATACAGCAGATTAAAATATCAGTTTAAAGCTGTCCTCAGCTCACATGGGTCAATGTGAATTTACTACCAAATTTGTGGCAGCCATAGTAATATAGTACTGTATTATATTACTATAATATGTATAATGTATAATTGCACACTGCTGATAAATATTTTAACGTGTGCTGTGGCCCATTTATGTATTGTTTGCAGAGAAATATACTGCACAGAAACATTCTACGGGCCTCTGCCGTGTGGGAAGTAAAATGGCTGCAGTGGAAACGCAGGACTGGTATTCTGCCACCACTCTCACATCTTTCAGTTCCCTTTCTTCCCTCCTCGAGAACGCTACAGTTCTGACACCAGCGGCCGCGCTATCTGGGACGGCGCATACTTACGGGGGGCCGCAGAGCGCCTGTAGGTGTCACGGTCGGCCTCCCCGCGTGCCAGCCGAGCAGGCCTCTCCCCCTCCAGTCCTGCGACAGAAGCAGTCAGCTGTAAGGCTCTGCCCAAACACTGGCTCGCCAGGTGCCACTCACCCACGGGCACGACACCAGCCTGACCAGCAGCATCAGGCAAAGAAACCAGCACTTAAGCACAAAGTACTCAAACAACAAAATGCAGTTTGGCATCCAATTCAAAAATACAATATAGTGGATATGCGTTACGGGCAGCCATATATAACAAATATAAATCGGGATATATAGGGTGTTGTATAAATGAGCTCAAGCACAATGCAGAGTAGGGCTGGGCGATCTCGGCTAGAAGTCCATATTGTACCGAAAAGCTGGTTTCGCCCGAGATGGCCCAGCCCGAACGCAGAGCCTGCTTTTCCCATCGTGATCTGTCCTGACGGCACCTAATCAATTTCTGAACCGCCAATCAGCTGGCGGGACTGCACCACAAAAGTCACAACAAGAAGAAAAACATATCCACACTTTCCAAAATCTTTTGTAATATCACATATACAGAAAGACATTTCTTATAAATGATTTTATTTGGTCCTACCCATGAAGATCAGAGGTAATCAGCAATGATTCAATTAGTGCATCAAGCAATGGGCCTGGATCATGAAATGCACCAGACGCCAGGCTCAGGTGGCTTGATATTGGTCATCAACAGTAAGACAAGTAACTCCGTGTCGGGGTCTGGCAGGGACCCACCAGGTACTGCCACTTGCATTGGGCAAGTAGGCTTAGGCTACACACAGCAAGATATATCTTTATGATTTGGCTTTCAGTTCAGCCTTCTAGCCTAATTTTTTTAAGGATTTTTAACTGCTATTTTTTTAAACCCCTTGTTCAATATTTGTTCTAAAATAAAAGGTAACTATGGTACCTCCCATTGAAAGCTACTTTGCCACAGCAACACTGTACAGTATTGCTTCAGCTTGTGACGTTTTTAAATCATAACTGAATGTGGCCTGCCCATTGTTTTCCAGAGAGAGAGAAAAAAAAACACTGAACCAACAGCATCCGCCCATTAGGGAGAAAATTACCTAATTATCTACATATTTTGTTCTCATGCTTTTACACTTTTCTTTCAACCCAAAAGAAAAGCGACCCATTTGATGCGCGTGAGATCCATTAAAGGTATGCTCAGCCCAGGCAAAAGCTTCTTAGCAGGCCGATCTCACACCTAGGAAGAACAGGAACCTACCTTTGGGCCTGGGCCGCGCCGTCTCGGGCCGCGTCTGCCGGCGGAGGGTGGCAGGCACGATCTCGGGGGGCAGGTGCAGGAAGTCCCTCAGGTACTGAATGCCCTCGTTGGTCAGGTACCAGTAGAAGTGGCGCCAGGCGAACTGCTCCTTGACGTAGCCACGGGACTTCAGGGACTGCAAGGGAAACGATCAAGAGGAGCTAAAGGCCTCCATTCAGCCAAATAAAACAAACAGTCATTCAAAATCAAAACACCATTTGGAAAGCTCTAGTACATAATCCCATTTGGCTAAGTATGCCTGACGTGCATTTTCCCCACCCACCAGTTCCAGTGAGGAAATAAATAGGTTAAGGTATCACATGGCTATACAATACTGACCAGATGCAGCTCAATACTACTTTCTTCCTTTTTTCCCTTATTTTCCAGGCAAACTAGGTGGCCAGAGATAAACGCTTGGTCAATTGAAGGTATGAGAAACCCTGCCCACACCTGGACTGCTGTACAACTACTAAGTTATGCAGCTGACCTTTATAGTTTATAGTATACTTTACAGTAGCTTGTACACACCCTACCAGTTAACTACACACAATATATCATGATTGACCGAACCCCATCACCAGAGAAAGGCCGCAGATTCCTACAGAGTTGTCAGGCTGTGCATTACATTCATTTTGCAAATGCTTTCACCTAGGGCTGAACAATTTAGCCACTTCTAATTGATTTTAAACAATGCGATTAGCAAATCACAAAGACTGATTTAAGATATGCATTATACTGCACATCTGACGCAGGTATTAACACTGTCTTGAGAAACCGTCGTGCTCCTCGTGCCAGTCATGCTCACCAATCAGAAGTGTCTCTGGGTGATTGCCACTAAGCCGTCAAACAGCAAACATGTGAAATCCAAGGAAAACATTTACATTCAAGGTGCAAAACAAAAATTCCGCTAATGAGCCGAAAGTGAATTACCTACCTATTTCATGGTCAGTGAATGTTTACAGAAAGGTCCTATTATTAGGGGTGCAAGCAGCATTAGCTTCAAGGTCCCCATTTTCTTTCTTACCGGAATTGTTATATTATGACTACTTTATTACTTTAACTTCTTTTGTTTGATTGTTCTCTGCTAATTAAAAAAAAGTAATAAATACATGCTGGAAGTAATTCAGATATTAAAGTTCTCATCCTTGCATTAGGATATAGATCAGTTAGTTCTGACGGCAAACTCATGTGGTTATGCTGTCGTGTTTGAAATTTAACACACTCTAAATATTGAACCAAAGTTGGCCTTTGAAAAAATGTCAATATCCGTCAGAAAAAAAACACCATTACAATTTTCCCCAAATGGTCCAGCCCTACTTTTATCCAAAGAGACCTACAGCTGAGACAACAGCTCAGCTAGTCCCTGGAGCACCTGGGGTTAAGGGCCTTGCTCTGAGGCTCAATGGTATCGTCACTCTGCTGACCACAAGATTTGAACCACTGACCTTCCAATCATGGGCTGTGTCCTAATCCAGAGAGCCACACAGCACCCCCTTAAAGGATCGCCTCAGTATTAAAAGTATTAAAAGACGGCTGATCCAAAATGACAAATGTACATAAAGCCGAGGTGATGTCTGACGAAAAGCAGCAGCTGAACCAACCACCCTGTGCTCTCAGTAAGAATATGAACCACTGCACGGGAAGCCTGCTCTTCAGTAAGACGGCACTGCAGTCTCACACCTCCAAGGCTCGGGGGATCAAATCTCACCGCTACTGTGTGGGCAGAGTTTGCATGCTTACATGAGACTTCCAGCAACAAAGACATGGAGGATAGCTATTCAGAGAGAACGACTGTTCCTGAGTATCTGCCCCAAGCTGGACTTTAATACTACTGATGGGATTCAAACCTCCCGGAGTGAAGTGGTTTGAAAATAGATGTTATGGCACTCTGCGATTTACAACATATGACCCCTTCTATGTCCGGGACCTCCCCCCCATTTCCACCAGCAGTGCTTAAAACTACATTCCAAATAGCCCTTGGCTGGGCAGACACCCACATGAGGTCAGGAGACATGCCTACCTGCATGGCTTTCATTACGTGCAGGTTGGGAACGTTCTTGTCTGCCAGTTCGGGGTGCTTGGCCAGATGCACATCCTTTTTGGCCACCATCACCCCCTCCTTGAATAGGAGCTCATAAATGGCAACGCGATTCTTCTTGGGCATCAACATCTGCAAGCACAAACAAAGGACTAGATATAGGGAGACTTTCAATTGTCTCAGAACGTAAACAGCTTTACATAAGGCTGAACATTTGATAAGCACTACAAGAATTATTTGTGCATGACAGATGATCACGGTTTACAGCAATTACTTGGATGTTCCGGAAAGTTGGCAACCGAAGTGAAACCTCATACTAGATTGGAAATAGCATGGCTAACTAACTAGCAAGCAACTTAAGTTTACGTCTTGAATGTGGGCCATGAGGATGAATATTAAACGCCAGTACCCGGCGACGTCCCAGAAAACTGGACATCTTAACGGCGTTGATTACAAATACTATTTATAGTTGAGGGAAGGCCTCTCCTGATTCAAGATAAAAGTGTTCATTTCAACTACGCCAAATATCAAATGGTTATCAAAGAAAACTAAATAATACGACCGGGGGAAAAGAAGTGGAAACAATTTGGAAATAGGCTGTACTTTTTCGTACATTTAAAGAAAAACGACAGGCCCAGTACGTGATACTGATGCCAAATATTTCAGTATAAACTTGGGGCATCTTACTTTTTTTTCAAGAAAGAGAATAAAATAAACGAACTGAAGAATACAATAAAACCTCGAGCAACTGTAAAAACGGTAATTCGTCGACGATGTCACAGATATAAAGACAGATAGAAAACCAGAAAACTGCCCACCTTAGCAGCTTGCTATGAGACCCGCGCCGGAAAGGAAGTCGCGCTTTAATGACGACTATTTATAGTGCCGGAAGTTGTGCTGCCGCTGTATCTTCTACTTATTCTGCTTGTGATAGCGCCACTATGCGGCTGGGGGATACTTTTTCCATATCCATCGGCAGAGTTGCTAGGTTCGCGGTTTTCCCGCCTAATTGGGCTATTTTGAAAATACAGTTGCCGGTAAATATTAGGAGGTCGCGGGGTTTTGGGCTGCTTTCAAAATGTTCCGCAGCAGTGGACTGTAAGCGGAAAAAAGTGAATTGTTATGGATGCAAGTGGCTCCTATTGCTGAATAATAACGGGGGCGTTCGACTTCATGCAGCCGCTTACAGCGCTGGCGTTAAGCGATGCAATTCTGGTCATTTCTGATTGGCCGAAACCTAACCATCATGCATTGCGTCAAGACCAGAATGCATCGCTTTAAGCCAACGCTGTAAGCGGCTGCATGAAGTGACCGCGCCAAGGACGGCGGAAGTGGCAATATGATATATATATCAGCAACTATGGCAAATTCTTTTGGGGGTATTGGGGTTTTGTAACTAGCCAAGAATTAGCTCTGAGTATCTATACATTTGCCCATGCTCGTCAAAGACTTGTGAAACGAGATACATATTATCAAACCAATTCTTTAAAAATAAAGATTTGTTTTTATTAGTGCTGGGGAAATAAACGCGTTAATTTTTGTGATTAATTTGGACATCTTGACGCGTTAAAAAAATTGACATGACTGCCGCATTATCCTTTTATTTCTTCCTGCGACGTACCAAGAATTTGCTCACTTGTCCAATTTTGCTATTAAGCATTTGCTTACGCTAGTTATGGAGGCAAGGAAACTTTTAGGTGGAAAGTTCTACTTCAAAACGTTACCAGATGGCACTTTAGAAAAAAAGAAAGTAATATGTTCAGTTTGCAAAGCTGAATTTAGTTATCATCGTAGGAATTCATCACTGCAGCCTATCACCTGAGAGCGAACACCCGAGTGAGGTTTCCGAGACATCAGGCACTCTTCGTCAGTGCACTTTGTTTGTGTGCTACTCGAAGCAGACCTTTGGCGAAAGAAACTAATGACAAAATAACAGAGGCTTTAGCTAAATGGATAGTAACTGTCGCCCCGTTAACACAGTAGAAGACGAGCGACTGAAAGAAGTATTCAGAGTTATAATCTGCCATCCAGAAGAACTATCATGTCTTGAATAGTCATTCTATGTGAGAATGAGAGGGCACTGAAAATGAGCATGTTAGAGAGAGCTCAGTACGTTGCAGTAACTGGGGATTATTGGACATCTGTATGTATAATGACAACTATCAATTGGGGTCACCGTACACTAAATTTATTGATGAACAGTGGAATCTGTTATCATTTGCATTAACTTTGAACAAAACTACAGAACGCCATTTGGCGGAGGCATGTGCTCAGCATTTTCAGAGTATTGCAAAGGAGTGGAATATCGATGAAAAGGTAACAACAATTGGAACCGACAGTGCACGTAACATATGACAGCAGCTGTGGAACTACTTCCATGCGAACATCTGCCGTGCTCCGCGCACAGTTTGCGAAGATCCGTACGGTTTCTCTACGCGAGAGTGGATTTGATAGTCGCAAAATTGTTGATCATTTTTAAACGCAGTTCGTCAAACGCTCGGGAATTACAACAGCAGGAAGCATCGCTTGTTCAAGATGTTGCAAGCCGGTGGAATTCTACACTGAAAACGGACCCAACGTAACAAAGTACCATTGACTAGAACCCTTGCTCAATAAAAAAAGTAAAGCAGCCATGCTCAATGACCAAGAGCTCCAGAAGCTACAGAAGTTAGAGGAAGTTCTTGAACCGTGCAGGTAATTTCTGTGTGTGTGTGTGTGTGTGTGTCTATGGAAGAGTCATTTGTGTTTAATTTTTGCTTACTATGATCATTAAAGCAGAATTCCATTACAGATATGTTACTGAACTCCTGGGAGGACAGAAATACATCTCATGTTCGGTAGTATTGCCTGCATTATGTCACTTGTCACTTGACAAGTCATGGAGCCATCAGATGATGATCCAATTTACATTGTGAGGTTCAAAAAGACATTCACTGAAGATCAGCTCAGAGGAAGGAAAATGCTAAACTTGCATGGCTCAGGATTGCCACTGCACTAGATCCCAGGTTCCCCAAACCTGAAAGGACTGAGGTGTGGGATACTATAAGCAACATGATGAAAGAGGAGAAGCAAGCACTTCTGAAACAACACATGAAGAACCACCAAAAAAAACAGACGTCCCTAATTTTGCTTTCACCCTCTGATTCAGACGCAGATGAGGAAGTAGAATCCATAAACAAAGGTTTGGATCGATATAAATCAGACTCCAGAATTGATATAGTTGAGTGTCTGTTGCAGTGGTGGACCAAAAGAAAGGCGCCACATGCAGGCCTGGAAATGACTGCAGGCAAGTATCTCGCAACACCTGCAACCACAGTGCCCTGTGGAAGGTGGTCCTCTCTCTCTCTGGGCAGCAGAAGGGCAGTCCCAGAGCATGGAGCCCACAGGATTGTTATTGCGCTAGCTAAAAACAAAAAAAGTTCACTATAGCACTCCAATTTGCTATTATTTATTTTTGTTCAGAACGAGCCCGTGCCTCACCTGCCACGACCCTCACTATCGGCGCACCGCTGGCTCATATGGCGCGACATCTCAGCCAGGACGTCCCTCTGCTGTGCTCCCTGTGCTGGCCCAGTTTGACTCCAGACCTCCTTTCCAAGCAACTTGCAATATTTCTTTCACTTGTTTACTACCGTCTCATTGATGTACATCACTTAAACCAGTCTGGCAAAGTAGCGTTCTGACACTATTATTTGTTCTTTATTATTTTTCCTCCTTTTGGTTATTATCTTACCCATATGCAAACTAAAGTAAACAACTCAGGCCAACGAGAATTACAGCCCATTAAAAGGCATTTACGGACAATAATGGTCATATCCATCCTTTGGGTTTAAATTTTTTTCCCTAGCTTAAAAGTCATTTGGTGCCTCAAATTCATCATGTGACTCTGCTGATAAATGTAAACATTTTAATGCTTTTAACATAGGCCACTTTTTCAGGAAATTCTCCTTTCAGTTAAAGGTAGTGCCATTTACTTAGAAATATAGCACTCCTGTTCCAGAGGAAAGCTGATTTTTTGAATTTCCTTTCACACAAAATGTAATTTTTATAAAAAATGCTTTAATCCAACTGTAGGTATCAGAACTACAAGTATGGTACTTATATGTTAAACATCATGGACAATATATATGATATATGTTAAATTATATATATATATATATATATAATATATACAGTGGTGGCCAAAATTATTAGAACACAAATCAAATGAAATATCTACAAAGTTATCATTATGCTCTAAAAACGATAGAATAGAGCCTCCAAATCATGTTTTGGAGGCAAAAAAAGTCAGTATTTTCAGATTTGTCAGGTGTTCGTATAATTTTGCCCACCAGTGTATATAGTATAATATATATTAATTATTGGCAGCATGTTTGTCTGTCTGAGACCCTCTAAGGCCTCCAGTGCAGTTGGCCACACAACCATCTTGTTTTGCAGCTTATAAAATGCCGGCTCAGTCGTATATCCCCAGGAATTCATGGCAGGGAAGATCCTGTCCTGGATGCTGGTCCATCATGGCACAGAGAAACACATGCAAAGCACTCACACATCATTCAGGGACACTAATGCTTCTCAGTGCCCCTGGACTGCATGCCCATGCCCATATGGACATAGGCAAGGCAAAATTAGTTATATAAAACATTTTAGATTTAACTTAAAGTGCTTTACCTTGTCATGACAAAATGCAGGTGAATTTAAAACAATGTAAACAATATATTCAAAAAAATTAAATGGGAAAGAAAAAACTTTCAGGATATTTGAAGTAGTTAAAATGAAAAATTGCAGAAAATAAAACAAATTTAAAAAACAGTAAAAAGTTTATATGCTAAAGAATCTAGTTAAAGGCAGAGGAGTATGAGTGGAGGAGTATACACATTGCACAGCCAGGAATAGCTTGGGGCATGTCCGGAAGGTGCAGACCAGAAGGTTGGAGGCCACAGCACTACCCTGATTCATGAAGCATTGTTTAATATCCTGAGTACTTAAGTATTTAGTGGAGAAGAGGAAAATCTTTTCTGTGTGTATTTTACAGTATCTTAAATTGTAAGGTAATTTGACATCCTGATTTATGTGAACCATAAATAAACCGTATTTTATGCAGATGCACATTTTGTGTGTATCTCTCTTCTCACTAGGCTGTTTTATCAAAATATTAGTCAGATTCGAGCTGCAGTTTGATTAGTTCAGCTCTTGACCAGGAATAGGCAATAAAATAGTTTTCTTTAATTCTCCAGCTGAACTTCTTGCAATGTTTGTCGACCAAGAATTTTTGGAAATTCCAAGAGAAAGAAGACATTTTAATTACTGTTTAATTCTGTTTCTGGCCAATGAGCGTCGCCGCCATTAAATCTGAGGGGACGTGCCCCCCTCACATTTCATAAATATTCGTTTGGACCCCCCCCACATTTAACATTAAATATTACCCCACACATTCAAAATGCTTCGGACGCCCATGAGAGTGTCCAGTGGGCTAGTATTACTCTGGATCCCCCATCCCTGCGATGACTCTGTGATCCATCTTCACAGTTGCGGAAATATTATTCTCAGAATTGCTTAGCATTTAACACGCTTGGGGCATATATAATTTTATTATGTTAAAATGTAATAGCGCACATTGCCTGTTCTCTTGCCTCGGTAAATGTGAAGTTGTGCTTCCTTTCATGACAGAATATCTACATGTACTTGAGCTTACACTTTCTGCTTAATATCACAGTTTCAGGTCTCACACATACCCGCAATGTCATGCCCTGCCGTCCGATCCTCCCGTGTGCCACGCCCCCTCGGTCCTCTCGTGCGAATCCGTCCCGTCCTCA
>JAODKM010000118.1:19223672-19255323 GCA_026780845.1 Petrocephalus sullivani
TATCACACTGTGGGGACATTGGGTCCCCACAACGTAATATAAACATGTCCACACACACACACACACACACACACACACACACACACACACACACCCTAGGCTGCCCAGCAGACACAGGTTGGTGGCAGGGCAGTGGCCGGATCAGAGGTGCAATTTTGACTAGCTACTACTTTAGTCATATAACAATGATATAATGAGATGAAACTTTCAAAAAGAAGTTCTTTAATTCTCACTTATTCCCACATACAAGAGCAGAGCTTAGGGTCCAGAGCATGAGGTTAGTCTTTTATCTGGTGCCCCTGTTTTGGGTTTATGGGCCTTGCTCAATACGATCACACAGTAGGATTTACTATGCTTGAGCAAATAAAATAACTGTACTGGTAAATATGTAGAGGATCACATGGTTAAAAGCAGTTACAGAGAAAAATGTGTTCCACTAAAATGCTGCACCGCAGGAAGAACTTCTCAGCAAAGGTACAGTGTTTACCACCCGGTCCTTGGGGACCCACAGTCCATGTTTCTGCTCCCTCCCAGCTCCTGTCTACAGGTCCCTAAGGACTGGATTGGGAAACACTTCCGTAGCAGTTTAGTTCCTGCCCCTGGCTTCGTGTGTACCCATCCATTCAATTATCCAGTATAGAGCTGCACTGGTTTCCAAGTCCAAGACAGGGGACTTCCCAATTGGGACACAAGCACCCCAAAACATGTAATCTGGCAAAATGACATCATGGGCAGAATGTTTCACTTTGTCAGTGTCTGTATGCCCTGCAATGGACTGGCATCCAATCCTGGGCATCCCCTACCATGTGCCCAGTGTTTCCCGAGAAAGATTCTGGGCTCATTGGTACCCTTCATGAAGACATGGTTGGTTGGATAATATAAAAATTTCTTTACTGTACCAAGAAATGTATATCAGAATAATGGCCAGGAGAACTGGTGCTTGCAAAAGTTGCCCTTTGTGTGCCTGGACCTTGTGAATGACTGGGATTCTTGTGCTGAGTTAGGCTCACCAGTACACTATACTGGATAAGTGGTTATGGAAGATAAATGAATGTTGGAAGTCCAAGAACAATCTGAGCAAAGTGACTGGGAAATTTGCGGGATGTTCATAAACCATCATCATCCTCAATTTTGTCAATTTTGACCTTATAAATACAGTTACACTGAGGTGCACCAGATACTAGCACATGTCCTTGGCTAAAAGCTGAAAAGCACAGTCCAAACTGCACAGCAGACGCAGGGACACACACCTGTGTTTTGTACCCTCCACGTCTTCGTGAACTGTGTGTCGGGAGGGACGGATTCCCCCTCACCAATGGTGACATCTTCCACAAATGACATTGATGGCGCATTTATGTTTGGACTCTCAAAATCATAATATGCCCCGATGGCCGCCTGCAGGTTCCTGTTGTGAAATGGGGGAAAGACATACAATGCGTGAAATGCAAATTAAATTAGAAATTTAAAGAACACTGTCAATCCTTATAAATATCCAGTTTTAAAAGTACAGACCAATCAGGATGTCAGTGTCGAATCCAAATTCTGAACGCACCAAAAAGCACTGACGCTAAATATAATCCTTCATTGTAGACTCCACTTGGTGACTAATCACAACACCGGCACCAGTATTCTGATGTTGGTTTAGTGGTGGTTAGTGATAAATGCGGTCATCAGACTGGCATGCCAATGCAAAACACTTCATCTGTACAGCAGCAGTTTTAAAGCACGGATTTCTTGCAAACCCAGTTCTCTGTGCAAATCACCATCATGTCTGACAGCCAAAAAAATTTATTCCAGAGCCAGAGGTGATGGTACACAGCAATAAAGTTGAATACGCAAAGTGTCATGTTTGAATAAGGCCAACTTGAAACATGTTTGTTCAACAAAATAATTCAATTTCAGTAAGCACTCTGCAGTTTCAGCACATGTTGGTTAATCCTGCTCTCTGACCCCTCACATCCCGCACCACAGGGGTCTGGTTTAAGGGGTCAATGCTGATGATTACTCGGCTGGCCAAGGGGTTCGAATCCACGACCCACACCAGCCTCAAATCCCTAAACTACTGAGCTGCACACTACCCACAACTAATCATAACACTGCTAGTAACCAGAATAACTTAATAGGTTACCAATTTTATTGAATTAACAGCTATGGAATGTAATTGTAGCTGGAATTTCATTGGTTCTCAGAGGTTGTAAAAAACACAAACATGCATTTGATTATCGCTTTGAACATGTGCCCTGGGTAGTTGTTCGCAGCCTTTGGACTGCCCTAATTATTATCTGCAGCAATTTTGTCAGGACAGCGGTTTGTGCGGAAAGTTGTGCGAATTTCCGAAAAGGGAATCAGATACCCGCAGACCCCGATTGCATACAGCGACACGGGTTCTACAGCCACGGCGCCTTTGCTTTCCCTCACACAGACACACACATTCCCAGCTCCCTGCCGCAAAAGTAAATTAGAATGACGCTTATTTATTACGGGGCTTGACATGAGGCTAAATAATGCATTCTAAACGGGGAGGTAGGGGAAGTACTATAATTCAATTAAGAAATAAAAGGGCTTCGTTTTGATTTAACGTCTGAGGGCATCTGCTAATAAAATCCCCTCTGTGGTCAATCTCTTCTAATAATGCAAGCATGTACGGGTAAAAATATTAACTGTGTGACAATAACCGTGACAATAACTGTGTATATAACCTACACAGTAATTAATTTTTTATTTTCTATTCTTCCATATGTATATAGCGAGCAGAACTTTTTTTGCACTATTTGTTTGTTTGTTTATTGTTCTGTGTTTTACATATATGTCTGCACTGGAGGAGCAGCTTTTAATCTCAATATACATGTGTATAGTGACAATAAAGGCATTCATTCAGCCATTCATAGAAAACCCAATGTTCCCTTGAAGAAGAACATCACGGTCCTACTGGGAAAACATTTTAGAACAAGAAGAGGGGGATGTTCATTTGATAACTGTTATATTTTTTGCGAAAAAGCAGGCGAGCGGGAGATCAATAGTCGCCCTTGTTCACCCGTTTTAAAGTGAGGCAAATGTGCTTTTTGCGGGGCTCTAATTTTAGCCTGTCACTATCCGGCCTGAGCGCGCGCGCGCGCGCGTCACGTGCCCAGGCCGGTGCCCCGACTCTGCGGGCACGCGCTCCGGCCGCGCGTCACAGCCGCCGCGCGCACCCGCCCCCTCGCCGAGTGAATCCGAACCGAGCCGAACAGCCGCCCGAGTGAGCGGGGAGAAGTTCGGGATGTCCTAGGTGGCCTCGGACGCGGGGGCACACGCTTTCCCGCAGTCATTCGGCGTGTGGTGACTGAGCCGGCGTGCCGAGGGAGGCGAAGGACAGCGGCGGCGGAGACCCGGCCGCCAGTCAGCTCGGTGCGGACCTCCCGCACAGCGACACCCCCCGGGAGGCATGTTTACCCGGACGGCGAATAACACGCACGAGTCCGGCCGTCCCTGGCGCGAAGCCGCCTCCGATCGCCGCCGGACTTTGCCCGCTCGCCCTTCGCCTGCTGCCCGCCTATCTGTACAAATGCGGGCAGCGTAACAGTTACCTACAGAACCGGCAACACGCCGAGCCCAAGTTGTCGAACCTGCATTTTCTCCGTGTCGTGGCTCGCTAACCACACATTTATGTCTCGGCCGCGTTCGGCCGCGAGCCAAACGCCGGGCAAGCGCTGCGCGCAGCAGTGTGCCAGTTCCCCGAAGGCGCAGGCCCCGTATCCCCGGGCTCACCAGTTGGTCATATCCAGGAAGAAGGCGCAGCCGGCGGGATTGAGCTGAAAGCCCAGTAACCTCTGGAATTCGGAGATGAGCACGTCTTTGTCGGTAGTTCCCATACAGTTGAATTTCTGCATGAGCTCCGGGTCCAGATCTAAGTCCATGCCCTCCATGGCAGATGTCCCGGGGCAGCAGCGGAGCAGGGAAGGGGGGGTGGGGGGTCTCTCTCCTAATTTAGTCCGAGGCCTCGTTCACTCATAACAACTGGCCCAATACGCATGACTGGGGACAGCGCCTGACGTCGCCAAATGAGAGCGTGTGTGCGCGTCACGATGCGGGTTATCGGCGCCGCGTCATCGCTACGGCGGCCCGGGGACGCGCGGCTGCCCGCCGCGGCGTCATCGCTACGGCGGCCCGGGGACGCGCGGCTCCCCGCCGACTGCGCCATGCACGCACACTGAGTCCCTCGGGGCGATGCTACGCCTCCAAGCCACCGATGCGAAGACCGACAGCCATCAACTTATCCAGTACCCAGTACAGGGTGGGGGTGAATAACAATAATGATGATGATGATTATGCGTATTATTATTATTATATTTTTATTATTATTATTATTATGGTGACGTGAGGTGGGTGGATAAGGGGAATATACATCTCAGACTTTCTCCCTCTCCACCTTGTTCATAAATTTGAATTTCATGTTCCTTTGGTTGTCTATTTTATCAACTAACTCTTGTTGTAACTCATTCTGTATAATTAGTGTGGGTAACTGCAGGGTTACGATCTGGTGGACTTCGGTGTTAAAATGTTGGTATCCAAATGCAGCTTTTGACTCCTGAAATTTTGGTACGACATTAAAAGGCTGGGAATCCCTAATGTAGCGTAATGACTATGAATAGCAGCAATACCGCCAAGACTGTTGGTGGCGCTATAACAACAGCCTTTATATTACCTTAGAGGTCAACTATTGTCTCGTGTTTGTTTCCGGGTGATGCGCAGGAGACGCGCTTTCCCTCGTTTAAGATGCCGAAGTAAGTTTTCGCTTGATTGCTATTCTTTTTCTTTGCTCTTTTTATTGAATATCTTGTTTACCAGTTAAATCGTGTCCGAAGTAGTAAATACTGGTTATATTTAAATACCGTGTGATTATGCCAAACGAGCGTTTGTCCACATAGCTTATCAATGGACGTATAATGTAATGATCGCCCCCTACCACCACCATTGGCTTATTAATTGCGGAAGGTTTTAATCTGTAAGCTTTAAAATTGAGTTTCCCTGTTTTGTGTAAGCGTTGTTTGTTCTAATAATCCTGCGTGATTTAAAAACTAGTTACACGTTCATCTAATGTTTATCTTCCCGTTGGGTATTGGAGCCACGCTTTCACAAAGTATAGGTTGGATTTTTTTTTATCTTAGGTGTTTATTGGCGTTTACATTCTTTGTGGCTATAGTTCTCTATTCTTGAAATGCACGTTCAAAATATTAACCTGAATGGTTCTTTAACAGATGTGTATGAATACTGTAATAATTCCCCCCCATTTCAGGTTTTATTGTGATTACTGTGACACCTACCTAACTCACGACTCGGTAAGTCGGCATAAGTGCATAAGGGAATCTACGCATATAGTCGTATGATGGCCCATCATTTATGTTCTACATTTATTTCTGGTGGAGAATAATAGAACTTTTAAAAGGGGATCTTTTATCAAGGCTTATTTCTTCAGCCTTTAAGATACTAACTTCTGCCATTGTCTTATCAGCTGTATTTGATTTATAATGTATGTATTACTGCATTGTTTGCTGTGTCTTTCATTTCTGCTTGTATCAGTGCATCACACAAAAATGATTATCTTGTAGCCTGTGATGTTAATGATGCAGGTTCAAGTGTATAAGCATTATTTTACATTGTATCCTCTGTCCTGTACATAGATGAGGCAATATGAACTTTGCTGTCCTGTGCTTAGACCGCTGCAGTATAAATCCTGATTTAGTTGAGGAAATTTGTTTTTTTGGTGGGTGCCTGAAAGGAATCTACTGGATCTAGGACTTGGTGACTTTTAATTCTTGCCTTTTCCCAATAGCCATCTGTAAGAAAGACGCACTGCAGTGGCCGTAAGCACAAAGAGAATGTGAAGGACTACTACCAGAAATGGATGGAGGAGCAGGCACAGAGTCTTATCGATAAGACGAGTAAGGAGCAAGGGAAGATCGCATGAACTGTCAGAATAGCTGTTATCCTTTTTTTTTTTTGTGGTCTTCTGATTAACTAACTAATGGATGAAGCTAAAGTAGAATGTCACCTGAAAGTCAAAAGCATTTTTAAGCATAAAATATGAAACTGTGAATATGAACTAGGTTTACTCTATGTACTGCATTGATCGCTCACACACTCTTACACACTGTCTAGAATATTGTACAATAGAGTATATCTCTGTCAAAGACACTAGGGGTTGCAAGGTGACCAGTATATACCTAATATTGAAGCAGGGATTTGTAAGAACTGTCATAGAATAAGGTGGCTGATCCTTGTACTGTAGCATGTCCAACAGAGACTGGCAGTAAGTATTTCTGTGAGGGATCTGTGTTTAATGAGTCTTGTCACTGGTTTTCCAGCGGCTGCGTTTCAGCAGGGCAAGATTCCTCCCTCTCCTTTTCCTGGGGCCCCACCTCCTGGTGGTGCTATGCTTCCCCCTCCTAGTCTCAGTAAGTATGCCAGTTTGAGTACTGAAGTGTTCACCAATGAAAATGATGCCAGCATTGCTTAGGTTGTTGCTTTAATTCTGGCAGTTTGTGAAACAGCTTTGTTTGTTGCAGATGGTCCACCTCGGCCGGGCATGTTGCCAGCGCCCCCTATGGGCGGTCCTCCCATGATGCCCATGATGGGTCCACCTCCACATGGTATGATGCCTGGTGGACCAGGTAAGCCCATGTCTCTCTGTTAGTGTCACAAGCAGTGATACTGAAATTAGTAAAATTCATCTATAGGACTACAATTTAGGCTGATTTTACAGACTCTCTAAATTAGGTTTTTAGTACATTTGAGACAAGCAATTTTAGGTTTTTTCATTGAAAGCTAATCTTAAGCATCGTATTTAGATTGTTTTTAATGGCTTTTAATATTTTGTTTATTATTTTTTTTAATAACCTGTTTGGTTCTTTAATTTGTTTTAAGACCTGTATACTCTTGCCTTGAATATAGTCTTAATTGCTGGAATGGCATTAAGAGTCAGTATAACTGGAAGTACAATTTTGTTTGATTTGCCTATTATGTATGTCAAGTACGGCAAGAAAATGCAGTTTGGTCAGATTTGTGTTGCTGTGTCAGGTTCCTGACTTAGGAAGTGAAGTTGGCCTTAATCTGTACTGAAGATTGCAGAGACTTTTTAGTTTTTCAATTTTGTCCTGTTGGCCAAGCTTCCCTGACAGGCCCCTCCCCCTTTCCCAGCAGGCCCTGGCATGCGACCACCAATGGGTGGCCCCATGCCGATGATGCCCGGCCCACACATGATGCAGCCGCCCGCTCGACCCATGATGCCACCCGTTAGACCCGGCATGGTGTGCCCAGACAGATAAGCTGTCAGTGTGATCAGCTCCCTGTGTTCTCTCATTAGATACTTTTTTTTTTTTAACGTAATAAACTTTTTTCAGATTCTTTTAATTGTGGATGTACCTTTCATACACTTTGTGACATTGTACAACTGCAGTAAATTGTGAATGGACAAATACTGGGTGTTTTTCAGTTGGATCTAGAGTAAAATGCTTTCATAATATGGTTAAACTGTAGTTTAAATACATCTTGTGTAAATGTCTATCATGTTGTGCCTTTGGTCTCAGATGTTTAAAAAATCATCAATATAAGGTACAGATTGATTTTAGGAAGACTATAATAACTGCTGAGTTGTTTTATTCTGTTCTGCTTTTTTCCTTTGACCAGTTTCCCTGCTAATTTTCTGGTCCTGGCTGCAGACGCATTGTAGATTATTTATAAATCTACAAGTCTGCCATGAAAATCAGCTCAGATGCCAGTCAGATTTTACATTCACATTTAAGTCTCAGTATCAGTGCAGTTTTTTATGAAGACCACACACCTTGTTAAATGTTTAATTTTTTTATATAAACTCCAGTCGGGCTGGAAGAAACTATTTTGATAATTGATTCACTGTATGATCAAGCGATCAACTAATAAATTAGATGGGCCACAACAAGTTTAAAGAGAAGTGCGAATGCTTTATTTTGAAGAAAAAAGGAGGTAGTCATAGGTATAATAAAACCTTTACAGCGTGAAAAGGGTCTCCTCTTAAAGTGACAAAGCGGAATAGTAACAAGGATCTGTTTTTGCCTTATGAGCTTGCTTATGATTGTACTTAATACTGTCTTCTATGATGGTTTTTTCATAAGTGATGCTGTTCTGGCGTTTTGAAATCTTGGTGATAATATTCGCCGAATTGAGACGTGCTTATTTTGTAGCTAAGATTTCAAAATACAGTGGTATACCATATTACTGTAATTCCCCCAAGCACAGTAACAATGTCAAAATTATAAAAGATTGCCCGTTTCATTACAATGCTTTTTTGCAATACATCTTCCCATTGTCTAGTGGAGTATCATTTCTGTACGCATGTGCCCAGCGTGAAAATCTACTGATAAATGTAGTATGACCACAAGAATCTGTGTTCAGACTGTAATGGCACATGGAAAAGTCAAGTATGAACTACGCTTAACACAACATTGTTAGGTGGTGATTTCATTATACATGATTTATGCAGAAAACCACAGAAACACAACCAATCGATGACAAAATTCAACTATTTTTGACAGTTTCTTACCTATATTATTGAGTAGTTGTTGTACTCCTAAGCTTGAGTAAAAAAGGAAAAGGTATTTAACTGTTCAGTTTGTGTTGTGTATCAACCCAACAATGAACAATCATTTTAAGTAGGGATGCGCTGATCTATCGGCCAGAGAGTCACAACCATATTTGTGGCATGGATGGCAGTGCAAATGCGCGTAAATAATGTGAGGAGTGCTGGCCTGAGTACACAACCCTGTGTTGTGCCTGTGTTCAGAACCAACGTGGATGATGTATTATCTCCCATTCTAACCACCTCAGGCTTGTTGGTAAGAAAGTCCCTGATAAACCGTGTCTCTGGACAGTACAGTACAGACGCACTAAAATGTGTGTACTTTGGAAAATCTTCAGTGTGAGTGAAGCGGATGCAAAATGCGTTTTCTGCAATAAATGTAAGGTCCAGATACGCCGTTGGGGAACTAATGCAAAGACAAAAACCAGCAAGCCAACCAACATCAACACAACACAGAGAACACCCCTCTCGCTTTGGTTACACACACTCGGTTTGAAGAAGCTAGCAAAGCAAAAGCTGCTCAAACTGAAGCCAGCGGAGCATGTTCGGAGCGATCTACGAGCCGGGAGTCTCTCCTGTCTTTCATTGGTATAAGCAGTGAAAAGAGCAAAGGAATTATGAGAAAATTTCTATAATTCATGGCACGGGATGAAAAGCAGTTTTCCTTAGTTGAGGATGGAGGCTTCAGAAATATGATGAATTAACTCTGCCCAAAATACAGAATACCGAGTAGGTGTTACTTTTCGGATGTCGGGCTGCCGGCGATGTTTAATTTATTGTCATGTCACATACGTAGCCTGCTACAAGCGGATCCCAAAGCAGTATTCAGTTTTACAGCCGATTCCAATTCTGTTCATAAAGAGAAACTTGCCATTAATGCTTAAGTAGTGGCATTTTGGTTATAATATATTGCCAAGACAAAAAAGGTGCTTTCATATATTTTTTTTACTTACTGCACCTATTATTAATTGAGAGAATGTATCAAACTTTTATTTGGTGTTGTATTTATTTGTTTGTTTAGTTTTATTTGAATTTGTAAAGTTTAATAAGATTTTGATATGAGAATAGTTTTGCATTAAAGGAAATGAAATGTTTGCTTGCAGTTGGCGTTCAAAAAAAAAAAATCGTTATCGGCCCATCGCACTTACAAAAAAATCGACCAAGAAAATTGCAATCAGTGCATACCTAATTTTAAGCCATAAGAATCAAGGGAAATTTGTGAAGTTGAAGCTGTATATTTTTCCAGCCACTGAAAGATGCTGGTCTACTCATGTCCATTTTTGGAGTGATGAGCCTGGGAAGCTATTTCACAGTCAGAAGGGGCGGGGGGACCATTTCAGGTCAGCAAAGGCACAATGAAACCACATTTTTCTTCCCTCCTTTGTTCTTTTCATCAGTCCAACCCAAAATTTTTGTGGTGGTTGGTAACAGAACAGTTATAGTGATCTGGTCTGTCCAGGTTCATTTCTTACACTGCAGCCCATAGGAAGCAGGGAGGAAGGTGCACTCTCGTAAATTGCTAGAGAACCTATTGCTTTTCTTACTAGTAATTAGCATTTCAGTAACTCTTGGAATGAATGATCTTCTCAAAGTAAATGATGAATATTTTTTTTCCTGTTAACACATTAACACTGCCAACTGTTAAAGGTAAGGGAAGCAGGCAAAAGGTTCATTAGTATGTCTTGGAACTGATCATAGTTTTAGAAGTCCCCCCCCCAAATTGTACTGTAGAGGATCTAGCGGGGAGCCCCGAATTTCTAGTTACACCCCTGTGCTCAGGTGAAAGTACTCTATCAAGGATACCTGTTTCTCTTGTTCGTCCATGCACCAAAGAAGAACCCCCTGTGCTTGCCATAAGGATTCATTACGCCCTTGGATCCTTGAAAGAAAAAAGAAAGAAGATTAATTGTCATTGTTGACACACCACAACAAAATCTGTCCTCTGCATCTAAACCAGGTGACATAGCAATGGGCAGCTATTACAGCCCCAGGGAGCAGTGCTTGGGGGTGGTACCATAGTGGTTCTTGTAGGTCAAGGATTCCAAAGCTACATTTCCTGTTAGTTCTCAGCATTTAACCCATGTGACATTGTGACACGGCACTGGGCAGCTATTTCAGCACCCAGGGAGCAGCGCTTGATACCTTCGTACTTGCAGGTCAGGAACTCAAACTGGTAACCTTGCGATTACACAGTCGCATCCCTAACCATTACGGCCACCACAGATTCTCAATGAAACTGAGGTCTGGGGTTTTACTGTGCCATTTTAAGCTACTCATTTGAACCCATGACAGGGCACACTCACACCTATCATTTGGGTCGCCAACCCATCACAGGGCACACTCGCACCTATCATTTGGGTCGCCAACCCATCACAGGGCACACTCACACCTATCATTTGGGGCGTCAACCCATTACAGGGCACACTCACACCTATCATTTGGGGCGTCAACCCATTGTAGGGAACACACCCACATCATTTGGGGCGCCAAACCCATCATAGGGCACACTCGCACCTATCATTTGGGTCGCCAACCCATCAGAGGGCACACTCACACCTATCATTTCGTAACAATGTGTTATCTCCAGTTCACCTTCAGCAGGGAGGTAGGGTGGAAACTCCAAACTCTTAATTGTGGCTTCAGCCCTGCTTACGGTCAGTGTCCTTCGCGATGGTGTTCAGTTTCAGTCAGACAGGCTTTCCTTTAGATTTGCACAGCATTTGGCTCTATCCATCTTGCCCTTAATCCTGGCCATTTTCCCAGACCCAGCTGAGGAAAAGCATCTGCACAGCTTCTTGCCTCCTCCCCACTTCACCATGGGGCTGGTGTTCTCAGAGTGATTAGAACTGGAAGCCTTTATTTGGCATACTCCCATTCAGATCTCCTTTGTGCTTTTTCTCAGCACTCACCGAAAAGCCAGCTCGGTGGAGCACCCAGGCTTTTTGGGTCCCATGGTTCTTTTCACGCCAGCTCCTTAAATTTGTGTATATTGGACCGGTCTGTCTTTGGACCTCATTCTTTGGTTTTGGTTCTGCAAACCACGGCTACCAGTGACAGACTTCTGGTTGCTCTGACCATGAGTTATCCCTTCAGCCTTATCACACTTCTGAGTGTGGTCTTCCAGTGAGTCCAGCACACTGCAATATCACAAGGGAAGATGTACAGAGTAAGAACAACAAATTTCAGTTTTATTGATACTTCTGTTGATATCCATGGTTTTTTATTCAGGTCGTTCCACACAAAGTTTCAATACTGTACATTCATCAAAACTAGGCTAACTCATCATAATGACCGGTGTGTAGTTTTCAAATGTGCTTTCAACATTTACAAAATTGCTGGAGACATGTGCCCAGTGAGGCTAAATGCTATTAATAATCAGCATAGGAAAAAAAAATACAGACATACACACATCACAGGAGTCATTACAGCGCTTTTACCACTTGGGGGCACTCTCCCCTCTATATACAGCTGTCTGCATCCTTGTCATTTCCGAGGAGTGCATCTCTAATCCAGCTCCAGTTGATTAAACAACAGATATTGCTTCTACAGAGACAGAGACGGTAGTATTGTCTGGCTTTTAGAAGACAAAAAGTTCAATGAATGAGCCAGGTAAGCACTATGAGCTCAGCTAAAGGTTTCTTTTTAGTAATAAAAAAAGCATTTACATCCACATACAACAATAATATCACTCATGGTAACTGTGCTTACAGACTGCAGTGTTAAGACATACATAAACATATAAATACATATATATTTACTTTGCAAATAAATAAATTTCTTTAAAGAAAATATCTTTTTATCTTTTATTGTTCTATTATTATTGCACACATAGTAACAATATACCTGTAATGAAAACGATCAATGTTTACATCCCATCTGTGTTGGCTGGAGGTGAGTCAGATTCCTGAAGCCTAAAATACTGAAAGTGCCTGGCAGGGACGTGGTGAAGGCAGCACAGATTTTCTAAAATGTAAAAGGTACGGCCTCTGATAGGAAGGAGGCTTTTTTATCTCTAAGCAAGCGGGAAACTCAACCACCTACACCGAATGACCCTAAGGGGGCGCTGAAGCTGCATACCGAGTTAGCTAGAGTCATACATATAGGAAAAAAAATTCTGCAGGTTTTTTTATATACACCGATACACTGAACCGGGATTCACAGTGCAGATAAGGTTACGCACACCATCACGAGATCGAAACGGGTCAAACAGGAAACGTTTCACATTACATGGCCAAACCCGGAGAAGTGTTCAACAAACACGATGCCCTCCAGCTTTTCTTTAATCCAGTAAGAGATTTGGAATACTCCAACTACAAAAATTAAAAGTATTTTCAAATATACATTGATGTATATACAACTCACAAGATGAAAATATTTACTCTCACTTGAACAGATTAACCTTTGTTAATATATCAGAATGTACACTGACATATACACATTTTACAATAATAGAAATATAGCAGTTGATTTTAGAGATAATAGCATGGCTTCTAGTATTACATAAAATGATCATTAAAGACAATAAAAATAAACAAATAATTTCGTATTTGTGTGTATTTTATAAACCACAAGGACAGAGGTAAGGAAATATGACCCGGTTTTGTAATTGCAGGGAACAGACGTCCTGTTTCAAATGATTACACTTTAGGGGTTATACCTCCAATCAAGTGAAAGCCACAAACAGACACTGACAGAGCAACAGCAGACATAGAGACGAGCCTGTTAAGTCCTCATAGTAAAGTATTACACTGGGAGATATAAAGGCTTCACACAGCAATGACTTTTCTAGGAGGACTTAAATATGGTGTTTCACCTAATTCAAGCATATTTACATCTCTGAGATTCGGCTGGGTTTCCTCCAGTATCCCTCAGCAGTCACTCTCAATTGCTCTCTACTGTCCACAGACTGAGTATCCTGAGATAGACTGGTGTCTTACCCAGGGTGTTTTGACTTATGCCCTGTGCTTCCTAGGATTTGGTCCATGATCCATAATGGACGAGACAATAAATAAACCCGTTAATGTTCAACAATATGCTATTAATCCTGACTAGGCAGGAATGAGTGATAACCAACAGCATGGCATCCCAAAACTTAAATAAAAGAATTTAATATCCTTATTTCTGGAATGCAAATCATTTTTTGTTGTGTACACACTTATTGTTGCTTACTAAAAGTGCGTTGGCAGGGTTATATTTAATTGCAAGTGACACGCTCATCAATGTGCCTTGTATGAAATTATTCCTTTGTGCTTTGATGGCGGAAAGACTTGAATCAGCTGTAACAAGCATGGGGAGGTCAAATCTTTATCCACATTATCCGGATTGTGCAGTCATTGTTAGGGACACAGATAGCATGTGCTTCCGCTGTGTGCTTCTTTGCTATTGTAAAAGTGTTGTAAAACTGTGTTGTATCCAGACAATTGTTCTCATAGCCATGGGCAAACAGAAAACGTCGTGGGCTCTAGCTGTGGCAACACCCACAAGAACAGTAGGTAAGGGTTTGTGCACAAGCAGCACTAGCACCGCGAATTTGGAATGCTATGCATGGAACCACTGGAGCAGAGAACAGCATTGCAGTGTTTTTGAACTGATACAATCAGTGCTAATTTGAGAAGCAAACACTAGGGCTACTCAAATGTTCCTAACAGGAGGAGCCAGCGACATAGCACAAAGCACACCTCTAAGAAAAGCAAAGAGGAACATGACACACCAAAGATTAACACTAGGAATTTCTTGCTCCAGGTTACTGTCACCTGGAGATCAGGGTTTCATATGATACGAGCAGCACTGGATAAAGCAGGCTCATAATCCGACTCTGCATTCCTGATTGTCTGGCCATCCACAAGGCTTCCTGCAACAGTGTGCCAAGTGGTCACTGCTAACAGGTTAGCATGCGCAGCAAAGTAACACTGCCTTATGAGATGGGATGGTGTGGAGGCCCAACACAAGAGGTCCCTAGTAGCCACATGGGGTGGGATACTCTTTAATGAGATACCCTACTGTGACTCAAGCACACGCCAGACTCCAGGTACATAAAATTAAACTATCGCTAACCATCAACCAGCTATGTAGATGTCATGTAATTTCGACTTAATCATCCTCTTTAAATTTTCTGCTTGTGCTATTCAGGGTTGCGGGGGGTTCGGAGCCGAATCCTGGAGACTACAGGCGCAAGGCAGGGAACAACCCAGGATAGGGTACCAGCCTATCACAGGGCACATGCACACATCTCACATTTCAGCACTAATGGGGTTATATTAATTGCACAAACCTACATAAAACACACAGGTTAATAAGGGAATCATATTATTGAGATTTGTCGGTGTGCCTATTCTCAATTCTCACAAATCCAGAATAGATGAAAAAACAGCAGGATCCTTTCAAAACACCAGAAATGACACATGAAAAGCATCTTGCCCAAAACTAGAAAGATGTTGTGCCCCAGTGACACGTGGAGCCCAGCTGACGGAGAGCTCCCCGCGGGATGCCGATTTGGCTTTGGACAAACCAGACAGACACATTATGAGCTGATCTGTGCTGACAATCCATAAAACCAAAAGATGGCAGGGTCAAATGAGTGCTATTACTGCTTTATCTTTATGTGGGCATCTGACATACTGGGATAATAATAATCATTTACTTTTATAGAACCTTTCTAATATTGAAGGAGAGCAAAGCAAAGAAAGCCCAAAATGGCAATGTTTTCATAATCCATTAATGTTTGACGACTTCTCCTCACCCACAGGAAATGACAGTAACGTTTCGCAGGTCTTGCAGGCATCAGTCAGGGAGGTAGGCACAGAGCACAAGCCAGCATAAGACTCTGAATCTATCTACTTTTGTTGAAATGTAGCCAAATGGTTCTGCATCTCCATAATTTCAGGTGAAATTCAGCCTTTCCGTTTTCATGAAACGTTACTAGTGCTTCGAAGGGTCCGATTATTTTCACTCAAAGTGTATTCAACGTGTGTGCTTAAGGTTGTTACCTGTATTCTACAGACATACATATACTTATTACTTTATCATTACAGTGTTTGTGTGCCATACTACTCAGAGCCACAAAAGCTTTTCTAATGGCAATAAATCACGAAACATGCTAAATCACAGACAGCTCGTGTGATCAGAAAGAGGTGCATCCCATAGCCAAATGAGTGTGGGTCGCTGGAAAATTGATTTATGGACATAGATCCAAGTCGGGGCAGGGGCTTCTCTATCGCTCCACACTGATGACACGGACTCGGCCCCACAACACGCGTGCAGCCACGGTTTCGAGGTGGCGACTGCGGTAGCTAAACTGTTCTTATCAAACCCCATCCCCTTCCTTTATAAATGCCAAGGATCTGACTGCACCAAACACCACGATTATGTGTTTTTTTATCCCTTCCTGGGCCTGTGGTAAAGAGACCAATACTAATGGACTCCGAGGAGCTCAGAGAGAATAAGGCAACGCAACGCAACTTTCCTGAATATACAGAACAGAAAAAAGCAGAGCTTTGAGTTTGCAACTTTACAAGCCTTAGTTAGCTACCTATGATGTTTGTACACCCCTTCTTTGGGGAAAGAATCTGGGTCTGAGAGCTTATCTCCCCTTTCAGGCCCTCCTACCCCACCCATAGCCCGGTACTAGTTGGGCTCAAGTTTGGGGTGTTGCAGTGTTTCGGGCACCTCAACCAGTGGAGCCCTGAGAGATGGTGGGGAGTCTTCTCCCTCCGACAGACATCATCACAGCAGCACATGGGGTAGGTACCTCCTAATTCACTGAAGTCGTTGGACCTATCTGCAAGCTCAGGGGATGGAATGGGTTAATAAACAGATTTTGAGTCCGGGGTTTCCCTTCTCTTCACCTGGAAGGAGGGGATATAACTATGGGCCAGGGTTGTGGGACATTCTGCCTGGAGTGTGAGGGGGTTGAGGTGGGAGAACACTGTACCAACCCTGGCTGGCCTCTCTGAGGGGTGGGATGGAGTGCTGGAGGAAGGGGAGCTGGCTGGGGATCATAGCTCAGACTCGGGTGTGGTAGCCATCTGGTATCCGGTCCCATAGCGGCTGACAGGGGCGCTGTTGGTCATCTCCATGGGGGAGGTACCGCAGGGGCCCAGATAGGAGCGGTGAGTGGGCATGGGTGAAGGCGTCTCGCTAGGGTTCTTGCTGAGGATGAAGCGTGTCTCATCTTGGTCCTCCAAGTTGGACATGTCCTTCATCATCCCCTTCTTGTAGGAGACAGACAGCTTGTTGGAACCATCAGACATCAGGTTGAACTGCCGGGCAATGAAGACGATGGGCAGCGGCAGCATGGCCACCACGATGAGGGCGAAGCACATACCCATTGCCCAGGGTGGGTAGCTCTGGAAGCGCTCTGCAGCCTGCAAGAACAGAAGTATGGAGGATGGTAAAAATCCCCAGATGTCATCCGTGCCCTGCCTCAAATATCGAGGATACATCGGTTGCATCCTCGTCAACAAGAACAATGCCACGATTCACTGCGTATTCGTTCCTGGCAGGCAAGTTAGAAAGGTCATTCTTGCCAAGACCACAGGATGATCTTTGTGTTCTTGGTGCTGAGATACACCGCAGGACATGTAAAAAGGGTGAGGCCCGTGCACAAAGTAAACTATTGGATAGAACATTATTCTGGGGGGAATACAGAGAGACATCATTGGCTGGAGTAGAGTCCTAAGGACCTAAGGACATTAAACACAAGAAAAATGTGACGGGCTGGAGGTCCTTTAACCAAGGCACTGACAAGATGAGCTGAAACTAGTGTAGTAAAACTCCAAAACTTGGAGACAAGACTGTTGCCTTGGTTTTATCCACTAGGATTTATTTCAAGTGCAATGCATGCAGGATTAGTCCTATACTTAATATTTTGAGAAAATACAAAAAATACAATTCACTGACCAGGTCCTGTACCCAGGCATTGTACCCTGGTGGGACGACGGCCATCTCGATGACGGTGGCAGTGATGAGAATAATCAGACAGAATGGAGAGACATACTTCCACATGTAGAAGTAGAAGCGATAGGGTCGAAAGCCCAGCATGTCCTCCAGGTCTTGCATGAACCTGATGGCCAGGGAGCAACAGGAACAGGTCACACGAGTCCAGACTCTAAGTACAGTATGAAACAGACATGCCAGGTGGCAATGCACTGAAGCGTTAAAGGCTGAAGATTAGTAATACGAAATAAAAACACAACATTCCATCAATAAAGCATTGTGTCACTTAAAACTAGATAGGGCAGTTTAGCAAAAGAATTTAGACAACGGAGTCTGTGAAATTTGTGTTTAATTTGTTCAAAAACATTCCCAGATATTAAAGTTGCAACTGGTCAAAGAAAACAGACACACATACAGACATACAGACGTCACATAGAAGCCATAACCCGGCTCTGCCAAATAAAAACAAATTGTAAGCTGATACATAATCAAGCTAATCAAGAGCTAATATATAAGTTACATTACAAAAAATCTGATGAAAGTGTACATGTATGAAGTCATCTATTTAACTAGTATTTGTGATTGTACTAGTTAAAAATTGTATTGATGGTGGTCGTTTGTATAGATTATTTTATATTGCTAATTTGAACAACTTAATGTTGATAGCCAGATAGCTAGCTACCTAACATCACTGTTAATTGTGACTATAAAGTGTAATTAGTTAGTATCTTGTTGACACTGACATATCTGCCTCACTGACAACAATCGATATACGTCAATTTAAAACATTAAACCATTCACTGGCGGCTGTGGTGCAAAGTATGTCTCATTATGATGTTTTAAGTTTATTTTGTAAAGTAGTTTCTGAAAAAAAACGTGTTTTTTTAATAAGTGTTTTTCATTGGACAATGACAATATATTAGTTTGGTGGTAACCGGTGACCGTAATTGAGCAATCTTTTGTTAAATACAGATATGTGCAATTTCCAAGTCTGGCGGTAGTTAGCATACACCCACTGTGTAGTGTGATGTGTTAGTGCACTTGTTTTTTTTTTCCTCACTATGACAGAAATACAAAATGTGTCAGCCATCTGTGCAGTGGGTTCTGATGTTTGCATTACTGAACATGTAATTCCCCATATATGCATTTGAATACGGTAAACGGAGACTGAAATTTGTTTTAGTCAAATTGTTCCAGACTGACACTCTGTTCCTGATCAATTCAGGCAAAATCTCCAGGATGTCAATGAAGGCTAGGGTTATGGGTTTTGAGAAATTTTCCTCAGAATGACTACACTGATGAAGGTTATGGTTATGGATTATAGTCACTGGGCCACTCGGTACCTCTTGGTCCCATAGATCCATGCCACTGAGATGTTCTCTAGGATGACAACAATGGTGAGGGGCAAGCCAGCAGAGTAGTCATCGAACATAGTCACAAAGTAGTTCCCTGATCTCTGGACGAACAGGAGGCCGAATAGGAAGGCGACAATGCAACAGCACACTGGGAGAGGGAGAGAGGGAGAGAGAGAGGGCGAGAGAGAGGGCGAGAGAGAGGGAGAGAGAGAGGGAGAGAGAGAGAGAGGAGACTTGCTCTACAATGATTTATAACTGCTTATTTTGCTTGACTCTGAACTCCAAAAGTCAAAAGTTAAAAGATAAGGATAAATCAGCATCACCAAGGCGCTTGCGAAGCTCGTACCTGTGAACACTTCCTTGCGCACCTTGAAGGTGTCGAGGACAGGTGTGGTGATACCCTCCATTGTGCCAATCATGCTTCCCAGGCCAAGGTTAATGAGCATGAAGAAGAACATGACGGACCAGAAGGGTGAGGCCGGGAAGTGCGTCATGGCTTCAGTGAAGGCGATGAAGGCCAGGCCTGTGCCTTGGACCGCCTGAAAGGGAAAAAGGATGAGAAAGAAGTCATCCCCAATTCTCAGCCCTGCTATGCTAACATCCAACTGTTACAGATGGGTCACCATGGAGATGACAGGCTAACTGGCAGCACAGAGAGATAGAGCAGAGAGCAGAGACAGACGGGACAGAGAATGGAGGTGGCAAGCTGTATGTACAGAGAGGGAAAGGAGAGAATGAACCAGCAGATAAGAGTGAGAAATGGAAACCTGTGTGTCATATTTTAGCCAGGAATTCAGCTGTAATTTCATAGTGACATATTTATGGCTCTTTGAGACAGTGAAACAAAGCGTCCATTTCTGCCACTCTCTCTGACAGCAGGAGTAACAGACTTTAATAGTCATTGTTTTCCTCCATAAAGCATATTTAAATATTGCTTTAAACTGTGTAATAAAAAAGGCTGTTAAACAATGGCTGATGCCCAAGTTTACGGGTCTTCAGAAGAGCCTCAGACAATCACAGGCACCATTCATTTTAAATATAAATAGACAGACACTGAAAAAGAGAATCCTGAGAATCCTCCAGTTACGCCAATGAATACGCTAACCTTGTTCAGCTCATCCTCCAGCAGGCAGGGGTCCAGGCCCAGCTGGGAAAAGCTGCCTTCCCTCACCGTCTTGATGACACCGTACATCTCGGTGTAGTCTGCACTGGTCAGGTGGGAGAAGTTCACATGCGGGGGAATGAGGTCGTAGCTCAGCACATGAGAGTTAAGGTAGCCGAGGATCTTCTCAGCGTTCCTGCAGGGGTTAAGAATTCAGGTCAGATCATTAATGGTAAAGGACAGAGACCATCTTGCTGCCCAGCTGCTCGTCATTCATGCTGGAGTAATTAATCTGATGTAAAACTACTGGAAGTGATATAAACAAAACAATACTGGTATAAAACAATATGAGTGTCTCAGTAGACACTCTGCTTCTGCGTAGGGGTGGGTTTGAGTCCCACCCCTGCCACGTGTTGTCTTGGATACCTGCTGTCGGTAGGGGTACAGTTGGCATCTGTATGTTGCCCATAGTAAGTGTTTGGGTGTGTTTCTTAGGTGTTTCCCTAATCCAGAGCCTCCAGAGCACCCCCTACTGGGTAAGTGTGCAAGGTACAACCCACTGACCCAGTGGTGGAATTCAGGTGGACAGCCAAATGCGCTTTATGTGTGTAAGTTTTTTGGTGTCTCTGAAAACCTGTCTTCTGGTCAGTTCAGCTCAGATTCACACAATATCAGTATGTTTGATTGATTCAGCACAGAGACTACTCATAATATCACTGAGCAGCTCACATCCAGTTCAGCTAATCTTAGTAATTATTCCGAAAGCTAGGAGTTATTAAATATGTATAACATAAAATGTGCTACTCAATGGGAAGACTGACCACACAATTACCAGGCTGTGGGTGTTGTCTGTGCAGTTAATGTGTTCTCCCTGCGTTTACATGGGTTTCCTCTGGATATTCAAACTGGTTTGTCCAAAGCAAGTTGTAGTTTTATCCATTTATGGAGCCTAACACTTCTCCTGCAACACGCCGCCGCCCTGCTCCGCAGCCCTCTGGCTTTTTCACACTCCCATTGCCCTTTCAAACTGCAAACTGATGCCAGGAGCTCTTGAGTTCTTAACGCTGCTGCATGCAATGGCTGCTTTTGAATTTAATTTTTTCAGCAGACAATTTTGTTTAAGCGCAACATTAAAAAAAAAAAACAGTGACTAGTAATGTCACTACCAGAAGTGCAGAGGTGCATCAGAGGTGGGTAACAGGTCCAGCGGGTAAAAGTCCTGAGAAAGATTTTGTTTCAAGCAACCAGTTGACTATGAAGAGTCACAGTCACAGAGTACTCAACTGGTTGGTTGAAACAAAATATTTCTCTGGCTTATTACTCTTTGGACCTTAACTACTCACCTCTGTAGTGGTGTAGCTATACAACTACCGCTACTATTAGTGTAGTGTAAGTACATTTAGAAGGGTAGTATACCGTTAAACATTCAGCTCAGCTAAGGGTGCTGCTATGGGCATGCCAGGGGTAGGGACTTACTCAACAACACACTTCTCATTCATGATGTTGGCCTTAAAGCCCAGCACGGCGAACACCACCAGTGTGGCCAGCACTGAGGTGACAAAGTTGATGATGGAGACCAGCGCTGCGTCAAAGTGGCAGTTGTTGTCCTGCTTGTTGTAGCTGGAGAATGCAATGACACCGCCAAATCCCAGACCAAGAGCGAAGAAGACCTGTGTGGCAGCCTCACGCCACACCTGTGGTTCCAGCATCTTCTCCAGCTAGCAGGAAAAGATGAGGCAGGTTGGTCACTGAACAGTAGTGATGGACAAAATCACACTTCATGATCCACTTGCTGAGTTTTCAGAAATAAACAAAAAAGGGGTCAAAGCATGCCCCAAAGCAAACCAAGAGCACCATCTAGTGGGATACAAAAATACAGCAAATGGTTCATGGTGGTTCATTTTGTCCATTACTACTGAAGAGGTATTGTGTTTTATCTTAACATTTGCACACATTTTAATAAATGACCATGATGTTAATGTTTCATTTTTGATAAAGCACTATGCTTTCCTCAATCTGAAGTGTGGAATTATAAGGATGACCTTAGAGCAATGCTGAAACGTTTAAACATTTTATGTAACGTAATGCCCTTTGCGTGCAGATAATCCAGAACCACAAGTAAACTCTTAGTGATGTTCATTTTGAAGTACAAAACCGCAAGCAAACACTAGAGGGAGACGTTACACAGATTTATAGCCAATGCCCCAGTGAGAGTCAGCCAGACATTATATGCTGTGTATGTGTGATGTGCAAAATAACAATGCTTTAAATGTGCTATTAAGATTTGGGGAACAATATATAAATATCAAAAAGAATGTGCAGAGAGCATGGATACTAAGGACAAATATCAACAGAAATACAAATTTGTTGAAATACAAATGAACAATCTGATTGGTTACTCTCACATTATGGAATAACCGTGTGTTCTGATTTGCTGTGTCATGCCATGTTTTCTAAATGTCTTACCAGGGATAAAGACAGTCTGACCTGTTGTTCTCACCTTGAGGTAAACATATGATCTGAATGATTTCACACCAGGGGTAAAAACATAGTGTAACGCATTTGCACTCACCTTGGGTGTGAACATGTGAGCAATGCCGTCCACAGAGCCCCTTAGCATGAGCCCGCGGACAAGGAAGCAGAAGAGCACCACGTAGGGGAAGAGGGAACTGAAGTACATCACCTGGCAGGAGGCAGAACCGCAGACCGAGCCGTTACCAGGGATACATGTCTGAGACGCGGCGGACGGCGGCATCAAGCACTCAGTAATGTTACCAGTCATTTTACCTTAGATAATCCAATATTGTACTGTGAGACGCATCAGATCAACACATAATGTGACACTGTCAAGGCTGCTATGTTGAGTTGCACAGAAAACAGACCATTTATAAGGGGTATTACCTAAGGTAACAATCACAGCTTGTTTTATGAAATATTTATAATGTATTATTTAATAATAATGGCACTTCATTGATCCCTGTGGGGAAATTCTCTTCTAGCCTGCCCCATCTTGCTCTCCATGAGGCACATGTGTAGGTAAGAGCAAGCCTGGCAGCGAAGGGCAGCCACCTGCAGTGCGACTGGTGAGGTTGAGGGCCTTGCTCAAGTGCCCATGGATCTGGGACTATTTGGCCAAAGTCAGAGTTAAACTGGGGACCTTCTGATCACCAGCACAGAGGATACATTTACTTATTGCTCAATGCGCACAAGCTGATGCTTAATAATCTCTACAGCCAATTGATGTCACTTTTCTAGTGTCCTTTCTGTTGGTGCTGACAGTATTGATCTGATTCCATAGTAACTACAGCCTAGCGGGAAAGGTCAGGCCATCAGCAGCATCAAATGACAACGCGCTGCCCATGGGGAGGATGCAGCCACTGCCTCCTACAGCTGGCCTGCGAGGCTGATGGCTGTTTCCCAGCCACAGCCGTACCTGAGCCAGTACATCTGGGTTTGCGGTGCGGTTTTCTGTGTTGTGGGTTGTTTTATGGTGCACCTTCAGTTCATGCAGTGATCTTGATTTCAGGGGAGACCCGATCAGCTTTTAAAAAGGCATTAAGAAACCATTTGTAATACGAATGATTTGGTGAAAAGCCTCATTGCATTGAAGCTAGTACACTGTGGAAATGCACACTGCACTCTGGAAAAGCCTGATGCTTGGTTACCATAGCTACGCAGAAGCAGAAAGTCATTTTGGAATATCCACACGCAGCAAGTATACTGCAATTGATCCAGTGTACTTCAATGAGTTACTGTCTTTGAGACCTAGCTGTTTTGCTGCATGGGTAACCCAAAACAGATAACTCTGTACTTCTATGTCAGCGGCCTGCATAAGACACTGAGGTAATACAGTGACTTACTGGGTAACAGTGTGATCTCACACACCTAAGGGCATGGTTCTGATTCCTGCCTTCGACCTCCTGTGTGTGGATAAGGACAATCTGGCCTGTTGTATTTCCATGTTTCTCCCATATTGCATGTATTTCCACTAAACATGTTGGTTTACTGGTCCAGAGTCCAAAGATAAGTCCAAAGATACATTAGCCTCCCTGTATTACAGCTCCACAGTGTATAGAGACTCTAAATAAAATCATTAAATCATAAGACCCATTTCTCTGCCTTGACATTTGGCTCCAGTTGAGTTTGGTATCTTGAACACATTTACTTATTTTAATTTAGATTTATATATATATATATATATATATATTTTTTTTTTTTTAATCTTTTTTCTGTGTTCATCTTTATGTTTTAAGTATAACCTGAATTTCATAATGTTAAGGTTAGGGCTGGAAAGGGAGTAAGATTGTCATAGTTGGGATTAGGGTTTTGTCCATAGAGATGAATGGAAGGTCCCCACAAAGATATGAATACAAAGATGTATGTGGGTGTGTGTGTGTGAGAGAGAGAGAGAGAGAGAGAGAGTTCTCTGATGCACTGGCATCCCACTGTGCCCCCAGCCTTGAGCCCTGTGGAGAAGCTAAAGGCTTACTGAGACCCTGTGCTGGGTATTTATAGAAGATGGATGAAAGTGTACGGCCCCCATAACAGCCCTGGCTGCCCACCTTCCCCGAGGACTGGATGCCCTTGATGACAGCCAGACAGACGATAAACCAGGCTGCCAGTAGCGACAGGGTCATCCTCCAGTTGAGGCCACCACTGTCGCCGATGGTGCTGGTGATGTTCAGCGTCTGCCGGTACCAGAAATAGGTCGTGGCGGAGCTCTTCTCACACTCGGGCTCCACAACTGCGGCAGACCCAGGAATATGAACGTCAGTGTATAAGACTGCCCCCTACTGGAGCTCCAGGGCACCACAGGTGTTATGATACCAAAGGAGCAGGAAGCACAATTGAAGTACCATCTTCAGTCACTTCACACGGTCAGGAGTGGACTTCCTCCAGTGCCTTTCATAAACAAATCCACACTAGGACATTTTCCAATAAGACATTCACATACACATTTTTGTAGATACTACACATCATATACGAAAAAGACCAAATACAATTTAAAGAGGCATTCCTGGAGGCCCACATCTTAATGGTTTTCGATGGTCCCCTTACTGGCTTGTGTCCCATTCCTCCTGATGGGACACTCGCTCCAGGGCAGGGGGTACTGGAAGGACTGGAAGAAGTAGAAGATGCTCCAGCCGATGATGACGTTGTAGTAGAGGCCCACGAAGCCGCACACCTACAGACAGGACGTGATACGACTTGTTAATGTCACAACGTCATGACTCCCAATGAGGCGTCTTTTTTTTGCCTGAAGTTTGCACGGGACCTAAGTAATCACACTGCGTAAAACAATTTAATAAGCTTATGATATGTATGATTTATTTCAATATAGTACCCTGTGATTTATCTCAATTTAGAAAGACCATTTATGACATTCTTTAGACAGCCCTCCCCCAGCACACACCTCCCCCAAAGCTCTGCAGACAGTCAGTCACTTGTCCTCACTCCATGTGGTGCAATTCCAAAGGCTAACAGCAGGTGTCGCCACAGAGAAAGCAGGCAACCCAGTATTCTGACCCACCCAATGGAACTTGACCCAGTTTGTGTCCTTTGGGTTTCCTTGCCATAGACAGCTAACTCCTCCTCGATTCGGCCACCCCGCCATGGTGGTCAAGACCAAATCTTCTTTGTTGAACAGTAAACTACTATTTTTGGTGTGATGGCTGTGAAGAATGCAGTGTATTTACAGGAGATCCAGTCAGGTGTCACTGAGGGGACTTTTAGAACATAGCATTGCAACAATTGGTTAGGGGCTGAAATGAGGAAGATGGTGTAAGGAATGAACCACAGAGTAGGAAATGATTCACCCATTTGCAGTAACTGCTTGTCTTATCCTGGGTTAGGGGGGGTTCTCGAGTCTACAGGCACAAGGAAGGAAACACCAACCCATCTTAAGGCACACTTACATACCAACGAGCAATTCGTCAACTCCAATTAGCCTCAGCATGTTTTTTGGACTTTGGGCAGAAACCAGAGTACACTGAAGAAATCCCATGACGACACGGGGAGAACATGCAAACTTTGGTAGAGATTTGAACCCTGGCCCCCGAGTTGTGAGGCAACAGTGCTAACCACTGTGCCACCATGCCACCCTTGGAAAGAACTCATCATAACCAAAACATTCTTTCACAGAGTCAGATTTGTCCTCCCAGGAGCTTTTTCCCAAGCTAAGCTGGGAGCATGACGGAATGACAGAGGAACACGCAGGCAGACTGACCGACAGCTGACACTGCATTAATGTATCGCGTTTACGCAAATGTAAACTGTAATTGTGACATTCTCACACCGAATTCCATTCAGTTTGTGGCTTTTTTCTCCCTATAGTAAGACATACATTTTTTGTTTTAGTGCTGCAATGCAGTAAAATGACCATGTGCAGTAAAATATATTTTATATACTGTGTGCACTTTCTGCTTCTTTCAATTCAATTCAGTTTATTTTTATATAGCGCCCTTCACAACAGAGGTGTCCCAGGTCACTTTACATGGGTGTGTTGGAATACATTGCTATATGCCAGACAGAACAGAGTGGATCAGAGAAAATAAAATACATAGAATGAAAGAAAGACAGAAGAGAAAAGAAAGAAAAGAAAGAAAAGAAAAAGCAAACTGACAACGGAGGAGAGGAACCAAAAGCTCCCAAGCAGGGAGAAAAAAAACCTCTAGGGGTCCAAGGTCAACTGGCTGCCCAGCCCCCCTGGGCATGCTAACATTACAGTACATAAAAGTATGAGCTTGCTCGTCAGAGTGAGAGCTGTTGTTGGGAGCAGTCAAAGTCCATCAGTGACTCAATCAGTCCTCCATGCCGGCCCTTGAAGTTTTAGGTCATAGGCCGTATCCACAATGTTACCCCATTCTTGTCACCCCGGGCACCATCCAGACATGTGGGAAGGCAGATGGCATGGATGGTCAGAACACGCATTGCTTCTTTCCCAGGGTATAGGGTCAGAATGGTCCATTGAGTAAGAAGTCGTGTTCCCAGTTTCCAGTGACTGACGAAAGAGATAACCTCAAATATATTTACTTTTACATAACGGATTGGCATCTAATTCTGTGTGCCCCCTGCCTTGTGCCCTCTGATAGGCTACGCGCTGCAAAACTGTATAACTGGATAGGTTACTAGTAGTTCAATACTCTTCTTACAGCTGGTTAAGGCTTAAGTTTGATATATCTTTTGCTGTAAAGCTACACGCTGGCATTCACATCTGCATATACATGCACAAATCAACATTTTGTGCAAAAAAATCACAGACTATTTTACAATATGTGGTACAAAAAATTGTATTTTTGTTCAAACCGTTCAGAAAATCGAAGCAGAACTGCAATATTTTACATTGACAAGCCACCCCTGTGTATGCAATTCACTCAATAGGTGAGAGTTTAAATGGCATCCAGAGTCACATATTTCTGTACCGAACTGCTAATGCCGCACAGAATTAATGCCCATCAGCTTCACGGCATGACCTGTAGAGACCCAGAGGAATGCTGTCCTGCTCTGCTCGCATCCTGCCTCGTGTACGTCCTGCCCCGCGCGTGTTCTGCCTTGCGATGTCCTGCCCCGCGCATGTCCTGCCTCGCAATGTCCTGCCCCGTGCACATCCTGCCTCGCAAGCATCCTGCCCCGTGCACATCCTGCCTCGCAAGCGTCCTGCCCCGTGCACATCCTGCCTCGCAAGCGTCCTGCCCCGTGCACATCCTGCCTCACAATCGCCCTGCCTTGCACTCAGCCAGCGCCTGCTCAGGGTATAACACCTGCTCAGCACTGAGACACCCATGAATTATTGAGGTGCATTCTTTCAGCAAGCAGGACACAGATCCTTGACGGAATATTTATAGAACTCTCTCCCCACCCAGGGGGGGGGCTGCAGTTTTCAGACAGTCTCTTCTGATGGGAAACATTCTGGTTCTGGAAGGAAAAATGTGAGCTTACAGTCTTAATTAGGACTAAGACTGGGTCCATATCAATTAGGAGAGAGTGTGTATCTATATTAGTAATTAGGAATGAGACTGTCTCAGTAGCCAGGAGTATGTATTAGGGTATGTTTAGAATAGTAACTAGGTTTAAATTTGTCTGTCTTTACTAGTAGCTAACTAATTAGAAAAGTCAGGATGTCTAAAGTAGTATGTAGCATGTCTGTATTTGTGAAGTAAATTAGCAGAGTGGATCTATATGCAGAAACAAGAGTGTATCAATACCAGAAGGCAGGACCTGAGGAGTGTGGTCCACTCACCATCAGGCTAGAGACCCCAATTCCTCCAAGCCGTGGACAGACATAGTTCCACACCCCGATACTGCCCCGGCGAATCTTCTGCCCCACTGCAAGCTCCAGGAAGAAGAGAGGAATCCCGATGATAAGGAGGAGGATGAAGTAAGGGACCAGATAGGCACCTGGAAGGTGAGAAACAGGCTTATAGGAGGCAGTGTGTGCGTGTGACTGGCTTTCAGAGTGCATGTCTGTGTGGCTGCTCCTGTCGAGGTGTGCGCCTGTGCCATTCTGCATGCGTGTGCGAGCGGGGATGCTTAAAATTTGGTGCTTATATTTTTTTTTACAAACCTTACTGATGATGTAGAGGGAAACTGAGGTAAGGGTTATGATAAACGGGCAATGTAACATATATGTAGAAGTCAAAGAGTATCAAGGTGGAAGCTTCTTTCTACATGTCACTTCCTCCTCCCCTCCACGCTTGCTCGTATCTCCCAGGGCCACGCAGACAAAGCCGCAGTCTCCGCGAGGACTGTCACCATGACGTCTACTGCTACCATGGTGACGGGCCACATTGCTCAGCCGAGGCGGGTCACGTCTTCCTCGCGGCCCGCTGCTGCGCGCTAGGGGGCGAGGAGGCCCACTGACTGGTGATTGGGGGAAATGCAAACTCGACTGCTGAGTGGGCGCTGACCACTGTTTCAGCAGCTGTCTTCTTTGATGGGGTAAAAATGGGCAAAATACAACAATCAACCTGTTCTTCTGCTTCTCCCTCAACCTCTAATTATAGCTAATTGCAGGGTAGCCATAGATGAGGCCTCACGGTCTACCAAACAGAAGTGAAAGTGGCATCAAGGCTCTAGGGCTGCCGTTGTATGCTCCTATGGAAAACCACAGAGAAACACGTGCTCACACATACCTAATACCCCCTGGAGAGACACAGGAGGCTTCTGAAGCCACAAACTCTACATGCATGGAGCTGGGCCGTCGATGAAGGTTATTCATAATCTGAAGGGCATTTCCAGCCATCGCCGGAGCTGGGATTTACTCCAGATCCTCTAGTGTGCAACACTGAGGTGGTGAGTCATCGTTTCACTCAGCTGGATAAAACTGGGGCATGTTTCACAGCAGTGGAGGGATGGAAGACAGTAACATTTGGTTGGCAGATCAGAGTGGATGCCTAGCTTTATGTAAAAGAACAATAATTTAAAATTACTGAAAGAATAAACTAGGAAATCACACAGAAAATAAATCAAATGCTTCGGCACAGTAAAAAAGGCAAGGCAGAGAGGCTAAAAATAAAAAAGGATCTCTTGGATAGCAACACATTGCATCTGTCTAAATGATCCAGATACCACCAGACACTATTATACAGTAAGACACTAATTTAAGTATAGCGCTAATGTATAGCATGTAGCTAAATATACAACTGAGACACAAGAAGTCACTAATAGCAGATCTGAGAAGAAATACTGCTTGTGGTTAAATAGCGAGCAGCGATAGCAGTAAAGGACTGATTTACAGCTGGTAGCTACACCAAGGGCTGATCTATAGCAGGTCACTAATAGCAGCAGAGTGCTGATATATAGCTGGTGACTGAGGCCATGAGGGTGGAGAGCCTTGCTAGAGGGAGCCACTAGGGCGCAGCAAAGAGTACATGGATAGATTAACTGGGGGAACATGTAGAGACAAGCAAGGCCGAGGAAACAGGAAGCATTTTAAAACCGGTATGGTGAAGTAAGAGGAGAACAAACGGAGACAAGCTGGCCCAAAACAACGGAACAGCCAACCTGGACAATAAAATGCGAAAAGATGTACCAAGAGGTACAGGTGCATGTATCACAAATAAGGTGTGAGTGTGTGCTTAAATTAAATGTGATTGTTTCACGATTTGCGTCTGTTCTAATAAAACTACGGCATGACGAACATGCCACGGATGAGCATCGAGCGATTCCTGCCTGCCTTCCTGCCACCAGTTAATGAAACAGATTAAGCACCACCTTGCCAAATGAAAGGACGACCAGTGCTCACGCTCGGTCTCTGAGACGCATGCCCCCAGTCACGCTGCGCCGTTACAGAGAGAGATTACCTGGAATTCTCCTCACGAGCAAAACAATTAAACAAACAAACAAGCATCTCCTTAGGGAGCACACAATCGCACTTCAGGTGTAGAAACTAAAGCTGTAGCTAAGGATAACCATAAACCTAATCACCATGAGTAGCGTTTTCTTTTACATATTAAATTGCCATAAAAAAAAAAACAACAATGAAACACTCCACTGAAGCTCCAGCCAGTTCTACTTCTCTACTTCTCACTGTCAGACACAGAGTACAGACACAGTAAGTACAGACATCACAGGAGTACTGACAGCGGGTGACAGACAGCACTCACCACCACCGTTCTTCTGGCACAGGTACGGGAAGCGCCAGACGTTGCCCAGTCCCACAGAGAATCCCACCTGGGCCAGAATGTACTGCAGCTTGCTATTCCAGGCTGGCCGCCCGTCCGAGGCGTCAGGCGAGTCCTCGGGCGCCTTGCCCTTCTGCGCCGGGGCTCCGCCAGCCCGGCCCACGTTCATCACGCTGCTCTTGTAGTCCAGCGGCTCCTCGTGAGCCAGCAGGTCGGCCACCGACTCGGTGACGTGCTCATTGCTGTGCTCCCGCTGGGTCACCTTGCTGTTCTTCGGCATCTGGGACTGATGGGGTGTCGGTACCAGGGGACGGGGGGCGGACGCGTGCGGTCCGGATCGCAGGCAGTGGGCAAGACGGCTATTACTGATGCTTGGATTCCTTCAGTTCGGCTCCTGTTTGTGTAGAAGCACAAAGACAGCTTAGTTTGCTCCTAGCAGCCTTAGAGCAAAGGGAATGTGCCCCAGATTTCACAGTGAGAATTAACTTGTTAAAAAAAACACTGAGGGTTAGGGTTCAGCTAAAAGAAAGACCAAAATGCCAATATTTATCCAGGAATCATCCATCCATAATTATGTCCCTTCTAATTTTATATATGGCTCTCTACATATATTTCTCTCCTTCTACGCAGGTACACTCACATTCTATATTTTAAAGGAACAGTTCCGACAATTTTAGTTACCACAGAAAGGCCATCACACAGTTATTTAGTTAACCTTTTTGTCCCTAGGGGATAGCTCGTGGTTAGTTAAATACACAATAGTTTGTTTCTGTCACCCTGAGATACAGGAAGATAAAATTCTTAGGTTTGGCTTAATTGAGAGCGCACAAAAAATGTAGTAGCGCACTCCTACTTAATGTATTAACCAGGAACGAGTTATGTACGTACGTATGTATGTATGTATGTATGTATGCATGTATGTATGTATGTATGTATGTACGTATGTATGTATGTATGTATGTATGTACGTACGTATGTACGTATGTATGTATGTACGTATGTATGTATGTATTTGATGCAGTTACTATACTTGTTCATGATTTGC
>JAODKM010000118.1:19255423-19266007 GCA_026780845.1 Petrocephalus sullivani
CTTAATGTATTAACCAGGAACGAGTTATGTACGTACGTATGTATGTATGTATGTATGTATGCATGTATGTATGTATGCATGTATGTATGTACGTATGTATGTATGTATGTATGTATGTACGTATGTATGTATGTACGTATGTATGTATGTATGTATGTACGTATGTACGTATGTATGTATGTACGTATGTATGTATGTATTTGATGCAGTTACTATACTTGTTCATGATTTGCACTTAATTAGTAACTGTGTTATCAAGTTACTTGTGTCCTCTCAAGTGTTACCAATTCTTAAATTGAGTTGAAAAAAAAATGAATCAGAAGCACAGTGATTTTCCTATGTAATACAAATACCGAACGTACCGTTTGTTGGTGCAAATGAATCGCCTAAGTTGGATAAACGTCTGTGTGAATTGGAAGGTATCGCTATCAGGGGACATGGAGAGTCAGGCTCAGCCTGCCCGAGTCCCAGTCATTACACAGAAGGTTTATTTTCACTCAGGAAAACACACCCAGATCCTTATCCACAACCCCAGTGTTTATTTCTGCATTCTGGAACAGAAATACCTTTTATAGCCGATTCTCCCCAATGATTCTGTTAAAACCTTCACCTTCCAAAATAAAGTCCCAATATCACATGACTACTTATCATCTGGCATGGAGCTTCATGGTAAGAAATAAGGAATTCCTATTACAGTCGACTAAGGAGTGTCGTACCCACTTACAAAACACCCTCTCTGATGGTTCAGATGTCGCAAATACGAAGACGGCTACAGCTACTTTCTTTGTTGACCGTTTTATCACCTAGGCTGGTTTCCTGCCTTAATTTATCAATCCTCTGCAGAAAAGTTATGCCATGCATTTAAAAAATGAGAGCTAAAACATCACAGCCAGCAGTGTTTTAAATATAACAGCAGGTGTGGTGAAGACGAGCTCCAGTGATGTAGGTCAGATAGAGGTCAGAGAGCCACGAGAATCTCTGCAGAAACATCTCAAAATGGAGCTGGTGGAGCCTGACACACACACACATGCAGACATACTCGGAACGCATGTCATCTGCATACACACACACACAGATAAACATACATGCAAATAGCACATTCCATCTTCATACATAAATACTTCCTCACACAGGCACAAAAATAGCATCTCCACACACACACAAAATTAGCACAGTACATCCCTCCCCACACTAACATCCATACTCACACCTCCACAAACTAAAATACATACATACGCACACACATTCACACACCAGATGCTTCATGACCACACACACACACACACACACATCCATCACCACACCACTTAATAGTCAAATTTATTTGTTACATCTATACAAACACACAGACGTACAACAAACAAGCTATCACCCTCAGAAACATCATCATCAACCTCACAAGCCGAACTTAACAGGAAGAAAACCACTGTGACTGAAGACCAGATTTCATAAGCTGCAATCTCAACTGAACCAACCTTTCCTGTGAAAACTCAACCTCACTTTATTGGCTGTCACTTGCACCCTGCCAAAGTCAACTTAGTTCACTGATAGGGTATTCTATATTCTGAATGTTCACCCCCTCACTGTCAATAACTGCACATCTAATGAGGATCACTATGATCTTAAAGAGATCCACAAGGCACTGTCTCTCAATTCATCACATACAGACACATACGTGCACTCACATAGAAATAATACAACGTTATCCATGGAAAAACCCCAAACTCCTAGAGGAGACCTACAGAAACACTACACACACATTCAGGGAAGAAACAATGTGCACACTTAGCAGGCACTTTTCTCCAAAGTGATACAGTGCTCACAGAAAGTCTTAGCACACCTGCTTAATTCTGTAAAAATTATGCAAGTGTATTAGTTTTATAACAGAAGTCCATTGACAATCAAAGTTTAACATACCTGCACATACTTCTATATAGAAGTTTTCTCTTTATTAAGTGTCATAATTTTTGTGACTGGCTCATCCAGTTCTATTCCTGCCATTTTGCTATTAATTGCAGCTGTAGTCACTGGCTCCCAAACGTTTGGTGTTTTATATTATTGCAAATGTGTTAATGACTAAAAAGGACCCAATGAGACTCCTTGTCAATGAGCTTCGTAACTCAGGACAGCTCTTTTAGAGTCATAATTTGGGTTTGAATGTATTACTATCTGGAATGTATGTTATATACAGTATGTATATGGATATACATTTTTATAAATTTGTATATTTATATATATATTTATATAAACAAATAAATATAAAAACCAATAAATTTGCAATATTTTTACTGAATTAAGCAAGACTGTGTCCCAAACTGAACAGAAGTGCCAGCCAGGGTCCCTGAAGCAAGTGGGTTTAAGAGTCTTCCAGCGGTGCCTGATGGTGTCATACTCTGCCAGCCATGGGATTCAAACTCACATCCTCCCAGATTTGGGCACAGATCCCCAAATCCACTGAGCTACACCCGCCTCCCTGCGATAAAGCAGCACCTAAAGTAAATCACAACAAGCCCTGGCAGTTATGTACAAGAAGTTCAGCCTGTGGATTTATACCAATGTATCCATTAATTATTATTATAAATACCTGCACTGAAAACCCACCCAATAACTATACACTAGTTCAGGGCTACAAAGCTCTGCTCCTGGAGAGCTACCAACCTGCAGAGCTTAGCTTCAACACAGCTGGCTTTAATACAGTGACACTACTGAAAGGCCCGATTACCTGATTCAGGTGTGTTAAATTAAGGCTCCTATCCAGTTACTGTTCACTAAACACATATTATGAAGCCCAAACCTGCACAATGTGTAAATGCAAGCCGGATCCAAAGACTATACACCAATATGACCCAGGTACAGTTGTGTCACCCATTTCAGCCTGGCAATGTAGCTACTAAGCAGAAGACAGTGACTAAGCCTTCAGTAACAACGTTGACTTCAGGTAAGCTTTTACCTGAGTGACCCGTATTGCATGGTGCTTGGATCTGAGCCTGCACAATGGGTTCCACCTGGCAGGGATGCCAGGGGGCAGGAATGTGCCTGTGATCAGAAGGTTGTCAGTTTAAATCCCTTAGCATTCATGGTGATGTCACAGCTGGACCCTTGTGCGAGGCCTTAGCCCCAGTTGCCCTGAGCCCTGGGGCACCGGCTGAGGCCGCTGTCTGATGCCCACTGGCACGGCGCTTTGGAGGCTTTGGATGCTTGCAGGCTGAGGCTGTTGTGCCCTTGGTTAAAACCTCATAAACGGCAAAGTAAAGCAGAGCTAGGAGGAGCGTCATTTGTGGGAATATTGATCCTTTTAATTAAACCAACTTGGTTTGAGATATAATGCCAATAAATTCCACAAAGGACATACTGTACACAGTTCGGTATGGACTCAGCGGTGACAGGATACACAGTGTCTGAGAATATGCCTTCCTAAACACTGTCCTTTCATACACTGACTCAGAGAGTGTGATCACTGTGCCTTCATATATGCAACATAATATGGAAATTCTGCAGTCAGCCCTATACATGTAAAGTAGAATGTATATAATGTAAGCCACATAAAGGCAAAACAAACTTAAATTAGGCCTACTACTATACCTCAGTAAACAAATGTAGTTCTAAACAAAACTCTAATGAACATACCACCATTCAAGGGGTGAATGGATGAAGTTCTAGTCATCCAGTAGGTCAAGGCATTTCCATACTGTATTTATATAAATATAGTGCCATGGGGTAGGTGACGGCAGTGTCATATACTGCAGCATATACCAAAAAACGTATCACTCAATGAGTGCAGAAATAAGCAACTGGCAAATGAACGCAAAACCACACAACAGACAATGAACGTTGGCCGCAGCGCACAAGGGTGCAGTTGAAATTAATCGCTTTTACTGTCCTTCGGCACAGAGTTCTGTAGTATGATATAACAGATCTGGGTGCGGGTGTCAATGATGAAGGATGCGCTCCAGTTTTGTCTTGTCTGGTTGCTAAGCAGCGCCACGTTATACATATATAAAAAGTCACTCCCCGTTAAATGTGCACTGCTGCCCGTTTGCTGTCGTGCGTCCCTTGCGTATGAGATATATCCCAAACATCCGCTGGAAGACTCACGTTGACCAACACCAATCGCATATATAATGGACCCTGCTCAGCAAGTTCAAAGCTTTTAATGGCTAGATCTGAAGTCGGCGATGCGGCTTCAATAAAAAAATACCCTGGCAGAACTTTTTTTATATTTCTGTGATACGCCCTGACGGAGTGCTATGTCATATATTCCCATTTCATTAATTCACCGGCCCCCAGTCTGTCTGTACCGAGAGACAGAGGGAGAAACACAGAGACAGAGAGTATATGTTACAGAGAACGTAATGTAATATTACTGATTTTCAAGTATTACAATCCCACCGTACAAATGCGAACAATTACCTCCAAAATACGGACAATTGCATATATAAATATTTGCAAGGACAAAGACGTAATTAATTTGTTTGTTTATTTATTTATTTATTAGCAACGAGGTAGCGGATTTCTCGTGCTGTTTTAAGGCGCGGTGCGGATGTAATGTATGCTCTGGTTATATCGTTACGACAGTCTGTCTGTAGTACCAGTATGAGTGGTTGTAAAACAAATCCGTAATTAGGTAACATGTCAAAGCCATTAAAAGTGACGGATGTAATCTGTGCAATGGCCTCCCAGTATCAATCAGGATCCGATCACATGCAGGGGCAGCTATAATTCGTGCTATCAGGCAATCTGTCGACTATATAGGCTGTACGACTGTTTAAGTCAAAATTACACAAATCTCGTAAAATGCGACTATTGTATTTCGAAATGGAATGCATATAAAACGTAAACAAATATCTGACGTTTAATATGAATGATATTCAAGGTCAACCTATTCAATGACATATTAATAAATACATCGAAACCGTTTTCAGAGCTTAAACATTGTGTAATGCATAAACTATAGCCTATTTTAAAATACAGTTCTAACACTTACGCTGGGCACCGAGCAACACCTACTTTATCCATCATAACCGGAAAGGTTTGTCTTCAAGAGGTTAAAATTAATGCAGCTATAGCAAAAACAAATCTGGTAGAATATCCACGGTATACTAAGGTAAGTAACTTCACTTTTATACAGTTCCTTGTAGACAGTCTAAGCATTTCTATCTCAATTTGTCACACGTGATGAATATTTTATGCGGCAGACTGAAAACGGAGTAAAAATATGTATTTCACAAGAACCTATCTCCAGCCCGGGAACACACGCACATTCACTAGCACTCACTAAAAAGCCGGGACTGGCGCTCGTAATGCGAACAATAAAGTGTATATTGTTTCCATACCTTGTCCGGTATATAGAACGAATAAGATGCAATATCCTTATATCGAGAACAACGTCCTTAGAGTTTCAACACGAGTGGAAATAAGAGCATGGCTTGCAGCAGAGGCAGAAGAATCTGCCTCCATGTAGGTTCGGTACCGAGCTTCTGTGCGCTCCGGGACCCAGAAATCACGTGCAGCTTCGCCCGAAAATTGACATGCGGAGCGTCGAGCGGTGTGACGCACAAGCCAGGCCTTTCACATCACTAGGGTTTTTTTTTATCATCTATTAATAGCAACTTGTAGTCACCAATATTTATTTATTTTTCCAGTACTATTAAAGAAAACATAGAAATTCCGTTGACTTAAGAGTCCATCTTTTTTCAAGAGAGCCGTCAGCTGCGCAGGCACGCCGTTTCCAAAGGCGCTCTCACAATTCATTTACAAAGGGATCCGCCAAATTGCGCGTAGTAATCTCAGGCTAAGGATGAGAGATAATTGCAAAATGATATATGGATTGTGACGCACACTTGAGTCAGTCTTCTTTGTTGATATCAGGAGATGCTATTTTTACATCGCAAAAAATCGATCTACAAAAACGGCTAAAATAATAAATTTGTATCGAAAGCGTTTTTCGTAATGTCTGCTATCTCATAATGAGCAATAGATTTCACTTGTACATCTTGTATCATGTATTCGTAATGCTATTAATTGACCAAGTTCGTATTCGTGAAATAACGTTCTGAAAAAATAAGACCGCAAGACGAGAGGAGGACATAGGCGTCCCGGGGCGGGGCAGTGTCAGGTGATGAACCCATTCATTCACCTGTAGCCAATTTATAATAATCTAAATGAGTCTTCTGTTCATGCCTTGGCTTCCAGATGAACTGAAACTTGCGCCACTTGTTCCATTTTTTTGCTACAGATGAAACGGAAAATCGTTTTGTCAGTGTCTTTATCGCAGTTTGTTAAACTCCAAAATCTTAAAAAGTCCCCCTCCGAAACGCACAAAACCCGAGTCACATGGATCTGTTCGCCGTCGTGACCGACGTGATGCCATGGAAATATTTTACATATTTTTGCAATTAAGAGGACAAAATTGTCAATGCTTCCTGATATTGTCTTAAATGTAATATTACCCTAGTTTTATGTAAGATATGTGTACATACTTCTATTCCTAGATTCAAAAATATAGTTTAAATTCTATCAGTATGAAACTGTCTATCGGGGTGGTTACAGCACGAGTTAGTATATAAGATGTGTTAGACATTAAAAGTTCTACTTTAACAGCTGCAGTCCTGCAGTGCAGTTGTTGAAAGGTTACTCTTGAGCTTCTGATGTCCTGGGTTGCACGTCAGCTTTGACTCAGTGCTTGACATCACATTCGGCTCAGTTCAGCTCAGCGCCCCGTGCGCGGATTGATGCAGCGACACAGAGACTCAGGCTCCTGCTAGTGGTGACGCATTGGCTGCTAACAGGCTTGCGGTGCTTTGCAGGTATTCGAGCCATTTCCAAGGTTTTCAGCGCTGCTCGCAAAAGATACAGACATATCTCGGTCTAGTTACTTACACAAGTATGACACTAATTCGTCAGAACAATTTCTTTCAGAGAGATATCTATCGTTTATAATCGGGATGGACACTTTTACAAGGCACTGCGGATTCATTGCATAATGCCATTCTGTGATGATAAGAGAAAACCTTTCTGTGGGGTGTACAAGCGTCATCTAAAGCTTCACACCTTGATTCGTGCAGGTCGCCAAACGCAGCTGGATGCATGTCGTGAGTCTGCCTCTGATTCCCGCCGGCCACGTGATGTGTCTCGTAACAACTGACTTCTGGGATCAGTTCCCATGGTAACCCGGGATCACATGACAGTCGTTCACTCTGGTCCTTGCCGTTCTTGTACCTGGAAGTATATATATACATTTTTTGTCAGTACTACTAACTGACCTAACACCTTTTTTCTTTCCTTTTTAAAAATAAATCCACTAGAAAGCAGATTTACTAAAAGAGTTCAACGATGCATTTGTTTGCAATACTTACGGATTATATTTGAATCTTGCAATCATTCATTAGGACTCTTCACAATGAGAAACTAAAATTGCAGAAAAAAACAAGAATCTATCAAACCCACATTAGTTATTTAATGCATGGCATGTATCTGGGTGCCTGAATATGTCAGAAGCTTTGTGACAGCAAATGATGGATCTTATAAGCATGTTGACACTTAATTTATCCCAGTGCAGAAATTCTCTTTTTGCCCTGCCCTGTCTTGCTCTACATGAGACACATAGACAGGTGAAATCAAGACTGGGGGTCACAGAGCATGGTCAGCCAGCATGTAGTGAGCCTGGAGCTGGCAGTCAAGAGACTCTCTTATAGGGGCCCAACTGCAGCATCGGTCTGCCAACCCCAGGATCTGAACCGACAACTTTCCAATCATAGGCACAGAATCCTAAGCTGATGAGCTGCACACCACCCCCAGATATAATATCCAAAGAGATGCATATTATATCCAGTGGTGTAAATGAATAAAAGCCCAATTTCTGTATAACGGCAATCCTCGGGTTACAAATGTCTGACTTATGGACAACTCGTACTTACGAACAGACCGTCATAAAGCCTATATTATATGTAAAATGTATTTAAAATTTGGCTTAAATACAATAGTTTGTAATTACAAACACATGCAGTGCTTTTTCGATGCTCATGAAAACACTACGCAGCTTCAGTGGCTGGTCAGCTGGAGCTACAGTATAGTACTATATGTAGTTACTTTTATTATTGCAGTATTAGTATTGTTACTATTCTACATATTGTATTGTTCCGAATTAGCTTAATTCAACTTAAAGATAGACTTACGGAACAGATCCTGTTTGTAACCTAGGGACTGCCTATATATTTTGTATATTTGGTTGGAATCCCTGAATTTGCAGCATAGTCTCAGAGATCTCATTTGCTGCCAGAAGCTGGTTGGATACCAGCCTTGTCTCTGGCCAAAGGTGGCACACAGGACTGGATTTCTCTTTTCCCCAGGCACTATGGAGACAAAGTCAGGAAATGGATTGTTGAGATTAAGGTCATACTAGGTGAGCTAAGGGGATGCTTGAGATTGATTGAGGTCACATTGGGCAAGCTGTCGGGATGGTTCAGATTCGTTGAAGTCACGCTGGGTGGGCTGAGGGTTTGGCTGAGATTGGTGGAGGTCACATTGGGCAGAGTGAGGGGATGGTTGCGATTGGTTGAGGTAATATTGGGCGGGCTGAGGGGGGTTGTTGAGTTTGGTTGAGGTTACACTGGGCGGGCTGAGGGGGATTGTTGAGATTGATTGATGTCAGACTGGGCAGGCTGATGGGATGGTTGAGATTGGTTGAGGTAACATTGGGCGGGTTGAGGGGATGGCTGAGTTTGGTTGAGGTAACATTGGGCAGGCTGAGGGGATGGTTGAGACTGGTTGAGGTAACATTGGGTGGGCTGAGGGGATGGTTGAGATTGGTTGAGGTAACATTGGGCAGGCTGAGGGGATGGTTGAGACTGGTTGAGGTAACATTTGGTTGGCTGAGGGGATGGCTGAGACTGGTTGAGGTAACATTGGGTGGGCTGAGGGGATGGTTGAGATTGGTTGAGGTAACACTGGGCGGGCTGAGGGGATACAGCACAAGGCTGTGGTATGGCCCAGAGAGGGTCACAGGGTATGTACAATCACATTCATTATAGGATATTTAGGGGCACTAATTAGCCTGGTTTAATGTCTTTGTACTACAGGAGGAAATCCATGCAGAGGCAGGATGTGAACCTTCAACTGCAGAGGCAATGGTGCTACCTACTGAAGAACCACATGAGCAAAGAGATCTCTATGATTGAAGCCTATAACCTCCTAGTTCCTGGTCTGTTACATTAGCTATTAATTCATACACTGTTGTGACATATAGTAGAAATACATGGGTGTGAATCATGTTTCTAATATTCCCCTCATTTTCTCACCACCCCCAACCTTCACAGAAACAAAGGCAAGTTGCTAAAAACACAGTTGTGACATGAAGTCACATGGTTGGGCCTAACCAACAGCAGAATAGAAGAGGTCTCTTCCAGTTTTGTTGCTGAGTATGGGATCAGAAACATGTGCCCACAATTCTCCCCCATCTTTGAAGGAACCTTGTTGCCATGGAAACCGTACAGAACACACACACACACACACACACATATATATATATATATATAAATGACCTGAAGAAGGATATCTTATCCTCCTATGGCCTTGTCCACACTACCATTCATGGATACTCTCCTTTTAGAGAGAGCATGGCCTGCAGTTTGTACTTAACGCACAGTAAATAATTCTTTAAGTGATCCAGACTCAGAAAGAACACAGTGGAAATAAGGGCACACCACACTGAGCAGGTAGTGAGCATGCAGTAGAACCTGGACAGAATGTGGTCGTTGTGAGCGTGGTTGATGGGTGTTCAGTGCATGTTCATCGCACAGTCAGCCCGGACTTGACTCTACAGTCCGGTTAGGTTTGGTATAACATGTAACAAAACGACCATGAAGTGCTCATTGCATAACAAGTAGTTCACAGCAGGGGACAAACACGACATGCTGCTTTGCTCTTGCAGGATCTGGTTGGCCAGTCTCCGGCAGCTCACCAGTCAGCCAATTGCACTCAGACGCTGTACGTACTCATAGATGGGACTCACCTTAACACTCTCCCTCTCTCTCCTTTTTTCCTCCTCTTTACTTTCCCCTCTCCTTTGCAGAACATTCTCTCCCTTCCTCACTTCGTTTTTCTTGCTCTATCCCTCTTCCGGTCATTACTTTTTCTCCTTAACTCATCTTCTTTCCTTCCTTTTCTCTTCCTCCCTCCCGCCATCTCCCTTCCCCTCTCTCTACCTCCCTCTCTCACACACGCAAACACGTGCTCTCTCTCTCCCTTCTCCCTCCATCTGCCATGTTTTCCGCTTCCCTTTCCCCATCTATCTGTCTCCCAGCCAGTTCTAGTTCGACTGTGGGTCATGTGACCAGGTGCCTGCTCCTTTTTTTACAGCCCCCTGCTTGACGTCAGAGACTCCCTCCAGAGACACAGCTCTGCACATTTCCGCTGTCTCCTGACACGATTGTTCACCTTTGCTGTGGTTGGGGGGGGGGGGGGGGGGGGGCCGGTCTGCCCCCCTCCCAGGCCGCGGGCGGGGCCCCGGCCGCCCGCGCGGGCACCCCCCCGCCCCCCCGCCCCCCCCCCCCCGCCTTCCCCCCCCCCCCCCTCCCCCCCCCCCCC
>JAODKM010000118.1:19276618-19288669 GCA_026780845.1 Petrocephalus sullivani
TCGTGGTGGAGGGGTTTGCGTGTTCCAGTGATCCCAGGAGCTAAGTTGCCCGGGGCTTTATGCCCCTGGTAGGGTCATCCAAGGCAAACAGGTCTGGGGTGAGGAACCAGACGAAGCATGGCTCACCAGACCCCTTATGATGAGTACGAACAGAGATGCACGTTTTCCCTCGCCCGGACAAGGGTTACCAGGGCCCCCCTCTGGAGCCAGGCCTAGGGGTGGGGCTCGATGGCAAGCGCCTGGTGGCCAGGCCTGCACCCATGGGGCCTGGCCGGGCACAGCCCGAAAAAGGAACATGGGTCCCCCCTCCAACAGGCTCACCACCTGTAGGAGGGGCCATGGGGGTCGGGTGCAGTGTGAGCCGGGCAGTGGTCGAAGGCGGGGACCTTGGCAGTTCGATCCTCGGCTGCAGAAGCTAGCTCTAGGGACATGGAATGTCACCTCTCTGGTGGGACCCTTAGCTGGTGCGCGAGGTTGTGAGGTTCCCACTAGATATAGTCGGACTCACCTCGACACATGGCTTGGGCTCTGGAACCAGTCTCCTTGAAGGGGGTTGGACCCTCTTCCACTCTGGAGTTGCTCGCGAGGAGAGGCGCCGAGCAGGGGTGGGCATACTTATTGCTCCCTGGCTGGGCACCTGTACATTGGGGTTTACCCCGGTGGACGAGTGGGTAGCCTCCCTTTCCCTTCGGGTGGGGGGACGTGTCCTGACTGTTGTTTGTGCTTAATGCACCAAACAGCAGTTCAGAATACACACCCTTTTTGGAGTCCTTAGAAGGGGTGTTGGAGAGCACTCCTCTTGGGGACTCTCTTGTTCTGCTCGGAGACATCAGTGCTCACGTGGGCAATGACAGTGAGACCAGGAATGGCGTGACTGGGAAGAACGGCCTCCCCGATCTGAACCTGAGCAGTGTTTTGTTGTTGATCTTCTGTGCTTGTCATGGATTGTCCATTATGAACACCATGTTCAAAGGGGGTTTTTCCACTGCACGAAGTTTGGTACTTTCGGTACTTCCTTTGTGTTGGTTTCCACTGGCTGGTACCGGCGCCAAATGACATCGTAAGTAACCGCCCATGACTGACAACGTCACACTGCGCAGAACCGTGTTTATTTCCTGCCGTAAAAACTGGTACCGGCACTGAATAAAAACACAACGTGATTTCATACTGAATAATGGTAGCGTTTCGAACAATGGCTGTAGTATACAGCTGGACGATGTTGGATATTAAATCTAACATCGCATGTTATGCACATGCAGTTCGTACATCACTAGTGAGTTACATTAAGATCAGACTTTTTCTTACTCCTAGACAGGTTTCTTGTTATTCCGTCCTGATTTTGTTGTATCTGTTCTTCCGACCAAATCGCAATTATTATTATTTTTTTTTACTTCATTTATTGCTGTTTTCTGAGTTCGTACGTTTGTCAAAATGGCGATTGCATTGGGCTATTTGCATAACCAATCACAGCGAAAGCATTGCAAGTTACGCCAAAAGTGCCAAAGAAGTACCCCAACTGGTTAGGCACTTTAGGTACTTTACTTTTTGGTACTGATACTCAACCGGAAGTCAATGGAAAAGCGAAAGTACCGTTCCGAAAGTACCAAACTTCGTGCGGTGGAAAAGCGCCCAAACATAAGGGTGTCCATATGTGCACTTGGCACCAGGACACCCTAGGTTGCAGTTCGATGATCGACTTTGTGGTCGTGTTGTCGGACTTGCGGCCACATGTATTGCACACTCTGGTGAAGAGAGGGTCGGCGCTGTCAACTGATCACCACCTGGTGGTGGGTTGGCTCGGCTGGTGGGGGAGAAAGCCAGTCAGGCCTGGCAGGCCCAAGCATATCATGAGGGTCTGCTGGGAACGTCTGGCGGAATCCCCTGTCAGAAGGAGCTTCAACTCCTATGTCCGGCAGAACTTCGCCCATGTCCTGGGGGAGGTGGGGGACATTGAGTCCAAATGGGCCATGTTCCGCGCCGCCATTGTGGAGGCGGCTGACTGAAGCTGTGACCGTAAGGTGGTCGGTGCCTGTCGCGGCGGGAACCCTCGAACCCGCTGGTGGACACCGGCAGTGAGCGATGCCGTGAAGCTGAAGAAGGAATCCTATCGGGCCTTTTTGGCTTGTGGTACTCCAAAGGCAGCTGATGGGTACCGGTGGGCCAAGCGGAACGTGGCTTCGGTGGTCACTGAGGCAAAAACTCGGGTGTGGGAGGAGTTTGGAGAGGCCATGGAGAACAACTTCCGGATGGCTTCAAAGAGATTCTGGTCCACCAACTGGCAGCTCAGGGCGGGAAAGTGGTGCAGCCTCAACACTGTTTATGGTGCGGATGGGACAATGCTGACCTCAACTAGGGACATTGTGGGTCAAGAAAAAGCAGTGGAGGTAAACGTTAAACTGATTTTAAAAACATATTTTGGATATAAATATAATATATGCAAGGAATGATCATTAAAATTGCAAAGTTAGCTAAGCCTTTTTCCTATGCCAAAGTAAAAATGTTTTAGAAAAACATTAACCCCTTGCGTCTGTAAAAATGTCCATATAAAACCGAAAGTAATTAAAAGTCTGATCTTAATGTAAGTCACTAGCAATGTAAGAAGTGCATGTGCATAACGTGCCATGTTAGATTTAATATCCAATATCGTTCAGATGTATACTACAGCCATTGTTCGAATTCAGTGCAAATTTAGTGCCCTGCTTCACGTTGTGTTTTTATTCAGTGCTGGTACCAGTATTTAAGGCACGCTGTGCGGTGTGACGTTATCACTCATGGGCAGTTACTGATGATGCCATTTGGCGCCGGCACCAGCCAGTGGAGAACCAACACAAAGGAAGTACCGAAAGTACAGAAAATACCAAACTTTGTGCGGTAGAAAAACCCCCTATGTGGCAGTCGCTCTCTCTCCAGATGTCAGGCACTCTCTTTCACAGATCAACAGCTCAAGCTCATGGTGAGCCTTACTATCCTATCCTAGGCATCATAGAACACAAGGCTTTGCGAAAGGATTTGCTCAACTAAGACACGTTTGTTTAATTGAGGTGCTTGTTTATTTATCTATTTCACTGTTTCTCAATCCAGCTCCTGGAGGACCACCTGCCAGAAAGTTTTCACTTCAGGCCTGACCTTAATTAACATCAGGTGTTTCTTAAGGGCCTAATAATGAAGGTGGTAGGTTGTTAGCAGTGTGGGATTGACCAAAAACTTTCTGCCAGGTGGTACTCCAGGAGCAGGATCGAGAAACACTGGTCTATTTTGAACAAAAATACTGCACCAAGAAATATGTTCCCCATTTGAAATGAAGTTAGAACTGGGCAAGGGCGTAGGATGGGTTTCAACATTGGTAGGGACCAAATCAGCCTCCCCACCCCCCTAAACACACACAAGGTACTCCCTCAACTGGGGTAACATGACAACAAAGTTTTGCTTTAGCTAGTGTTATGTCATGTACAGTGTACAATTAATCACCTTTCACCTTTTCTTTCAGTGTTGCAGGACCATATTTCTCACCCTAGATGGAAAACCACTCATTTGCAGGGCACTCAAACACGCAATCACACACTATGGGCAACAACACCAATTCATCTAACTATGGGAGGAAACCAGGGTACCCAGAAGAGACCCACAAACACATGGAGAGTGTGTTCATCAGAGAGATTAGGGGCTGGATCCATACCACACACCCTCTTAGAATGAGACTACAATGCTACCAGCAGAGCCACCATGCCACCATATACTGAGAAATATATTTTAGGACACCTCATAATCCTACAAGTTATTATAGCGTATTATCTGTATTAATGTATTTTAACAACTGGTCTATACATACTAAAATAACAGGAGTCAGGGACTAATAAGTGCAAAGCTACTAGTTCAAAACTTAAGAGGGACTTTTTCGTAGTACCAGAACAGCAAATTATCAGTGTAAACTGGTAAAGTCATAAAAGGATCAGCTAATTAAAAAATCTCTATATAAGCAGTCAATTCCTTGTTACCCCATGCATGACCTTCTTTAAAACTTTCCATAAACATAGTTATTTCGGAAGACTAGGTCACACTCTCATTTAATTTCAGCTTCAGTTATACACGAAATTGATCACTTAGGCAGGGAACCAAATAAATGCTCAGCATGGGCATCTATTGGTCAAGCAGCTAAGGTCCAGTACATCTATCTGAACATCAACATAACACAGCATATAATTATTATAATAAATCCACAACTGTTGTTACCCAGGTCCGACCTAGAGGTAATGAACATTGGAAGGAATAAACAGAAAGCGATTGCTCAAATAACTGCATGAATAAATTAATAAATGCTATCTATTTCTATATCTCAGAAGCTCATTTAACTCATCAAAAGCAATATCAAACCTTACCATTAACCACATATATTCACTATTCTCAAAATATCTGTCGATATAATGCTCTGTGAGCGATGTCGATAATTTTAACAACTAACTGGGTTTTAACTGTTAATTTGTTATGAGACCAAATGCCCACAAGATACTGGTAATCGTTCGTGTATGTATCACTGTAAACTAAAACCCGTAACTTCTAAAATACGATTGATTCTTGAATACCTGTTTTCTGTCACACTCACTATTAATCGTGCCTGCATCTGCAGCTAATGGCGGTGTAATTGCTCGGTGTTCAGAATGCTTTTCCTGCATAACATGTATCAGATGAACGCAAAGGTCTAGCAGTTCTGTTCCTGCATCAGCCAGAAGGGGTTAACCCTGCGAAGTGTGCGATGTGGGCTTCCTGCAGTTGTGCCTCGTGTGGTATGAATGATCCAGAACCTTAAATAAACCTTGCAATTTGTCGCTACTGTATCTGTCATGTGCATTTTAAAGTAAAATGAATTATAAGTACCAGGTCTGAATAAATTATTAATTACAGCACAGCGAGGCCACGCCTAGCTACTGTGCCACTATATTGTTCAGTAGACATAGATTATAATAAAGTATTTCTCGAGAGTATAAGGGTAGAACTCCCTTCCCCCTCCCAGAGACTTGCTGAAAACCTCTAACGTTAACAAATATCCTATTATTTAAATTTAATGTAATCCATTTAAATTTGAAAAATGTATTTTGTTTTTGCGATTTGGTTTTACAGTATTAGTACTCGGTGTTAAAGTGTGTAGTATTACGTAAGTGCGCAAGATTGGTACGTTCTAGTGCTGTGCTACAGGTCCGCTATAAATTTAAGAAAAAACATATAAACTTTAAGGAAAATTGCCTCCGCTTATTTATATCATTTAAACCGTGGAACCATGCTTATGAAATTCGTTTATATTTTTAAACTCACTATTCAGAACCATTACACTTTGTTATACTGGTACAATATTTTACACTACATGAAATGAATCTGCGGTATTTCAGTTAAGGGCCAAGAAGGGCGCTGATTTTAAGGCAGGAGTTCAGCTGAAACTTGCGAATGGCGATTATTGATGTTTCCATTTGAATCTTTCGTTGCGTCGAATCCAATGTACAGAAATGCTAACAAACATTACCACAACAAGCATGGGGAGACTTTGAGCCAAAATGGCGTGTGATTCTATGGCCAAATGAACTCGTCACCTTCAGACTTTCCCATGGAGATGAGCCAGAGAATCGAGTGACACGTGGCCTGACCAATCGCGGAGCGAGGCATTCCCGACACCCCTGCTATTGACCAGTAACAACTGAGGGGTGGGATTATTCATGTACCGCTTCAAAATGGCGGATGCTGTTACTGTGTGAGACGGGGATAGTGAGTGGGGAAAAATAACCTAAGTAATTCGAACAACGGCAGCAAAAAGTCATTTTATGCGAATGTTAAAGTATTGAGTTATTTACCTTTCCGAAGTGGGATTACGACTGCAAAAATGAAAAGCAAGGAGCGGTCGCCCGTGAAGAAGCGCTCGCGGACGTCGGACGATACCCGAGACAGAGGAGGAAGCCACCCGACCAGTAAGAAAATGGGGACCCATTCGGTTTCGGGCGGCGGCATTGGTGAGAACAGCGCGGCGAAAGGCGAGGGGAGTTCGGCGAGAAGGAGCCTAATCACCGAAAAGAGGGAGGGTCGCGATTTCGACGGACACGGCTCGAGTCGGGTGGGCAGCAACGGGGCCGCGAGCTCGAGCGGCAGGAACCACAGCAGCCTCGCGCTGGATCCCAGTGCCGCCAGGAGCAGCGCGCGCGGGGAGCCGCGGCCTCCTCTCGCCAGCACGGAAAGCGAGTACAAAACGCTCAAGATCAGCGAACTGGGCTCGCAGCTGAGCGACGAGGAGATCGAGGACGGCCTCTTCCACGAGTTCAAGAAATTCGGGGACGTCAGCGTGAAGATAAGCCGGATAAATGATGAGAGGGTCGCGTTCGTCAATTTCCGGAGACCCGAGGACGCTCGGGCCGCCAAGCACGCCCGCGGGAGGCTCGTGCTCTACGACCGCCCTTTGAAGATTGAAGCTGTGCTCCTGAACCGCAGGAGAAGTCGATCTCCCATCGAAAAAGACACGTATGTCCCTCTTTCTGCACACAGGCATTTGCACACCCAGAGACCGTTATCCCCCACTGGGCTTGGGTACAGAGACTATAGGCTGCAGCAGCTAGCCCTGGGTCGCCTCCCCCCACCTCCCCCACCACCGCTCCCCAGAGACCTGGAAAGGGAAAGGGAGTTTGTGTTTTATGAAGCGAGGGCACGGCCTGCGTACATAGCTGAGCGGGCGGCGTACAGGGAGGAGGATCTCATTGCTCCTGAAGATGACCAGAGGGCCAACAGGACGCTGTTCCTAGGTAACCTGGACACCTCTGTGACCGAGAGTGACCTGAGGAGAGCGTTCGACCGGTTTGGAGTGATAACGGAGGTGGACATCAAGCGGCCCACCAGGGGACAGAGCAGCACCTACGGCTTCCTGAAGTTTGAGAACCTGGACATGGCACACCGGGCAAAGATCAGCATGGCTGGCAAGGTGGTGGGCCGCAATCCCATCAAGATTGGCTATGGCAAGGCCACGCCGACCACCCGCCTGTGGGTTGGTGGTCTTGGGCCCTGGGTTCCCCTGGCAGCACTGGCCAGGGAGTTCGACCGCTTCGGCACGATCAGGACTATTGACTACAGAAAGGGGGACACGTGGGCTTACATTCAGTACGAAAGCCTGGACGCCGCCCAGGCTGCCTGCACCCACATGCGTGGCTTCCCCCTTGGGGGCCCCGACCGCCGCCTTAGGGTAGACTTTGCAGACACAGAGCACCGCTACCAGCAGCAGTTCCTGCAGCCACTGCCTCTGCCACACTACGATCTCGTAGCTGAGTCCTTCCTCCACCGTGCTGGTCCAGAGGCTCTGCGAGTCAGAGAGAGGACCCCACCGCCACTGCACTTCAGGGAGCGAGAGCTGTATTCTGCTGCCGAGTGGCCCGGTCCAGCTGCCCGTGAGCGTGTGCGGGTAGCTGCCCTCGAATCCCTGGAGCACCTGGAGCGTGAGCTGCAGAGCCGTGACGCCGCCCGCAAACGGCGCCTCCAGGAGGACAGTCGGCGTCTGGAGCATTCTCCAGATAGTGGCGAACGCACCCGCAGGCGCAGGGCCCCCTCTGCTGAACAGAGCCCCGAGGGTAGCAGCCGAGATGGGGGTCGCTATAGCGACTCAGAGCGCCCCCTGCGCCCTGACAGACTTTCACCCGCCAGAGAGGAGCGTGAGCCTGCGGAAAAGAGGCCAAAAACCCAGCGTCCCACAGAGGTGTCTTCCGCCACACCTGCCGGATCGTCTGGCGCCAAGCGCAAGGTCTGTAGCACCAACAAGAGCCCAGCTAAGAAGGAAGAGAGGGTAGAGCAAGGCTCCTCCAGGGGGGGGCAACCAGCCAAGCAGGAGGCTGGAGGGAAGCTGACTTTGGCCTGGCAGGGCATGCTCCTGCTGAAAAACAGCAGCTTCCCGTCCAGCATGCACCTTCTTGATGGGGATCTGGGTGTGGCCACCAGCCTTCTCCTTGATAGTGCCACGGGCAGCCAGGTAGCCCAGCTGAAGATCACCCAGCGTCTCCGCCTGGACCAGCCCAAGCTCGATGAGGTGACCCGGCGCATCCGGGCGGCTGGGCCGGGAGGGCACTCCGTTCTGCTGGCAGTTCCAGGAGGCTCAGAGGACGGCTCACCACCAGACCGGGCGGCCTCCACTCAGCGCCCCCTGCGCAACCTGGTCTCGTACCTCAAGCAGAAGCAAGCTGCCGGAGTCATCAGCCTGCCAGTGGGCGGCAGCCGCGACAAGGACAACGCTGGTGTTCTTCATGCCTTCCCTCCATGCGATTTCTCTCAGCAGTTCCTGGATTCTTCAGCCAAAGCTCTGGCTAAAACAGAGGAGGACTACCTGGTCATGATCATTGTCAGAGGGTCGTCCTGAAACTGGGGAGAAGGGGGGCAAGCCTTGTCCTGTATCACAGCACTGCATGCACTCTTCTGTGCATTTTGGGTTATAGTATCATTTTTTCCGAGACATTCATTGGTTAAATTACTGATTTAAGAGTCATAGCAAGTCGGCTTCCATTACTGTCAAATCAAGGCATTTGAAATGGATAATAGCAATTACACCTGGAAACCTTTTTAGACGTTTAAAAGAAGTCATTGTCACTTAAATGTAGGAACCTGCAGTTTGGTATATTCAGAAAAGCAATTTGTCATCACAGGTGTTTAGTGGAAGACACGTGTATAGTCGCAAGCCTGTTTCCGCATGTCTGTTTAAGCTGAACAGTTATGAAGCTGAAAGTCTCTTTGTTGTAACTGCCCTTTATAGGTTCTTAAATCTGATGTTCAAGCATTAATACGGCTAGAAACATAGAATGACATAGACTTAATGAGCCTGAGAGAAATTATAATACTGCACATTCATTACAGGATTTTTTTTTATTTTTTATACAATACATTGTATTCGGGGGTCTTAGTCATCATAAAGTTTGTCTGTCTCAAAATGCGTGATTATTCTGTTTTTCCTCTAGGCTAGCCATTCAGGCCCATAAAGCTGTATGCGCTGGGTCTAATATTGTTGTCACAGCTATAGGTCGTTGGTGTCCACTAATGAATGTGCAACTCCATACACTCCTTGTGGGATCGATAACGCAAAAGAGCAGGCTTCAGACACTTAATACCTGAATGAAGAAAATGTAAGGGGCAAGTGAAAATGTTTTATTTTTAAGGTTTTATATATAAATTTTTTTTTTTTTTTTTTTGCTAGGATGATTCCCATATCTGATGCTCAGTGCAGTGTAAAAATTCCATGTAAAATTATCTTCAGTTATGAGGTTTGCTGGCCGCTTTTTTGCGTAAGTCAGGATTTGGGGAGTCACATTTAAATTGTTCAGGGATTAGATGGTTTTCAGATGTCACTGAGTAGTTGATGGACACCCAGCCTGTGATTACCACATACCACGAAGGGCGTGTTTGGGACACAGCCTTTTGGCTGAGAATTCAGCTACTGGTTGTGTTTCTCCATCAACACCTGGTAAATGTTTATAGGATGAATCAAATGGTTTTTGTAAATGATGGTTCTGTATAGACCAGGGGTGTGAAATTCCCTGTGTATCTATTGGTTTTCCATTTCTCTATCATTCGTAAGATATTTACTATTTAAATGGGCCACCAAAATGTTTCCCTATAAATATGGCAGTAGGCATGAAATATACTTTATCATCATAACTGAAAAACCAAAATTTAAAGGCAGGCAGACTCCAGATAAGTCAGGGAATTGCTGCAGAGGTTTATATCCTGCAGTTGGCAGCTCTGTTACTAGGTGGCACTGTCCCATACAAGTGTTTTAAGTTACTCCCACAGGCTCTATGTTGCGAATGAAAGGTTGCTTGGAAAACCCTCTTGTTTTTTATGGCAGAATTTGCTATTTCTATACTTGCTACTCACACAGCTTTGTCTTCATTGTGCATTGTAGTAAGATGTACTAAGTTAATGTTTCAAAGGTGTCCTGTTCTGCCTTAGGAGGGCTGAGGACTCTGCAAGTTTTGTCTTCCAGTGCTCAGTTAGTTGTCAGGCACGTGGACAATAGCAGTACCCGCAAGAGTGAGTAGTTCACTATTATCTTGCTACAATTTGTGTTTAAAGCTGGCACACAATAAAAACTCAGACCCATCAGCCCCTCCGAAGGATGCATGCATATCCCTAATTCACAGGCAACCGCTAGAAGTTTTCTGGGTGAAATTTGACAGAGCTGTAATAATCTCATGATCCGGTCTCCGTCTTCTGATTGTGCCACCTGGTGTCTAAGACAGAACCTTAATTTCAAATTCCTGTAAATGTAACCTCCACTGAAGGTTAAAAAAAGTGCAGCCTCATCTGCATCATAGTGGATTTTAAGTCTTTTTATTATGGCAGTATCTGTGTGCAAACAATATTTTCATTACCCTCACAGTGGTACTTGTGCGTGTATATATATGTATATAATTTTGTTTACTGTGTACCCAAACAGCAGTCACATAAACAATATGTGTTATGTATGATACTGTTGCCCCAGGTTCATTTGGCATCTTTGCACGGACCATGGAAATTGTGATAATGGGGGGGCTGGTTAATTTGTGGAGGGGAAGACTGAACGTGTCCTTGGACCCCAAACTGCAATGAAATGTGACCAAGTGGCAGATCAGCTTGTTGTCTGGGTCTCCATCTGTGGCAGTGGTGATGCCTTTTATAATATTCAGAAGAAACTGTATGCTTAAAAATATATATATATAATCTAGGGCTGTTTGTTGCCTTTGGTGTTTACATTTGTCAGTAGGGGATACGATGCTGTTCAAAATTTTGTGATGTACTGATGTTATAATGGGTTTTGGAGTTGTCTGTTAGCCGAACTCTGTTGTTAAGGGATGTATGTATTCCTCATGCAAAGCATTCTTCAGCTTCTCGCAAGGATCGTCGCCACTTCGCCTGGGACGTCCAATCGGCTCACAGCAGAGTCACAAGGAAGCCTCTGGCCATGGTGGGAAAGAGGGGTTTCCGTTTTACTGTTGGCACATTCCCCTTGAGGGAACAGCTAAAAGTTCTGTAACTGCGTTTGTGGTGCCAATTCCCATGTGTTAAGTGGAAAAAATTGACCTTTTTGCTTTGTGCTGTGTACGCCCGATTTCTGGGAAAAGGTTAAGGAATCACCTTCTGCATACCTCTCAGGAGTGGCTGTTGACACGGTGTGCTTTCGCACCCTCTCGGTTGGTTTCACTCTCAATAAATTGTGTTTCTTTTGAAGAAAAACCAAAATTTGTTTCTGCCTCGGAAGTGAATTGAAGACCTCTATGTTGAGACCTTTTGTTGTGTTGCGGCGGCATTGTTTTCGAGGGAAGCCAAAAGGGCCATCTTTGCAGCCCAGGAACGAGAGGAAACCCAGAGCGTGGGAGAGAGCAGCCCTAGGAGCACCGCCAGCCCGGTCCCCGTTTTGAGGTCTCCATGTTCTGATGGATGTGGGGGTGTTTCCCAGCTGTGTGACCATGGTGACGGGGAGGGGCCTCTGGAAGATGCACTAGGTTGGACCTGTGCTATTGGTCCAACCCTTGCTTCACCTCCAAGTCCCCGTCATGGGCAGGTCAATGCTGTGCCTGACATGGAGCACCTGCTACGTTGTTCTCTGTCCTGATTTGACCCCCCCACCCTCCATTCTAAAACCGGAGGAAGCAAATTCCAGGGCTGCGACCTCCCTTTGATTTCATCTGGGGTTTGGATGGCCCAGGAGACACTTGGGGAGAGTCCAGAGGCATTTAATTCAGCATTCTTCTCCTACATAGACAACATTCTGGAAAGAGGGAGTTGTGCTAAAAGCCAAGCCTTGTCACCCCCTTCTGGAATTCAACTTTTTTTTGTTTGTTTTTTAACGACAACCTTATAGTTGTTTTGGCTCAAGGAATTTTCATCTTCGGCTCTGGCAGGGTGTCCTGCCCCCCCCCCCACCCACTGCCCAGAAAAAAAAACATAATATGGTAGATTCAGCAACCCATACGGCTAGAACTCCCACCCCCCCCCCCCCCCCCCCCCCCCCCCCCCACCGCCCAACCCCCCCCCCCCCCCCCCCCCCCCCCCCCCCCCCCGCCACCCCCC
>JAODKM010000118.1:19288769-19316310 GCA_026780845.1 Petrocephalus sullivani
AAACAAAAACAACCTAATTCCAAACACACCCAACGCTTACTGTTCCCCCCCCCCCCCCCCCCACAAGACAGTTGGGAAGATAATAGCCTACACAGTATAGCTAGCATGCTAGTGGACCCTACTTTGACAGTTATATAGTGACTCCTCACGGCTGCTTTTCATTACAAGTACAGCATAATAACTATAATTAGTTGCAGCCTGGGCACAGCTATAGGGTTTTGCAGTGTGAAGCAAGTGGATATGTTGAGAAGCTTCGAGGCCAGCATCCCTCACCAGTCTTCCGCTTTCTCCTGCCTTGATGGAACCTGCGGCAGTGCAGGTACTGGGTATATCAGCTTCAGGTAAAAGATGAGAAACATTTTTCTGCTGGCCCGCAGGTAATGCTGTTGGAAAAGCCTGTTGATATTAGGGAATAATGTTTGGCTGTGTGCATTGTTATTGACGTATGAGGTCGATGACGGGAGTCCGTCAATGTTTCACTGCCTGTGCAGAATGCTGATAAAACAGTATGCCAAGCTTAATGATTAAAACTTAGTGTGATTTTTTAATGACTGTTTACTTATATTCTGACCTCGTTCTGCATGTTCAAGGGTATTTGTCAAATGATAATGATGTGTGCATGTAATAGTTATACCTGGTATTCAGGTCACAGCTGTTCAGTGAAACACAGGCTCTCTGGAGCCATTGGTAATTTATTTAATTTAGAGATGAGCTCTAGATGACCTCTGAGTCAAGTAAGTGGCGTCTGAGAGATTAAGTATGCACTGCCTGGAAGATAAAGAGAATTTTTATAGATGCTTTGCAATTCCAGCTACACACAACAAACTGATTTTTCTAGAGGAATTTCAGTGACCCAATTGCTCTGACCTCACTAGATACATCCATGCTTTCATTATGTTGATTTCAGTAGAGGGATTTCACTGTAAGCATCACAGTAACCTTGTCATTCTGACTTCAGATTAGCACTTATTCCAGCCTCATCATAGAGATTCCCTCTTGTTGACCTCATTAGAGGGATCCCGCTGGCCTCCTGCTGATGTTATTAGATAAATCGAATGCCTTTATCAGGCTGTGTTCTCTATATGAATAACACTGTTTTGTCTCATTTAGGCTTCCAGGTGAACTTGCTTTCCTTTTGGCATGGAGGGGCAGTCTTCCAAAGATAGTGCCAAACTACTTGGTAAGTACACAGCCATTTATGAATACAGGCATAGATGTTCCCATGTATACATTATACTGAAACAATATCCCAAGTTTGAACTTCATCTTGTATATATGTAGGCTTGTTTGTCAATTTTTTATTATTATTATTCAGGAATCATTTCATATTATACAATGTAATCATTTTTAATAAAGAGATTTTATCAAGGTAATAGTTTCTCGCTTTTTTGTCATGACCTGCCTGCTGTGAAGAGACTTTGTCACCTTCTTTGGTTTGTAAAGTGAATTGAAGAAAAAAGAGCAAGAGTGATTACTTGAAGCTAATCACTTTTATGAAGAGCAAACAACTATTTAGGGTTTCAAACTTACTGTCATTATAATTAGTAAAATAGTAGCACATGCCTGTAAGCCACATGCCTTGTTTTCACAGAGCATACTCCTGGTTCTATCAGGCCTTTTAACACACGGCGGGCAACAGGTATAGCTATAGTGCTTCGGGAGAGGCCCCTCTTAAACCCAACCAATGGGGAGTGAGCCATGCACAGATAATTTGCTGAAGGAAATGCCTTGCCAAAAGTACTCCATTTTTTGAATTTCTCTAGGAGCTGATTATTCTGCCATGCACATGCCTCACAAGGGGTGAGAACTAGCATGTTTCTCCTCCTGGTTCACTGTTGGTCACCTTATCTGATTTCTTAGCTGCTTTTGCAATACTCTATTTATTTATTGTATTCTCACCCCCCAAATTCGCTCTCTGGGCTTGAACCTGCGACCTGCCGATTACAGGCACAGAGCTTAACCTGCTGAGCCACACTCTTCTCCCTGTGTGCTTTGGACTTCAAGGTATCTCTTGCCCCATGCAAGTAGTTTTGTGTTTGTAAGAATGTAGTATGCTAAGTCACATCCAGCCATATTGCAAACAATTACCATAAGGGTCAGCTGCAATACCCCCTAATGCATCAGCTGCCAGCTGTTCAAGGATCTTCTGAACCATTTCACTGTGTTACACAGTCAAAAAATTGGCAATCACCTAAGTAAAGGTTATAACCAGGCTGCACACAGGCAGATGCGGGTGTCAGAAAACGGGGAATGGAGCCTTCAGAACCTCAAGGTGGGAACCGCAGTGCCTCCTGCTTGTATATTAATTGTTTAAACTCCTGTGAGCTTTGTTTTTCAACACCACAACCCATGCTTCTTGGTTCCAGAGAATAACTGCATTTCCTGTTACAAGGGAACATATCATTTTGTAGCATATGTACATGGGGAATTGGGCCTAGGGACAATGGGAGGACATTTTAATTGTTTTACTGAGCTTTTCTTTTGCTTTTAGTTCAAATTAAAATCTGGTTATGATCCAAAATTTTAGTTCTGAACACAGAAACAATATACACACTTTGCATACATTTCATATTGTTATAGCATTTAAATGAAATCATTACTATTAGAACAGATGAGCAACATATGACACGGTATTTTACTCAGTAAAAATTTTACTTTTAATATCTTAATATAAAAGAATTACATATATAAAAAACAATGGGGTAGCATGTAAGGTAATGAAATTAAGTGACTGAAATTTACTGAGGTCCTGTGAAACGGCACCATAATCTAAAAACAGACATTCGCTCCAATAGAGAACATACAATAAATAAAGATTCAGATTCAGAATACTTTATTGACCCCTGAGGAAATTATGTGGATACAGTTGCTCCTGGACAGTAAGAAAATAATTAACGTTAGTTGAATTAACAAGAAGAACCTTAAATAGTGCAAATAAAGTACAGATGAATATTAATATCTGCTTGTTGCCATATGTTCAGTTATTTCTCCTTTGTTATTTAAAGACTATTCAACACCATAGGAGCAAAAAAATGAATAATTTCTCGAATAACGAGTTACATGGACAGGATACAACAATGTAGCTTTGTAACTACATGAACAGCCACACAATGAATTGCACCTGCTTGGAAGGACATTGTAATCATGTCTTGGGAAATTAATATTTTGATATTTACACTGAGTCTTATCTCAAAATTAAATATTTGTCAAGCTTTTACTCCACTTATAGAATGGAAATTTGAGTTCTTTGATATAATAACCTATAACCTGTTTCAAAACAAGGTCACTGCTGTTATATTGACTCAATTAAAGCATCAAGTGTGTGAAATAGACGTTTCCCATAAGTTACTGGTTTGAAAGTGGTGGTTTTGCTTAGTGATCGGTGGTCCCAGGAACCCCAGGTAAGACACAATCCTTCAGCTGCTGAAGAAGGGCTGGAAGATCAGAATTTTCAGCTGTGTGAACCTGCAATCCTCTGCTTTGAAGATCAGTTCCATACAAGTGAACTGCAGGTTCCATCGATTTAGATTACCTAAATGTACAAGCATCGAACTGTGTAGAAGGCTGTGCAGAGGACAGTGTCTGAGAGTAGCAGGTAGACTATATTTAACTATATAAAGTGTTGGGATGATCTGCTGGATGGTATTCCAGATAGAGTACACACCCTGGTTTTAAATGATTCTAGAGCTTCAGGTTCACCTTTTTTGACCATGGACCATAGTTGGGACAGTATTTTCTCAGTGGGTGAACTTAAGGATAAAACTTATTTGAGATCTGTCTTGTATGCTGCCTCAAATACTGCCTGATGTTTTAATATTTTTCAATTGTATTCTATTCAGGCACACTTTGGCTGAAACTTCTGCACACCAGTTAATGGCATCTGTCAAACAAGAATTTAAAAATTCCCACAAACTGTTGATCAATTTTATATATGGAAAAAAAAATTAAACTCCCTATGACCCTGACAAGGATACATGATTAGTAGATGGATGGATATTTAAGAAACTGGACAATAATGTTGTACAGCCATATCAGCCTGCAATCAGAAACTGGCAGCTGACATGGTAATATCTATTTTCCAGTTTGATAATGACAGAAGAGACCACTAAGAACATGATGTACAGTTACATGTCCTTCTGCGTGTTTAGGTGAGCAATTTCACAGCACATGTACTCCTCAGCTACTCGAGGAAAGCTTACCTGAGCAAGGCACTTCAGTTCTATTATATATGAGTAATGTTGGATTAATTGTACTGAGGTTATGGTATTTTAATGTCTTGTTGACTTCTATAAATATACTTCAGAGTAATATCAACAGGGAATGTAAATTATAATACTTCATTTCATTAATCCATTTAATTTGCTCAGGGAGAGATTATAAAGATAGTTTTTCTATATGAAGCTCATGTTGAATGTAATTAAAGTGCCAATTCAGCTGAGGCACCCATCATGCAAAAAAGTACAAAAATACATGTCGAAATAAAAGCAACGCTTTCAGTTCTACCTTCCTCGCTTAGTAAATGCAAGTCATTTAAATTAATCTAATCACCCTGGCATCATTTTGCTGTAAATGTTATGAAAACACAAGATAAATATTATTCTCAAGATAAGTGCTTTTGACCCCTTATGAGGAAAAACTAGTGTAAAACACCCTATGGTCTAACTTGGTAATTTTCTTATCCTACTGATAAAGAGCTAGACTGAATAAATGAGGACCCTGTATATAAAGACTGGACCTGCAGTTTTCCATCAACTTCCACTGTGTATGGAAACAAGTATTCACAGCCATGATGAAGGTAGCCTTCCTGCTGTTGGCCCTCGTGGCCCTCTCCGAGTGCCTGCACAAGTAAGACCTTCATGCTACTACTTACCATACTTTCTTCCTAACCTGAGTTGATGAAGGGATTTGGTTCTGGGCTCAACTAGAAGACTGTCTGTTATGTTCCTACAGAGTTCCCCTGATAAGGGGGAAGAGTGTGAGGCAGAAAATGCAGGAGAAGGGTCTATGGGAAAGCTTCAGGAAGAAGTTTCCCTACAACCCCATGATCAAGTTTGATAGCAGCTATGCAGTTGGCACTGAGCCTATGACTAATGATGCTGATGTAAGTGAAACTAAGATTTCCTTCTGACAGTCTCAGAATGAATGATTCAGTGAGTAAAGTTGCAATACATGTACTAAACGTATTGTCTGCTAAACTGCATTTTATCCTTTTGCCGATGCAGTTAACATACTATGGTGTGATCTCAATTGGAACTCCAGCCCAGTCCTTCACTGTCCTATTTGACTCTGGCTCTTCCAACCTGTGGGTTCCTTCCACCTACTGTTCCAGCCAGGCTTGCAGTGAGTGAAGACCATTGCAATTATTATGATTATGTGTATGGCTATGACTTTGTACATAGAAGAGGCAAGTATTCATTAAGGGGTGGCATGGTGGTGCAGTTTTTAGCATCTTTTTGTCATACCTCTATAACCAGGGTTCAAGTCTTCACTCTAGCTCCGTGTGTGGAGTTTGCATGATCCCCCCGTGTCATCGTGAGGTTTCTTCTGGATATTCTGGTTTCCCCACACAGTCCAATAACATCTTAAGTTGAATTGGAGTTACAAAATTGTCCATAGGCATGCATGGTTTTTATGCCCTGCGATGGGTTGGCACCCCATTCTGGATTATTCCTTGCCTCGCACCCATAGCTTCCAGACGCTGCTTAAAAGACAAGTGGGTACAGAAAATGGATAGATGCATGGAAGTCTTTATTATGGGACATGTGGACAGCAGCATCTCATAGTGGTAGGAAAAATCAGGCATGAATTCTGATTGGAACTGCAACGCATAATTCAGGAATATTTCAGCTTACATAACATTGAAATCTGTTCTGCAGTTTTTGGAGCACGATTCTTTGTATCTGGTACTTGTAGCCACCTAAAGACACTTGTTCTTCATAAATATGCATGGCAGTTGTATCAAGGATATGCATCAAGGATATCAAAATATGCATCAAGGATATCAGAAGGCATAGAACTTGAGGACACAAGCGTAAGAAACTATAGGTTCAAGTTAAAAAATTCTACTGTTGTACCCTTCAGCAAGTTGTTTATTCTGAAATGCTAAAGTGACAAACACACCTATAAAAATGAGTAAAATAGTAGTGTTCGATATGAATACCTTCTTCAGGACTTGAACTCCAGATGAAGAACCCAACTGTGTTGATCATTCACCAGTTTCTAATGAATTTTCCCTCCAGCCAACCACGCGTTATTTGAGCCTCAGCAGTCCTCCACCTTCGAGGGCACCTCTCAGACTGTGTCCATTCAGTATGGGACTGGCAGCATGACAGGATACCTGGGATACGACACTGTTGAAGTGAGATTTGTAGGAGTTATACAACACCCCAGCTTACACATCATTCCCCTGTTTTGATGACACACTCCAGCATATATGCAAACATCCAGCATGGTGCAAATAGCTAGTAGGTGTAGATGTTATTGCATGTGTTTAGCAGAATAATGTCTTGTATTTCTTGATACATTAAAATGTTTCTGTGTTGCTTATTGGCACTTCAGCTAAGTTTGATATTTTGACACAGATTAAAACAAGCCAATCATCTGCAGCTTGACTATGGGCCTTAAGGATTCAGTTAAAACTGGGTTGTCATAACTGTACAATAATGCTATATACATTGAGCTTTGCTTATATCAATATTACAATGCCAGCCTACTGGTCCACAATATTAATGTTCTGTTTTTATTGCATAAGGTTGGTGGGCTCACCATTACCAACCAGATCTTTGGTCTGAGTGAGACGGAGGACGACTTCATGTACTATATGACACCTGATGGGATCCTGGGACTTGCCTTCCCTTCAATCTCTTCTTCTGGTGCCACCCCAGTCTTTGATAATATGATGAGTCAGGGGCTGGTTTCTCAGAACCTGTTCTCTGTCTACCTGAGCAGGTGAGGACAGACCACTGATCACCTAGGCATGAAATTATACAGCCATGTCACCTAACATGGTGTTTCTTTTTCAGCGATAGTGAAGATGGCAGTGTGGTGATCTTTGGTGGGATCGACTCTTCATATTACACTGGTTCCATTTACTGGATCCCACTATCCGCTGAATCCTACTGGCAGATCAGCATGGATAGGTCAGTGTCTGGTCGGTTACTTTTGCCATCAAGTCGTCAAATCTTCATATATTATAAAAAATTACTTTCTCTGCGGAGCAAATTAAATATATTGGTAACATGGTAAAGGTGAAGGGAATGAATGTACTTGTAACCTGTCTATGCTACGTCCTGGAACATCACACCACATCTAATGTTACTCATATGGCTAATTTATACTGATCTATGCTGTTATCCAGTCATTGTCAATCAGCACAGCAAGTCTGCAAGATATGAAATAACATGTTAAATAGTTTGTTGAGGGAGGGGCAGCTTTTAAAAAAAAGCTTTTCCGCTTACAGAAAAATCTTCCAGTTCCTAATTCAGTTCAACCAACTATAATTGGTAGAGCACAATTTTCATGCTAGTAGCCAAGAAATTTACTACAATTTATCACTTTTTTCAGGAATTTAATTACTGATGTGTTTTGACCATGAGGAAATTAAAAATGAAATGCCAGTAACAGAAAAAAGCTTCCTATGACCCTGTCCATTTAAAATACAATGTAATGTAAAATATGATTTAAAACAAAATGTAATTTTCCTGGTAAACAATGTCTATAGGAGTGTAATGGACACATTTGGCAGCTAGGTGTTAATCAGTGATCAACTGAACTTTTGTCCATTGCAGTGTGACTATCAACGAAAGTGCTGTTGCTTGCTCTGGTGGTTGCCAAGCTATTGTGGATACGGGCACCTCTTACATTGTTGGACCAAGCAGTGACATTCAGAACCTCCTGTCCTCTTTGGGAGCTTCTGAAGACCAAAATGGAGATGTAAGTAGCTCAACCTGCTCTACTTTGACCTTCAAATAATGCTGCATGAACAAAAAAGTAAGATGAAGGATTGTGTCCTGTAGGCATATGTGAACTGCGATAGCATGGGATCGCTGCCTGACCTGACCTTTACCCTTGGTGGATATGCCTTCAGTATCCCGGCCTCTGCATATGTTTCCCAGGTATGATTTGCACAACCACAGTTAAGCTTCACTCTGTTAGATTCCAATGGAAAATTTCATGGGTGTGATCTTACAGTACCCATTACTAATATCCTTTGTATATATAACACTGATGAGAGTGGGCTCAGGCTACATTATTGACAGGGTTGCAGGTACCACTCTGTGAAATGAGACTGAATCATGAGATTCAGCTGTTAACTCTTAATCATAAGAAATAGTATACATGACAAACATTTACTGTTCATCATTGTCCTACTATCCTATTTCTGATCATTTCTTTCTGTTATATCATTGCACCAATGACATGTTAGTTACCATTAGAGATCCAAATAGATTGGTAGGGCTAGAATGGCCAGATAGCATATCTTCTTCATTGCTGCCTGTCTCTTCCTGTCATAATTTTCACGACTATAAGCCATAATCATTAATCTAGCCAACTGTCGTTTAAATTGTTAATGTTTGTTTAACTTTGTTATTCCAGAATAGCAATGGATGCATGCTTGAAATTGAGGATGGTGGCAACAGCCAGCTCTGGATCCTGGGTGACGTCTTCATCAGACAGTTCTACACCATCTTTGATAGGGGCAACAATCAAGTGGGTCTTGCTGTAGTTGCATGATGCAGGTGGATGAGCTTAAATAGTGTGGAAGAAACATGTGAAATGTAGGTTGTCTACCATCCATGTGATTGTCAAGTCAATACATGCAAGCAATATTCCATTAAAGATGTTTTCTACAATGTAAAAACAAGTCAGGTCTGCTTTAATTAATAAGAAAACAAGAGACACTGCGGAATTAGCATGTGCCCTGTATAGATATTTAGACAGCAATCACTAGAGTAATCCATTATTATCACCAAAACATGCCTAAATAATTTTAAAGCTGTACGAAACTGACAACCCAGACAATTTTTAATATTAAAATGCATCGGAATTTTGCGATTTATGTGAAATTAGTGCATCTGCGTACATCAGCCATGAATAAGAAAGTGACGCTACAGTGGGCACAGGCTCACCAAAATTGGAGAATGGAAGATTGGAGAAAAGATTAGCCGTGATTTTTACTGCGACATTCCGATGATAGGGTCAGAATTTGGCATAAATGACAGGACAGCATGGATCCATCCTGCCCCAACAATTCAGGCTGCTGGTGGTGGTGTAATGGTATGGGGGATATTTTCTTGACGAACTTTGGGCTTCTTAGTACCAACTGAGCATCATTTAAATGCCACAACCTACCTCTTACTGTTGCTAACCATGTCCATCCCATGACCACAAAGTACCCTGCTTATGATAGCTACAGCTGGCAGCATAACACGTCATGTCAGACTGGTTTCTTGAACATGACAATGAGTTCATTGTACTCAAATGGGCTTCACAGTCACCACAACTCAATCCAATAGAGAACCTAGGGGTGTGGTCGAACAGGAGATTCGCATCAAGAAGGTGCAGCCAACAAATCTGCAGCAACTGTGTGATGCTGTCGTGCCAATATGGACCAAAGTCTCTGAGGAATGTTTCATCACCTTGTTAAATCTATGCCATGAAGAATTAGGGCAGTTCTGAAGGCAATCAGGGGTCCAACCCATTACCTAGCAATGTGCACCTAATGAAATGGCCAGTGACTTTACATGCATATATACAGTACATCCATCCATCCATTTTTAGAAACCACTTGTCCTTCTGGGTCATGGGGGGTCCGGAGCCTATCCCAGAAGCTAGGGCACGAGGTGGGGATCAACCCAGGATGGGGGGGTCAGCCCACCGCAGGGCACACTCACACACCAGTGACTTACACATGCACACCTACTTACTGATCCCCATAGCCATCCAGACATTCCAGAAGTTATGGCATTTTTTATTGAGAGGTCCAGTGGCCAATTAGGGTGATGTTCAGCTCAGAGTTATAATTGGCAAGACCAGCTTGGGTTTGAATACTGCAGCTACTAGAGCAGTCATAGCACCACTGGGTCCTGGAGCTGTACCCTAACCTCCACCGTTCCAGGGCTGCTGCATTAGGTTTATGACGGTGTTACGGTATACTCCAATATTTAGAAATGCTGAAGGTATCACTTTCAATACCGCCCAAATTACAAAAATTAAAACTGATATGAATTCGCTGTATTGAGGTGACGTATTGTAGTATACAGCACACGCCAGCAGAGGTCAGTTCGTTCATTCATTCACTCTGCATTGAGAATATTTGTGAACGTTTTGCTTGCAAAGTTTCTTGGCACATACAAGCTGCACCTATTTTTTGTTTATTATAATTTTTTTACTGATTTAAAATACAAATCTAAAATGAAATTACTTTATTACAACAGGGAACATAACCAAAAAAATACTTATTTGGAAGTAGAACAGAATTAGCTTGTGGTGACTATCTGCACACAGGACTCGTTTTTAATGTAATTTGCAGCTGTTAGTAGATTGGTCAACTAGGTTTCCCACACACACTAGGGGGTGGTTACCTGGTGCATTCCACTACAATGAAGAAATGGGGTGAAGCGTGACCTTTGAAACCCTCCAAAAGCGAGTCGTTTCCTCTTTTCTCTGGTGCTCAGCCTTTGCACTGATAAACCCGTTGATTCCGGAATTTACAATATTCTGTATAATGTAGTTTTAGTGAAATGTCTGAAAGGGATAACGGTATGAAATAATACATAGCACACTACCCTATACTGCATGCGAGCTGACTTTGCATTCTGACCCCACTATTGTGTTTCTTGTTTAAAGCGACACAGGGAAACAAAAACCAAAGGATTCTAATATGCTTTGTGTAAATGGAAAATAAATTGTACAATAAACTTCCATCTCCACCTTATTTAATATGAAATTCATTTATTACATTACATTAATTCATCATAATTTCACATGTAATATTACCAAAAACACATGAAAGTATGCGCATTTAAACAAGTGTTTAAACAAGTTTTCCATAGTATAATTATGTAAATATTGACTTATTCAACACTTTGCACTGCCTCCTGTCACTTATGATTCTACTGTCAATGTTTAATGTTTAACACCCTCTTTTATCTTTTTATATTTATGTTTTCTGTTAAATACTAAGTATTAGCAGTATGAATGTATTAGACTTAGTCAACCAAGCATTTCACTGCACGTTATATTGAGTATATCTGTATGTATGTGACAATGAAACTTTGATTTGATTTTGATATCTTTCAAGGAAAACCCCAGAATGTCCTGCTATCTATGTTACCTCAGGTTAGATCCATCCATCCATTTTCCATAACCGCTTATCCTGTTCAGGGTTGTGGGGGGTCCAGAGGCTATCCTGGATGCTACAGGCCCAAGGCAAGGAACAACCCAAGATGGGACACCAACCCATTACAGGGCACACTCACACACCTCAAGATAAAGCTTATCATGAATTCAACTGAAAGTTGTGTTTTCTTACCCTACTGATAAAGAGCTAGGCTGAATAAACCAGAAGCCTGTATATAATAGCTGGAGCTTGCACAAGTAACACCTTCATTCTGCTACTTACCAAACGTTCTTGCTAACACGATTCAATGAAAGGTTTGGCTTAGGGTTCAGCTAGAAGGATCTGTATGTGATAAAGAAGTCTCCGGCCCTGAAAAAAGGAAAGACTGTGAGGGAGAACATGCAGAAATAGGGTCTATGGGAACTCTTCAGGCAGAAATATCCCTACAATCCCATGGCCCGAGTTTGATGGGCCATGGGATTGCAGTTGGCACTGAACCCCTGAATCTCAGAATGAATGAAGTGCTGCACAAAAGTTGAGCTGAAGGAATTTTTGGTTAAAGTCTAGTGATTCAAGATACAGTTTTGAATGTATTCTGAAATTTAAATCTCCATGAACATTCTGTGCATAGAGTTCAAACCAGCTATATTGCTCTGCTGATGCAGCTGTCATCCTATGGTATGATCTCCATTGGAATGCCACCCTAATACTTCAATGGATGGAAATCACACTCTGCACATTGTGTAAATGAACAAAATAGTAGAAATGAGGTATGCTTTTTTCAGTAAGTGTTTTAAATTAATGCCCTCTAATATTTTCTCTCTAGCCAACCATGCTTTATTTGATCCTCAGCAGTCCTCCACCTTCGAGGGCTCTCAGACTGGGTCCATTCAGTAGGGGACTGGCAGCATGACACGATACTTGATGTGAGATTTGTAGGAGTTATACAACACCCCAGCTTACTCGTCATTCTCCTGTTTTGATGACGCACTCCAGCTCATATGTAAACATCCTGCTTGGTGCAAATATCTAGTAGGCATAGATGTTATTGCATGTGTTTAGCAGAATAATGTCTTGTATTTCTTGATACATTAAAATGCTTCTCTGTTCCTTATTGGCACTTTAGCTAAGTTTTACATTTTGGACACTGATTAAAACATGCCAAGTATCTGCAATTTGACTATGGGCCCTAAGGATCCAATTAAAACTGGGTTGACGTAACTGTACAATAATGCTATATGCATCAAGTTACTTATATCAATATTACATTGCCAGCCTATTGGTCAAGAATATTAATGTTCTGTTTTCATTGCATAAGGTTGGTGGGCTCGCCATTACCAACCAGATCTTTGGTCTTTTTCATATTACACAGTTCCATCCACTGGATCCCACTGTCCTCTGAATCCTACTGACAGATCAGCAAGCGTAGGTCTAAGTCAGTGTCTGGTCAGCTTCTTTTGACAGCAAATCTTCATAAAACATAAAAAATGACTTGCTCTTTGCAAGTAGAATAAAATCTCATTGGAATGGAAGGAAGACATTATGGAAAGACATTGGCACAAAGTAAAACACATAAGAAAGTAAACGGGATATTGGCTTGCATAAACATTTATGAAGGGTTTCGGGCATCTTGGTCTGGGTTTTAGTTCTGAAAGGGAAAGTATAGAACACAGTCTTAAACTATTGGTAATACAGTACAGGCAAAAGGAGTGAATGTACTTGTTACCTGACTGGAACATTCACACCCCCTAGATAATATTTTTTATTCAGTTAAATCAATTTAAATGTAGTATGAGCACATTTTAAATGCAAGCCGTAGACAAAAAATTACGATAATTCAGCAGTTTCTATGGAAAGTGCAAATAATAGAATTGTGACACTTTGTGGAAATTCTCTTTATCACTTTGTCCCATCTAGGTCTCCTTAAAGCCTGGCTTGGGGGGGGGGGGTGACATTCTTTGTGAAATTCTTTGGGGGCTACTGTGGACCAAAACTGAGAAACAGATAGTTCAACCTGATCTACTTTGACTTTCAAATGACATTTTATGAGCAAAAATAAGTTGAAGGATTATGTGAGCTGCCACAGCATCGGGTCTCTCCCTGACCTAGCCTGTACTGTACCTCTGCAGATACGCCTTCAGCATCCCACTCTCTGCCTGTGTTTCCAAGGCGATAACCAGTGCTGCTGTTCACCCCTGTCTAACCAAAAAAGACTTTTGAGACCTTGAAAAGTCTCAAAATGAGTCACTATAAAATAAACTAAAAATAGACTCTTTAAAGCCAGTAACTTCTAGTTTTGGCACTAACTGTCCTCAGTTCCATCTCCCATCCATTCAACCACATTCTGAAACTGCTAACCCAGTACAGGGTCAAAGTGAGCCTCTAACTTATGCCCAGAAGCATGTTATCCTGGAAGGGAATAAGTTCCTCGCCAGTTCCTAGGGGACTTAGGGGAGTCAGTCTGCTCTGACAATGACATTTAGGTAGCACTGCACATACATAAGGACAATTCTTGATGGGCTACTGTGAGCTACAGCATCTCCTCAAGTATGCGTGAGCTGTCCTTCCAAAACAGGCATGCCTAGGCAGTCCCCTCCACTACCTGCATTTCTCCGGCATGACATCTGGAGATTTTATTAACGTATTCATAATTTTTTCCTATGGGAATGTGTTATGGCAATGTTATTATTTTCACCCCTCTGTATGTACAGAGTGACCGTGATATGAGCAAGTGTAGAACACCAACAGATGACACATTGCTAGAGCTGCTCAAAATCAGTGAATCATAACTGATATATAAAACACATTATTCATATCCAAGGCAGGAGAATGTTTGCTTGTTGGGTTTCTGGTGCCAGTTTCCGTTTGTTAAGGAGAAACATTTGCTTTGTGGAAAGTACACCAGAGGGGAAAAGATTAAGGAGACGCCCCCTAAATACCTCTCATGAGAGCTTTGAGAAGGTGCCGGTTTCAGTATCAATAAATTGTGATTCTTCTGAACAAAAATAATTGAGGTTTCCAGATGAACATGATTTCCCCATAGAATGAAGAAATTTTGGTTGTCTTAAGGTGGTGCCAAACTACTCAGTAAGTACACAGCCATTTATGAATACAGGCACTGAATTCTTTTCAGTGTGTACAGACGTGTTTGTCAGGGCTGTTATTCATCATTGTATCGTCTCACTTCAAACCTACAGACCACAGTGTATGTGGCTATAGGTTCTTACAGGAGGTGAATAGTTCGGGTCCAGACCAAGACTTTGGTTCTACCAACCAGTTCAGCACTCTGTGACTGTGACTTTTTGTACTCAACTAGTTGGTTGAAACAAACTCCTGGTCTGGATTTTTAGTTTCTGGATTTGAATGACCTACTATCTACCTCTGGCCCTTTTTTAAGGAACGCATATTTTAAAAGTCCAAAATAAAATTTCAGACACAGTTCTGCCTGGATTTGTTCCTTTATATTTTTATTGACCCCTTTTTCCCATGTTTGTTTCTGCCTTTTTGTACAGAATCTAGGCTGTAAGGTCTTAATCTCCATCCAGGGTTCAAAAAGTACCCTCTCTCTTAATCTCTGTCTCCAATACAGCAGCCTACATTCAAAAAGCAGAAAATTCTGTCATTGATCTTTGGTTCAGAGCATTGTATTTTGATTTTGGATTACAGTTAAAGAGCACCCTGGTGCAATAAATTTCTAAGAATTTAAGATAAGACTGAAGTCTAATGAGGCTTTGTTGTGCAACAGCAAGGCAAGTCCCACGATAATAGTATGCCATGATTATAATAAAATAAGTAACAAGAAAGAGTATAAGTACATGTAGATGATAAGCTATTTATAGGTACTATTTCCACACTCCCTTTAGAATTGGTGGCAGCTGCTAGCGGCTCCCTTCTCCACCTGAAGTCCAACTCATTTATCATTCTAATTGAGCTGAGATATTTCTCCTTACACGCAACAAATATCTCCACCAGACTTCTGTGCTCTTCTCTGCCTTGCTTGATACGTCTCACAGCCACTGAATCATCAAAGAACTTTTGAAGATGGCATGAGCTTGAGTTGCATAAAGTGAACAGGAAGAGTGGCAGTACTGTCCATTGGGATAATCTCATGTAATTGAAAGCCACATCAGACACGCAGTCACTGATACACACAAACTGAGGTGGGATAGAGAGGTAAACTGTGATCCAGACAAACATGGCTTCAAGACTTGATGGCTTCAAGTATGAGCCAGTTCTTTGAAGTAGGTACTAGATGGCATCTTACACACTTTCATGGGTAATACTTTATATTAACTGCAACTTCATTATGCATTCATAGAACATTTATAAACAACATATAAATATACCGTAACAGCATTAATATACATTAATAACAAACATTATAATCACATAATGTTTGTTATTAATGTTAAGGTATGTTATGGTATACTTACATGCTGCTGATGAATGTTCTACGAGTGTATTATAAAGGCATTATGAAGGTCCAGTTAATGTAAAGTTTTACCCTAATGTGTGCCTGGTATGAGAATGATAATGAATCTAGGAAGATCCTCATGAGAACTTGAAGAATGAGCTTCTTAAATGTCATTAAAAGGGATACCACTGTTCTGTAGGCATTAGGGTCACTGAAGCCTCCCTTCTTTGAAGGGATGAAATATGATATTCTACAGATAGGAGCCTTTTCATAGGGATATACAGATTAAACAGACACTACAAAAACAGTATCGTGTGCAGGGAGACTAGGATTCTCTCAAAACTATGGGCGAAGATATTTACCATTTCAACTTTTAAAAGGACAAATGAAAATCTTGCTAACGTCCAACATTTTATTTTGCAAACGAGTCTTACAGAGAATAGAGACATAAACGATACAAATAATAACACATTACAATGGCAAGGAAATTAACGTTTCAGAGCAATATATAATAAGGATATTTTACTCAGTAGAATATACAGCTGTTGATATAATTTGGTCATTTGATCATTTTAAAGATCTTTCAGCATTAAAGTAGCAAAGGAATTAAAATAATTTCTTCTAAAAAGCAACTAAGTACTGGACCTAAAATATGGATCTTGGCATTACTGGAAAATAAGGTCGACATGAACATCAGTGCAACAAACTGTACCTTCTGAGAAGGACGTTGTAATCATACTGAGGAAATAAAATTCTGTTTGTGATATTTAAATAAGATCATATCTTAAAATTAAACATTTGTCAAGCTTTTACTTATTATGGGATTGAAATCTGATTTTATTGTTTGAAATAGTGATCTATGGCCTGTTTCAACACAATGTCACTACTGTAATATTTATCCTTTAAATTGAAAAGCCATTTAGTGTGTATACTAGGGGTTATCCATCAGTGACCTGTTTGAATTTCAGTGTGAAGTGATGGTTTTCCTCAGTGACCTGTGGGCCCAGGTACCCCAGATATAATTCCTCTGAAAGCAACAGGGGTGGGTTCAACGACTAGAGGGGACTGGAACATGAGGGAAAACTGAGTTTACAGCTGTGTGAACTGGCGATTAATCCCCTGCTTTGCAGGTCAGTTCCATACAAGGGGACTGAGGTTGAAAAGTATGAAGGGCTATGAAATAAGGGTTATATCATTAAATAATGTGAGTGATGCTAACAGATGACTTTATAAGATGACTTATAAAATCCCTTCACCTGACAACTGAACAGTATGTATGTGTAAGTGATATCCTGGGATAATTTTCAGGATGGAAAAAATAATATTCCTAATAGAGTGAATTGGCAAGTTTGTCCATCCAAATTTTAATTTAAAATTTTAAAGTTAATTTAAATTTAAAGCCACTCCCCATGTTACCACGGGATAAGTTCCGATAAACCTACTGTAAGGTGAAAATCTCATAAGGCAAAAATGCATTTTAATACAATAATCCTAAACATGCTTAGAACACTTACATTACCCTACAGTTGGGCAAACTCATTAACACAAAGCCTGTTTAAAAATACAGTGCCTTGAAAATGTATTCATACCCCTTGAACTTTTCCACATTTTGTCACGTTACAACCACAAACTTAAATGTCTTTTATTGGGATTTTATGTGATAGACCAACACAAAGTAGCACATAATTGTGAAGTGGAACGAAAATGATGCATGGGTTTTAAAATTTTTTACAAATAAAAAGCTGTGGCATGCATTTGTATTCAGCCCCCTGTACTCTGATAGCCCTAAATAAAATCCAGTGCAACCAATTGCATTCAGAAGTCACCTAATTACTAAATAGAGTCCACCTGTGTGTAACTTATTCTCAGTATAAATGCGTAAAAAGTTGTGGTATACAGTAATGTTGTGGTATAAATGTGTAGAACGTTTAAAGCAGGGTTAGGTTATAAAAAATATGCCAAGTTTTGAACGTCACAGAGCACTGTTCAGTCTATCATCCGAAAATGGAAAGAGTATGGCACACCTGCAAACCTACCGAAACATTGCCGTCCACTGAAATTGACAGGCCGGGCGAGGAAAGCACAAACCAGAGAAGCAGCCAAGAGGCCCATGGTCACTCTGAAGGAGTTGCAGAGATCCACAGCTCATTATCTGTCCACAGGACAACTACTAGTCATGTACTCCACAAATCTGGCCTTTATGGAAGTGGAAAAAAGCCATAAGGAGTGGGTTAGGGGTAACCCTAACCCTAACCCTAACCCCGTTTGCCACAAGCCATGTAGGGGACACGGCAAACATGTGGAAGAAGGTGCTCTGGTCAGATGAAACCAAAGTTGCACTTTTTTTGCCAAAATGCAAAATGCTAAGCATGGCGGAAAGCTAACACTGCACCATCCCCACCGTGAGACATGGCAGTGGCAGCGTCATGCTGTGGGGATGCTTTTCTTCAGCAGGGACAGGGAAGCTGATCTGAGTAGATGGGAAAATGGATGGAGCTAAATACAGGGCAATCCTGGAAGAAAACCTGTTAGAGGCGGCAAAAGACTTGAGACTGGGGCGGAGGTTCACCTTCCAGCAGGACAACAAACCTAAATGTACAGCCAGAGCTACAATGAAATGGTTTAGATCAGGGCTGGCCTATGTTGAAGCAAAGCTGGCTCTAATACTGAGATGCTTCTGAAGGGCCTGATTATCAGTATCAGGTGTGTTAAATTAGGGCTGCACCTAAGCTCTGCAGGGTTGTGGCTCTCCAGGAGCAGGGTTGGCCAGCCCTGGTTTAGATCAAAGCGTATTCTTGTGTTAGAATGGCCCAGTCAAAGGCCAGACCTAAATGTCATTGAGAATCTGTGGTAAGACTTGAAAATTGCTGTTCACAGTCACTCTCCATCCAATCTGACTGAGCTTGAGCTACTCTGCAAAAAAGGAATGGGCAAAAATTGCAGTCTCTAGATGTGCAACGCTGGCAGAGACATACCCCAAAAGACCTGCAGCTGTGATTGCAGTGAAAGGTGCGCTACTTGTGCTGGTCTAATGACACATAAAATCCCAATAAAATACATTTAAGTTGTAACATGACAAAATGTGGAAAAGTTCAAGGGGTATGAATACTTTTTTTACTTTTACTTACAAAGCATTGTAGCATGTTAAATGTCTCATGTAATTTATTGAATAAATATATGATGGGAATAATAAAATCAAAATATCCACTGACCAAAACCAAAATGCGAACCATCGTAACCAGGGGAGTGGGTGTACTAGAGTGCATTTATATTATAAAGAAAATGTGTTTACACTTAACCAATTCCTTCAGACAAGCTTATCAGTCTGTGATCAGAAAACGAGCAGTGTATGCTGTAACAGTTAATTATCAGTTTTTAACTGGAGACAACAAGAAATACAACTCAGTCACTGACACTTATATCACTATAGTTCACTAGAGTTAGCTGACACTCATGTTATCAAATTTAAATACAGATTGGATTAATAATTCCATCCATCCATCTATCCATTGATCTTCCTTATATGATTGTCCTCTGCAGGGTCATGGGGGTCCAGAGTCTATCCCAGAAGCTATGAATGCAAGGCAGGGAAAAACCCAAAATAGGGCGCCAACCCCATAAGCCACATACTGTACATACACACATTTGTATCCCTATCTTAGTGAGGACCATCCATTCCTTTCTATGGGAAAAATCCTAATCCCTACCACAACACCCTTGATCCCCACCGAGCCCTAACTTTAACCATAGCTAACCAACCAAAATACAAGACTTCTGGCATTTTAGTATTTTGATTATCCTTTGGTCCTCACAAGTTTAGCAAAACCTGTACAAGCATTCACACCTCCCAACAATTTAGCAACTCCATTTCAGCTTAGCATGTTCTTGGACTTTGGGGGGACCCCCACGATGACTTGAAGAGAACATGCAAACACCATACATGAAGAACTGGGGCCACTGTATTAAAATTTTCATCCTTGATGACATGGTGGAATCTACACCCAGTGACAAAAAATGAAGCACCCTGACGAAGTGGTGGAAATTAAATTAATAATGTGGAGAATGGTGGTGTGAGTGTATCACAATGATTATAATATCAGATCAAACAGAGAACGAGTCGGCAGTATGGGCACACTGCTGGTCCCATGTCAGTAGGGTGTGCCCCCCCCCCGGCGTAGATACATGATATGTTGCGGAAGGGAGTCGTACAGCCGTTGTATTCTCTCCTACAGCAAGTCGGCCTGCAGCTGTTGTAACTGGCCCTTGAGATTCTGCAGATTGGCACTGGGTTAGAGTTGACGTCCGAGCTGATCCCACACATGTTCAATTGGAGAAAGATCGGGGGACCTGGCTGGCCACGGAAGGACCTCAGCATGACACAGGCAGTTCATAGACACACGAGCCATGTGTGAACGGGTGTTGTCTTGTTGAAAGACTGTACCAGAGTGCTGTCTCAGGAGGGGTAAGACATGCAGATGCAAAACAATACCAGAGATGACCTGAAGTCATATCATATGGCTCCCCACACCATGATGCCAGCAGCAACCCTTTGTGTCTCTCCACAGCATTGGCAAGATTGGTCCTCTCCCCCCGTTGCCACCATATAGACACACGACGGTCATCCATGGAAATACGTAACCTACATTCATCGCTGCACATGGTACGATGCCACGTCATCAGTCCATGCCTCCTGGTTACAGCACCACCAAACGCAGCGGTCTCTGCTCTGGTGCTAATGGCAGCCAACCCATGGGACAGTGAACCCGCAGTCCAGCTGATGCAAGTCATTGAAACACAGTGTAGGATGACATGGGGTGTTGTGCAGAGTCCAATACCTGTATCCAGATGGCAGGAGCAGATGTCATGGGGTTCTGAAATGCTTGGCACACAATACAACAATCCTCCCTTGATGTAGTGTTGGTGGTCTTGGGGGACAGGAACCTTCACGACTGCATGCCCCACATGCCAGGCAAGTGCAGGATTACGACCACCCGGCCTCTATGTGACCCCTTTCGAACTCCAAGTGCTGGTAATGCTTTCTAATGCATCTACAAGGCATCCTCTGTGTCTGGTGACTAGACGTGCCAGCTCCTTGCAAACTGGACCACTACTTCTGGATGCTTAACTTTTTTACATTTTATACAGAGACTATTTATTTTTACTAAGAATTTTACTGAGTGCTTACATTTTTTGTTTAGCTTAATCTTCTGTGCTATTCTTGGTACTTTTTACTGCACTGCTGCAGTCTTTGTGGATGCCCAGTCGTGATGTGGGCAACTTCCTCCGGGATGAATAAAGTTTTTCTGATTCTGATTCTGAGATAATAAAACTGCCAAGATCCGTACATAGGTACCATTCTGGAAAGTAGGTAAATTGTATAAACTTTATGGTGGGAGACTGAGGTTTCATATGAGTTATGTTTTTCGCATGAGTTCATGTTTTGAAGTATTAATCGTTTTCATTTGAACTGCACTATGACCCCAGAAGTGTAACACTTATGGATAGCAAACAAAAAACCAACAGATTCTTATTTACCTTTTAGAAATGGTAAATAAAGAGTCCACAGTATCCTCCACCTTCCTATAATATAAAATATTAAGGTTCTCACATTACACCAATCACTCCATCATAATATCACACTCAATGTCACACGAACACACGGTAAATATTCTGCTGCATTTACACAATTGCTTTTGATCTCTTTGAACGTAATTCCTAGAATCTCCTGCTGTCACAGTTACTCTCGGGATAGATCTTATCATCAATCTAATGGAAAGTTGTGTTTTCTTATCCTACTGATAAGGAGCTAGACTGAACAAACCAGCAGCCTGTATATAAAGGTTAGACCCACAGTTTTCCAGCAGCTTTTCATTGAGACAAGTATTCACAGCCATGATGAAGGTAGCCTTCATGCTGTTGGCCCTCGTGGCCCTCTCCGAGTGCCTGCACAAGTAAGACCTTCATGCTACTACTTACCATACTTTCATGTAAATCCTAAAAAGACTAGAAATTGGAAACTTGACTTGATGAAAGGCATGAGTTGAGTAAGGGGTTATCTGAATGTTTCTGATGTTCCTACAGGATTCCCCTGATAAAGGGAAAGACTGTGAGACAAAAAATGAAGGAGATTGGTCTATGGGAACTCTTCAGGCAGAAGTATCCCTACAACCCCATGGCCAAGTTCGACAGCACCTATGCAGTTGGCAATGAACCTATGACTAATGATGCTGATGTAAGTGAAACTAAGATTTCTGTCTGGCAATCTTTGTATAAATGTTATAATACAAATTGTTGTGCACCTACATTAGCTGAAAGAATTTTTGGTTAAATTCTGGAGATACAGTGTTGAATGTATTGTGCATTTTGTGAACATTCTGTCCGTGGATTTCAAACCTATGTGTTGCTAAACACATGCCATATTCCTCTGCTGATGCAGCTGTCATATTATGGTGAGATTTCCATTGGAACTCCAGCCCAGACCTTCACAGTCATTTTTGACACTGGTTCTGCCAACCTGTGGGTTCCCTCCACCTACTGTTCCAGCCAAGCTTGCAGTGAGTGAGGGTCATTGCATATTTTGGGATTTGGGGTTATTACTATTGCTAAGATTCAATTTTTGGGATATTGAGGGACAATTCTTTACTAGAGGCAGATGTGACCAGGAGATTATCTTACAGTGGTATTAGGCGTCAGGCATGGGTTCAGCAGAACCCTAGCCTGACAAGTTTACTATTCCATAAGTGCTAAATCTATATACAGCAGGCATGTTTTGATTTATAAACTGTGGAAATGCATTCTGCTGAATTTGTAGCTCCCATCATTTTTTTGGGGTAACTGTAGCCTCTTAAAGGGGCCGATCTTTAGAAATACACCCAACAGTTACATTAGAAATAAAAAATTGTGGAATTAAAAACTTTTTGAGGACTTGAACTGTAGGTTAAAAACCCTACTCTCTAATGATCACTTACCAACTGCCATTCAATGTTTCTTCTAGCCAACCATGCCAAATTTAATCCTGAGCAGTCTTCCACGTATGAGTCCACCAACCAGACACTGTCAATTGAATATGGTACTGGGAGCATGACGGGCTACCTGGGGTACGATACAATTGAGGTGAGACTTGCATGAATTATATGACAACCCATCTCAAGTTTGCTGGTACCTTTGATGAGATCATGGCAAAATCAAGATCAAGGTCAAATTTACTTATAAAGCACATGTAAAACAACCAGGGTTGACCAAAGTGCTGAACAATTAAACCAGTTTAGATATTGATGCTAAAATAACACTATAACAGAATCATAAAATAAAACATGTAGATAAAATAAGAATTAAAATTTAATACAAAAAAAATAGTAAATTAAATTAAACTTTCGCGGCTTCACTCTATCACGGTTTTTTCAAATACAGTACTGTGCTCATTAGAGTATATACAGTACTGTATATTCATTCAAAAGTAGATCGAGACAGTGAAAATGATACAGCGTGCGCTCTGTTGTCTGAGTCCTATCCTGGCCACTGATTGGCTCAGCCTCACGCAAGTTCGTTTCTCTCATACACGCTTCTACATCGTTACGCATCAGAAGCATCTTTGTGTTTGTGATTGTGATTTCTGAGAACTTTTATCTAAGCCCCACGATGGCTCCTAAACGTGTTGCTTCTTCTAAGCCTTCTGCTTCTTGGTTAGTGGGTTAGTGATTCTGTGTAAGAACTGTGTGTGTGTGCATAATTAAATGTACAATAATGATAATAATAATAATAATATGATATTTGTAACATGTAATATGTCTTATTTTCTCTTATTTTGTCTAATATATTGGGTAATACGAGTGTCTAAATGTGACTAAAGGGTGTTGTTTCATGTCTAGAGGGCTCTAGTTATGTTAAAAACCGTACTTAGAAGGTCGTAAACAGATTTTTTATGCTATAACTATGAAAATATTCGATTTATAAATAAAGAATCCTACTTTGCAGAAATTCACTTTTCGTGGTAGAGTCTGGAATGGATTAAACGCGATAAACGAGGGACGACTGTTTAACAGACCTGCAAATGATGCCATGTGCATGAAGCATGACATATTTCCGTGTTATTATTACCAAGCATGTCAATTCATCCAGAATGATAATATTCTGGTTTTTACTGCCATAGGTTGGTGGGCTCAGCATTACCAAGCAAATCTTTGGTCTGAGTGAGACGGAGGCTGACTTCATGTACTACATGGTAGCTGATGGGATCCTGGGCCTTGCCTACCCTGACTGTGCTGCCTCTGACGCCACGCCAGTCTTTGACAACATGATGAGCCAGGGGCTGGTTTCTCAGGACCTGTTCTCCATCTACCTGAGCAGGTGAGGCCAAACCGTTCATTAATTATTAATGAACTTTTTTGCTGCCAAATTATCAAGTCATTAAACCTGGTGTCTCTCTTTCAGTAATTCTGAAGGAGGCAGTGTGGTGATCTTTGGAGGGGTCGACTCTTCGTACTACACAGGTTCCATCTCATGGATCCCAGTATCCTCTGAGTACTACTGGCAAGTTAACATGACTAGGTCAGTGCTTGGCTGGCTTCTCCATGAAATCACATGCCCCCTATACAATATTCAGCTAATGGTATATGCTGTTATTCAGTCAGAAATCTTCAACTAACCTGCAAGCCATGCTAGCACCTGAAAATTGTTGATTCATGGTGAGAATTAAAATTGCAAGGTCTGTGGTGCTCTTGTGGCTTACAACTAAGGCGAGGGCTAAAACATCATAGGTTCAAATCTTGGGGTTTGCATGTATATTTCAACACATTCCTCCGCTGTAATTCTTTTTGGATGTAAATGTCTAATAGATATCCAGTTTCTCAAGAAATCATACAGTGCTAGGACAATCAGAATTATCTGTGCTAAAAGTTTATTATCATTTCAAATGATAGAAATTAAATGTCAAATGACCCTGTCCCTTACAAAGAAGACAATTCTGTAAAAGTCCTGGAAAACAGTCAAAGGAAATGCCAGAGTATGGAACACAGAGACCAGTTTCACTCGGGTACGACAGCAGCTAGGGCAGAGATATCATACTAACAGTGAAACCATTATAAAAGTCAGGCTAGAATATGACACCATTCTCTTTACAGTCTTGGAAGATGGACATCAGTCAACAGCTGAGCCAGCCTCATCACTGACTGTTATGTTTTAGTCTATTGTCAACTGGCCCTTTTCCCCATTGCAGAGTGACTAGCAGTGGACAGGCTGTTGCTTGCTCTGATGGTTGCCAGGCTATTGTGGATACCGGCACCTCCAATATCGTTGGACCAAGCACTGACATTCAAAACCTCCTGTCCTATTTGGGTGCTTCTGAGGATCAAAATGGAGATGTAAGTAGCTTTATTTGTTCTGTTTTGACCTTCAGACAGTGTAGAATGCATAAAAGTAACATAAAAATTTGTGTCCCAAAGGCATTTGTAAACTGCAGCAGTGTTGCATCTATGCCTGACCTGACCTTTGTGCTCAATGGACAACCCTTCACCATCCCACCCTCTGCCTATGTTTCTGAGGTATCCGTCAGATGACCGGAGTTTTGCTTCACTGTAAAAGTTACTTCAGCCAGAAATATCTTTTATATGCTATCCAAACATCAACATAAAAATGTCTATTACCCTTCTTTTGCTTATATTCCTTACTTTCCAGCAAGAATATTTTTTCCAAGTTATATTGTGTTACTCAACCAATCAGACATCAGTTAGTGATGTAATTCAGACGGAGAGCAGGCCTGATTGGCTGAATAGGTGAAATATGACCTCCATTACTCCCCTGCTACAACAATATAACAGTTATCCTTTTTCATCTCATAGTATGCATGGAATTAAAGTGACTAACTGTGTAAAAATGATTAACTGAGTCACACAAAACTAAATGAATAATTAATGCTGACTTTTCCGTTCTAGTCCGATGGATGTTCCCTTGGCATTGAGGACGGTGGCAGTAGCCAGCTCTGGATCCTGGGTGACGTCTTCATCAGAAAGTTCTACACCATCTTTGATAGGGGCAACAATCAAGTGGGTCTTGCTACAGCTGTGTGATGCACATGAAGAAGTGTGGAGATAGCGTAATAAATGTATAGAGTTACCAAGTACAAGATTTTATTCAGCAAATACAGATAATGATTCATTTAAATGTTTTCGAATGGCCCTCAAATTAAGTAGATTTCTTTACAACGCTGCAGCCTAGATGGGTTTCAGCATAAAGTGTAAAATAAAAAATAAGACGGCCAACTTGTCATTATTTTGGGAATCTCAAAGCTGTCATTGTATAGATATTAGCAACAAGCCTGTGTAACAGCAGCTATAGGGTGAGTCATTCATTATTGTCAACAAAAAAATCTGGTTATATTATACACATATGAAAATGCAATTTAAATTCCATATAAAAATTTTAAATGAGTGCATCCTTAAATGATTATTTCAAACTGTTACATTATTATACCCTTATTACCTCTACTATCACAGTCACTATCATGCCATCTCTAGTATCCTTATACTGTACCTCCTGGATTGCAGCTTTGAATGCCTGCTCCCTATGCTTGCTCCTGGTCTCCCCCAACAATCGAAATACATGTGGAACAGGTGAAAAAGTCTTGCTAAATTTCCCAGTTTATTACAACTGGTCATGTGAATGAGCTAAATGTCAAAATACAGGAAAAGAATAAAAATCTGCTGACAGCAAGAGGCTGCAGTGGCCCAAAACAGTACATGGAAATGTTTCCCAGGCAACAAGTCAACCAGAAAGAGAGCACCTTTTTGAAATGTTACAGCTGTGCGACAGATTGCATCAGAGGAGAGGTTTGTATTTATCCCACACAAATTGGGGATATTTTTGGGTCCAGGATCTGTCTCTCTCTACAGTATCGGTATCAAGCTGCTGGACTAGAAAAGCCCAGGATAAGTTTGTGGAGTTTCAAGTAGACCAAATAAATTATGGTACATTAAAACTGCCTTAATTTCTTTAAATTGATACTTTATTGATCCCCATGGGGAAATTCTCTTCTCACCTCCCCCAACCTTGCTCACCATGAGAGCAAGCTTGGCTGTGAAGGGCAGCCACCTCGTGCAATGCCCAGGGAGCTGGGGGTTAAGGACCTTGCTCCGGCAACCTTCCGATCACAGGTACAGAGGGTTAACCCTCTGAGCCACACTCTGCCCCCATTAATTAATTTCCCTTGGATAGCTTTTGGTTCTCCCTATCTAGCTAATGCTATCAAGGTGCTGGTACCATTTCCTGCCACCATCTTATGCCAGCTGGCTTTGGTCTATGGCAGGGGTTGGCAATCTTATCCGCAAAGGGCCGATGTCTATGCAGGTTTTCTGGATAACCCTAAGGTCAGCTGTTCAAACCCAGGTGTGAGAATTCTTCAGCCAATCAGTCCTCTAATTAGCGATCTAATTAGCAGTGCATGTGCCTTGTTAATTTGACCAATGTTTATAAGCAGAACTTATGATTTACTGATGCCTAGATCACCACAAGCCATTCCTTACCTCCACTTTTAATGGAGAAATATGTTTGCAAATTTTGGACACTATCAATATATAATAATATCTGATCACTGACTGAAAGGTTAGAAAATCTGACACAAAAGTTTGCTAGACCCCATGGTGCCTAGTGCAAGTGTTTGACCTCAATTGTGACAAGACAGGTCTTCAAGATGCCCGTATAACAAGGCAAGGTGACTAATGGATTATGCCACCTTGAATTTGACTGCCTTGGACTGTTATTCGACAATTATAGTCACATTCAAGTATTTTCTC
>JAODKM010000118.1:19323530-19341772 GCA_026780845.1 Petrocephalus sullivani
CCACCATAGCTTGGCAACCACCAGAGCAAGCAACAGCACGTCCATTGATAGTCACACTGCAATGGACAAAAGTTCAGTTGACCACTGATGAACACACAGCAATAGATGGGGGTATGAATTTTCCAGAATATAGAAAAGACAGCTTACACGTACATTAATTCCCTTCACCTTTGCCATATTACCAATATATTTGATTTACTCCACAGATATATTATGATATATGAAGATTTGACAACTTGATGCCAAAAGAAGCTGATCAGACACTGACCTATTCATGCTGATCTGCCAGTAGGATTGAGAGGACAGTGGGATCCAGTAGATGGAACCTTTGTAATAGGAAGAGTCGATCCCACCAAAGATCACAACACTTCCATCTTTACTATCACTGAAAAAGAAACGCCATGTTAGGTGGCATGGCTGTATAATTTCATGCCTAGTTGATCAGAGGTCTGCCCTCACCTGCTTAGGTAGACAGAGAAGAGGTTCTGAGAAACCAGCCTTTGACTCATCATATTATCAAAGACTGGGGTGGCTCCAGAAGATGAAATTGAAGGGAAGGCAAGTCCCAAGATCCCATCAGGTTTCATGTAATACATGAAGTTGGCCTCCGTCTGACTCAGACCAAAGATCTGGTTGGGAACGGTGATCCCAGCAACCTTAGACAGTTAGAAACAGATTATTAACATTGTGGATAAGTAGTCTTGCAATGTAATGTCAATATAAAGATAAATGAAGCTTGATGCATGTGCTGTTATGACAGGCAAGTTTTAATTGGATCCTTAGGGACCGTAGTCAAGTTGCGGATGATTGGCTTGGTTAAGGTGCCATAGAACGAAAGACTTTAACTTGGCATAAATGAAAACTAAACATGGAAATGACATACCATGGATCTCTTTCAAATTGAATTCATGAATATGTGAAAGAAGGAAGTGAAACGGGCTGTTTTTAAATTCAAATTTAAATGTAACAGTCTTAACCACTGTCATGCCCAGCCCGTTGGATCCTCCTGTGTGCCACGCCCCCTCGCTTCCCTCGTGCGAATCCTCCCGTCCTCAGCTGTTTCGTGTCCGATAATCAGCGTTACCTGTATTTAGTCTGCCCCAGTCCTGTCTCCCTCGTCGGGTTTTGTCTGTGTGTATGCTTTGTATGCCAGCGGTCACGCCCGCACCCGTCTGCGTTTGCCTTATTTCAACCTGTATACCCTAAATAAACGCCCCTTTGAAGGGCTAAACCCGACAGCCTGCTTTCATGGGTCGTAAATCCCGCTCCCGGTGTGACAACCACCCCCTAAACGTAACATAGTTCTTCAGTAATGATGGGCAGAATGACTTTTAGGACACAGTTAATTCAACTAAAGGATTCATTAGGATTGGTTCACTAACTTGCTCAGTCACACATCTTGTTGCATAAAATAGATCTGAAACTCTTTGTGTTCTGATATGTCAAAAAAATTATTTCTAAATTTCATTCTAGGGCTAAATTATAGAATTGTAAATCGGCCCGTAAAACCACTTCTGAACATTTTTCAACCAAACCAATTTCACCTACCTTCTATGTAAACAACAGAGAATGATTTGAGAAAAAAGCATTCTATAACACTTCTAATGGGTGAAAAACACAACACTATTCAGCACGTTGGTTTACCTCAACAGTGTCATAACCCAAAACTCCAGTCATGCTCCCAGTCCCGTACTGGATGGCCACTGACTGAGATGTCATCTTGAAAGATTTGGATGCTTTAGGGTTAAATTTAGCATGGTTGCCTGGAAAAGTGGAAAAGGCATGTGCTTAAAGGATTATATTGAATTTTTGGCAATGGGGCACAATATTGAAGTACAAATATAATAAACAAAAATCATATAAAAAATATAACTGCTACTTGAAGTAAAAGATAAGTCACAATTCATTAATTATGAACAAAAATGAGGTCAGTCTTTCAGTACGTAAGTATGACCTACTTTGTGGTTAATCAATACACAAGTAATACTAAAATGCTGTTTTATTTGTGTCCCTTCAATGATTAGGGATTTGAACTTTGGAAAATATATCTACTATTCCTGTAAACATTCCTTTGGGGAGGTAATTGAAATTCTGGTTTGTGAGGTCACAGTACACAAATCCTACTCTTGATCTGTGGTTTTGCATAAATTTCAGCAGCTGTCAGAATTATTAACTAGTGTGACTGCTGTGTCATGGATTACGTTGTTGCTTCCTCTGCAACTCTACTACCTCTCTCAGATGAAACATCAGGGCCTTCAGAGTTTAAATATGGGCCCATCACAGCACAACACTGTAGAAATGTCAGAGACATGACCGATAACCAAGGCAACAATGACAGCCGTCACTCACTGCAAGCCTGGCTCGAGCAGTAGGTGGATGGCACCCATAGGTTGGAGGAGCCAGTGTCAAACATAACAGTGAAGGACTGGGGTGGATTTCCAATGGAGATGACACCATAGTATACCAGCTGTATAGGAAGAAAGATACCACAGGTTTATCAGAAATGTCAGCTGTAGTTAAAACAATAACCACTCATCTCTCTATTACATATAATTAACAATAAAGGTGTTATTTTACATAAGGATTTTCATCCCAGCTATTTAATACATTTTTTTGAAAATTAAATTCTGTTATTTGAATTAATTGGCCAGATTGATTGGGGTTCAGTTAGGACAGTTACACACAGTTGCACCTCATTCTAACCCTTCTTTACCTATCTAGTCATTCTCTAATTGCTTAACCTGGTCTGGGTCCCTACCAGTGAGCCTGGAGTCTATCCCACGCACCACAGGGCACACAGTAGGGGTATGCCCTGGACAGTTCATCACAGACAACCTACAGTCACACCCTATGGCCATATATTTGGATTACGGGTGGAAGCCATTAATTCAGTCTGAGGCAGAATTCGTGGAGGTCACTTACGTCAGCATCGTTGGTCATTTGTTCAGTGTGCCCAGAGTTGCTGCTGCTAAACTTGACCATAGGATTGTAGGGGTATTTCCTCCTAAACTGCTCCCACAGTCCCTGCTCCTGCAGGACCTGCCTCACCGTCTTTCCCTTTTTCAGGGGAATCCTGAAAGTACATCACAATCACATTAGCCTGGCGGTACTCCACCACATTACCAAGAAACACTTGAAGAATTTCAGGTGCACCCTAAACCTGACTCTTCATTAAAAACCCTGCTGAACCTTAGCACGTAGCGCCTTCATTGTGGTGAAGTTGGAGCAGACTTCACCTCACCCAACCACAGTTTCTACAAGAATTTAAATAAGGCGAAGTAGTAGAATAAAGGTCGTACCTGTGCAGGCACTCGGAGAGGGCCACGAGGGCGAACAGCAGAAAGGCTCCCTTCATCCTGACTCTGTCCACTAGTCTCTACTGTGTGACTGGCGACTCTGGGTTTGCTCTGGCTTTTATATACTGGGTCACTGTTTACTCACTTCTTTATCCAGGTGGTAAGAAAAACAGCACAAGCTCTCTGTGAGGAGTAAACGTTTTTGGGCAGTAATGACAGCAGGAATCCTCACTGCGCTTGAACATCAATAGAACATTCAGTAACACTTCACATTACAGTACACAAATAATGTAGTATTATTCTATTACTTATGCATTAATTAACCACAAATTATGTGCTAGTTACAACTGATTTAATGTTTGTTCATGATTAATGAATTGTCATGCTTCTTTTATCTCACACAAGTACTTTATTTGTTACAATATCTGCTAATTACGTGACCCTTTATCAATTTATCAATTACTAAAGGAACCGCTTTACTTCCTACGCAGGTAAAATACTGATCTCATGTTCGATGTTAATGAATTGTCACGCATCATTTATCCAAAGCAGTCACTATATTTTTTTATTTTTATATTTTTATGTTTTTATTTTCTATTTATATCTTTTTATATCTTTTTTTAATTGCACAGTCTACAAAAGAGCGGTTCAGGATGCATTTCACTGCGTGTTGTACTCTGTATAAACTATGTATGTGACAGTTAAAGAATCTTGAATTTTTGTTACTATATCAGTTAATTCTGTAAATCTTAGTTAATTACCGAAGGAACTATTGAAGGAAGAAGTAATGAATAAGAAGTGAAATACTGTCGAAAAAGTGAAAAAAGTTTGTTCATCATTAATCATGACACATTTTTCGTTAACACTTTAATTGAGGGGACACAAATAATGCAGTAATATATGCTCAGTAAATGCATTAATTAACCATTAACTATGCATTAGTTCATCATTAATCAATTATGACGATTCATGTATTCTTTGCAGGAACTTTATTAGTTAATCATTAATTAGTTAACTGTTGAGTAATGTATATCTGTTCATGATTTGTACTTCAGTAGTCAATGAGTTACTACTAGTATTTGTGCCCCCTCAAGTAAAGTGTTACCCATTTTTCATCTTACGTAGTAACATGATTTGCACTTTGGTAGTAACTGAGTTATTACTAAATATTTGTATCCCCTCCAGTAAATTGCAGTAAATTGTCACTCGTCCTGCAGGACGAGTGACATAAGGGCTGGCATTTGGTGACACAAAACGAGTTTTATTAAACTTAAACAGGGACTGGAAATTAACAAGATTACAAGGGATCCAAATGAGAGGGCAAGAACAGGGATGGACACAGAGCGACAAAAGGAGCGACATTAATGACCAGACTAGGGATGATGAAACAAACATTTTCTTAAAGACACAGACTAATGAGGGGCAACAAGCATCAGGTGTGGCACATCAGGACCACAAGAGGGAGGAGACAGGAGGGTCAGGCAGTCATGGTGGGCAGGACATGACACCCTGAAAATAAACAATAATATTTATTCAGCACTTTGCCCTCAGCTACTTCTTTTGTTTGGCGCATGAAAGAGTAACAGCAGCTAATCTTCCACAAGCCGGCACTAATGACTGCTTTCAGTGCTGCATTTGCAGAGCATGCCCAGTGGCAAACACAGAGATTACAGCAAATACACAGGCTTTGCTGATAATTGGGCCCATAGAATCTGATAGTGCCTTCCAGGGACAGGGATGAAATACTCAAACATGACATAGGACGGCATCATTATGCATGTGTATTTAAATTATTTCTTAAATTTTGTTTTGGAGGACAGATGAAATGTTTTATCAAATTTCTTGAAAGTTACCATATGTATGCCTCATTAAGTGGATAACACTGTTCTTGGGTAATATAATGGAATTCACTTGTATAAGGAGCTGTACAAGTTCATCCTGGCACTCTCTGTCTCTCTCTCACACACAAACACATTCTCCTTTCACAGACATATACAGTATGTACAGTGTTCCAACCCCTAATCAATTATGGAATTCTTTGGTATCCATTACTTTTACTGAGACAGGAAGTTCCCCCTTAAGAAGGAAGTCACTCTCAAACCAGGAAATACATGTTCAAGGCATGCTCAGCTTATTCTAACCTGATATTAAATAGCAGAATTACATTTTATTCAAAGTCATCTATTCAACATAGCCATGAAAATGACATTAGACATTTTTGAATATTGTTTTAGAATGTATTGAACACATACAAAGAGAAGTTACAGATTCTTTTGTTGATCAGAGGCTGTATGGAGAACCATCACATTCTTGAGTGTACACACAATACATTGGACTCCTTACATGGATGTCGTCATTTTTTGCTGAATGCATATGAAACCAGGCAAAGAACCAGGTCTGAAAACATGTATGTCCTATTGCCTCCTCCTGTCATGACTGAACATCAAGGCAGACCTTGGTATAGCATTTCAGAAGTGCAAATCACTCCTTTAGTATCCCTTGGAATGAACTGGCAAAGCATTGCAACATGCTTAGGAGTAAATTGTTGGACTCTCTACAGGCACAGACAGCAGGCTTGGTGTTCAGCCACTGAAATATGCTACAATAGCAAGTGAAAAGGTGACCAGAGATGTTGGTGAGATTCTTCAGTCTACCACAAATGCAGATGAATGATATGTGCCTGGGAGCTTGAGGTCACATTGATTAAGCATTCCAAGGTGACATGTTAGTTTGAGTCTGCAAGAAATTGGCCCTATTGGGTGTACTTTCAGAAGGCAATACGTCAAGGAATTTATAGTCCCCCAGTCATTTATGGTGAGGAAATTCCTGAAAGATCAAATTTGGGAAAACCAAGTGCACAAAGTCAATCGTCAGTTTCTTACAAGATGCATTTAAGTCCTTTATTTGAATGGAAGTAAATGTAAATCACTTGTTTACATGTATACATTGATCAGCAGCAACATTACCATCACTCATTATCATCAGGTGAAATTAATAGCTGTTTATCTTTTTTGCAATGCCACCTGTCAAGGACTGGGATAGTCAGCTCTTGAAGTTGATGTGTTGGAAGCAGGAAAAATTGGCAAGCATAAGGATCTGAGCGATTTTGACAAGGGCCAAATTGTGACGGCAAGACAACTGGATCAGAACATCTGCAAAGTGACAGGTCTTGTGGGGTGTTCCCGTATGCAGTGGTCAGTATCTAATAAAAGCGGTCCAAGGAAGGCCAACTGGTGAACCAGCAACAGGTTCATGGGTGCCCAAGGCTCTGATGCCACAGGAGAACTTCTGTAGTACAAATTTCTAAAAAAAAACCTTAAAACCTTAATGCTGGCTATGATAGAAAGTTATCCAACCACAGTGCATGGCAGCCGGCTGCGTATGGTGCTGTGTAGCTGCAGACCGGTCAGAGTGCCCATGTTGACTCCTGTCCACTACCAAAAGCACCTACACACCTCACAACTTACCAGACTTAAAAGATCTGCTGCTAGCGTCCAGGGACCAGATACAGCAGGACACCTTCAGAGGTTTCGTGGAGTCCATGCCTTGAATAAGGGGGACCTACACAATATTAGGCAAGTGGTTTTAATGTTGATCACTGTAAGTCCTGCATTCATAAATTTAAGTCATACATGAGCATGATATTTACTTACCTTAGTTGTGCTATGTGCAGAAATGACACTAAATGACTAAGCTTCGTTCTTCTGTTTTATGGAGCTTTGCTGTGTATCGGCTGGTAAGACCTTTATCGGTGTGGCTCAGTCAGCTCACACTTCCATGTTTATATTTTACAGGCACGCTTCCTATTTGCTCAAACAAATTGCTACCAAAAAATAGTGACACACACGTGAATCCACATTATATTGAAGCTGTTGGCTCTAGGGAAGTCTAGGGAATTGACAGAACTATTACTAATTTTAACATTTGGTGACCTTTGTTAGATACAATGACTAAAACTCCGATCAACATTAATACAGTGCTACCTCGGTATACGTCCTTAATCCATTCCAGATCCTTGGAATTATATCACACAGGACATGTACCAAACAAATTTTTCCCATAAGAAATAAAGGAAAAATTATTAATCCGTTCCCATGAAATAAAATACTATTGTTATTGGCATATTATACATTGATGGGGTTGTATAAATTAATTTAAACACTGCTTAATACTAAAATACATAAATACAAAAGCAATTAGATTAAATAAATGAAAATGTAACCTCACTTTACCTTGCTATTTAATGAATTTACTAAAAATGTATGAGAGAACACAAAATCACGTGAACATTCACAGAGTTATAGAGCGGGTCATTCACTGAATGGTTACAACTGGCTACTGATGCTAGTGGGCCACCTTGGCTTTGTCTTGAGAGAGGTAAACAATAGTAGCGCGTGGTGTCGTGACTCATTTTGACCCATACAGGTTCTAGCACATGAGTCCTATTCCAAACAAAGGTCATATACCAAGCAAAATTTTTCGTGTCCAAACAGGATGCATACCAAGTTGGACTTCCTTTCCAAAGCGGATGTATACCAAGGTACCACTGTATATCACATGTGGAATCTGAAAACAACACAACAGCAGCACACTGGAAGAAGCCAACAGCAGAAAAGTACTATGTAACAAGCAGTGTTAAGTGTGTGTTGAAGCAATTTTTCATCTTCTGAACAAGCGTGCTAAAGGTGAGCTCCTCCATATCCATATAAGGAACATCATCCTGCCCCAGGTCTACACAAATCAATATTCCTGTTGACAGTCAAAAACAGAAAGACCTGGAGCAAGTCAAAATGTATTTTTTGAATGGTTCATGCAAAACGAAGCCTCCAAATCACAGCAAAAGCAGGCGCAAGTTACAGTAAATTCAGTGTTGAGATTACTGGCAACTTAATCTTGGCTATAAATACTGAACCAAACCCATTTTTAGCTTACTCCACAATAGGTTTTGGCATTAAAGTTTTTTTTTCTGCCATCATTGAACTTAAATATGAAAATATGAACTGTTCTTAAGAAGATCTTAGCAGCTTATTGTCTTAACAAAGATGCAAATGGAAATGCCATTTTCAACAAAATTTTGTGCATTTTCCATACCAAAAAATGTCAAGAACTGTTATGGGATTATGTGCTGACCCTCATTTATATACACACATGGACAAAATTGTTGGTACCCTTCGGTCAATGAAAGAAAAACTCACAATGGTCACAGAAATAACTTTAATCTGACAAAGGTAATAATAAACAAAAATTCTATGAAATTTAACCAATGAAAGTCAGACATTGCTTTTCAACCATGCTTCAATTGAATTATTAAAAAAATAAACTCATGACACAGGCCTGGACAAAAATTATGGTACCCCTAACTTAATATTTTGTTACACAACCTTTTGAGGCAATCACTGCAATCAAACGATGGCCCCCAAATGGCCCCCACAATGTGATAAAAACCTTATGGTATTTTGACATTGCGGGGACCATTTTTCAGGTCTTCACAAAGATATGTGACTGCAATTGAAAAACTAAAAATGCCAAAAGTCTCATATTTTGTTTGGTTACTTATGGTTAAGGTCAGGGCTGGGATCATGTTGGGATCAGAGTTTTCCCGATAGAAATGAATGGACAGTCCCCACAAAGATAGAATTACAAACCTGTGTGTGTGTGTGTGTGTGTGTATATATACACACACTCAACCTTCAAATCAAACACTGAGACAGGGGGCTGACCACGAAGTAAGATATACCATAACTGTCCTAAAAGTCCCTGCAACAGGTGTGCAGTGGTAATGCCACACAATTGAGGCAGGTGTTTGCAATGGGGAGTTTAGATGTGGTTTCTGTGTCATGCTCTCATTCAACTCAGAAATTTAATTGAAGGTTGTAGAGAGAAGCCAGTTGGGACAGTACTGGCTCCAGTGGCAAAGACAAGAATTTTCCCCAGTTTCTGTGTTACCTCTTGATCCAGAGCCACACATGAGAAATTATCTATATATATAAAAAAAACTGTAAACATACTCCTGCTATATAATGATGAGATGCAGTGCATTATGTCAAGTGAGAAGACTTTAGTTCATACAAGTAACACTTAAAACACTTCTGCATCCGTTAGGTAGTCTTTCCAGAAAGGAACAACAATTTCTTCAGCAAGCCTTCAACTGCTGCCAACTGGAGATAGGCAGATAGTGAGGAGGCCATCAACCAGGTCAGCAGTGAGGCTTGTAGGACACCAACCTAAAGAGGAAAACTCGCAAGGTGACCTTGCATTTTGCCAAGCACACAAATTGTTTTCGGTCCATTCCAAAATCTTTGGCTTTAATGGTCTGATGTATAGGGCTTTTGATTTGTACACTTTATGGATAAGATTTGCATCCAACTCTTGTCCGGCACATCCGTATCAGAGCTTGCCTCCTCTAAGAAAATCATTGCTTTTCAATGGGTGATCTTTTGGTTTGTGAATCATTAAATTAAGAAACGGACGGGCAGCATCTGGAACACTTCTTGTGTGCAAATGTTTCTGTAGTCGTACCCCCGCCCCCCCTTCAAAACAACAGCTGACCACACTAGCTATCCAACGGTGTTTACTAACATACTTTAAACGCAAATGCCCACATGGACAAACTGAACAATGTGGGATAAAAATCAGTGGAGAATAAAAATAAGATATATATATATAAATATAAAACACCTTGGCATGGGGGTTCAGTGAGTAGCATTGCAGCCTCACACCTCTTGCGTTATTTGTCCTCTTAGTAACAGAGGAGGGGCCAATAGGAAAATATTTGCTGACCGGGATGGGGGGTACGTTTTTCAGTGCCTAGGGTCCCCTCCTCCATTGCTCAGTGCTGTAGCTACCCCCAGCTCTCTCTGTAGGGTGTTTGCATGTTCCACCTAGGTTAAGGTGAGTTCATCTGTGGTCCAAGTGAAATGGACCCTGTAACTGGACTATACTGCTTCACCGTGACTCATGCCTCAGTGAATAAGCTATGAACAAGAGACAGATACAACTCCTTACATTACAAAAGCAAGTATTGCTTTGGAGCAGGCATTAATGTCAATGCACCCCCCACCCAAACAATGGAGATTTATCTACTCTTTCTGGCACCTAGCAGACTTTCAATAGAATCATTTGCTTTTGCATTTGAAATTTAATAAACTCTGAAATTGGTCTGCATAACATGGATATGACTGGTTTACGAGCAGAGGACTTGCATTTTGCCCTGAAAATTTACTCAGAACACATGTTGTGCCAAACATGCTAATTTAAACAAAGTAATTGTTTTATCTTTTGGAATAAAGTCATACTGGCTATCAGAAAACACTGCATTCCTGCAGTCCTGGGGATTCTTCTAACAAAAGATGTGAGCACCTCTCGGGTCTTTTACCTTTCGGCCAAACGACATTCACTACTTACACATCTGCTCAGAGACACAAGAAGGAATGCTTGTAAAAAGGCAAGCAAAAATAACTTCAGAGAAATATTAAGTAAAACATATCTGTGTAGCTGCAAAATATCCTTGCACATGTACACACACAATTATTTTCAGTTCCTTTAGACCCGTTACTGTGCACCATTTTTTCCCCAGTGCAAAAGTAATTTGTCCTTATCCAGGTAATATAAACTGGATGACATACAGGTCGGAGTCAGGAATTCCAGTTTCTGTCAAATTCAGCATAGCTGCTGCGATTGTCTGTTGTGAGCCTGCTGGTGTATTTTAAGGTAAAAAAGGCGTGTAAAACTCTTGCCGCACTGGGTGCAGCCGAACGGCTTTTCGCCCGTGTGTATTAGCTGATGTCTCCTGAGATTGCTTTGCTGCGTGAAGCACTTCCCGCATGTGGCACACCGGAACGGCCTCTCTCCGGTATGAATTCGCATGTGCTTATACACGTTGCTTTGGTGGCTGAAATGTTTCCCACAGTGTGTGCACCCGTACGACTTCTCCCCCGTCTCACTCCTCCTTTGAGTCCACTTTGCAGTCCTCAGGGTGCTTCTGCCTCCATGGTCATCCTCAGAGCTCGATTCATACACTAAGGCTACCCCTAAGGACCCGACTGTCTGCATTTGCTGCAACACCAGGTCGTCTCCCTTCACGTCACGCGGCCCCCCGCTGCTGTGCGCAGGTTTCGTGTGAAGCTCCTCTATCGCAGCCTCCTCACTGCACACAGGCTGGATCTCAGCTTCCTCTTTAACGACCACTAAAGTCAGCACGTCAGCTTCAGGTTTCTCCTCAGCTGCACCTTTAGTGCCCCGGCTGACAGCAGAGCCCCCTGCTGGAGGAGGCATCTCTGTAGAAGAGTGGTGATATGTGCCCAGGTCACCAAAGTCTTGCACAGAGTTAAGTCCCTCTTGACTATCAGGCCCTGTGGACAGTGTAAGGATACATACATTTCACGATAACTGCAGGAGATACAAACCTTCAATCCCTGAACAGGTAACCCATCCTTAAACCAATCGCTATTTCTGTTTAGTTTCATATAATTAATGATGGGTAAAAAAAAAAACATGAATAATATGCAAATAATAAAGCCTCACAGCAGTGTTTATGAATATGTTGGTCACCTACCAAATCCTGGTGCAGAGACACTGGTCAGGCAGGAGTCCTGCAATGTCTTCTCTCTTAACAGTGTGGTTTGTTGCGTGTCCTCTCCTAAATATGTTACCTGCAACCAACAGTGTCATTATAAGAATGACACCTGGACATCACTCCAACTCAAAAATTCTTCAACATTGCTACATCGCCTTACAGAAGGAGACATCTCGGACGAGAATCCCTCATGCACCCTAAAACAGCACTTCATGCTTACCCCATCCATGGGAAAATTGGACTGCATCACATCCTCTTCCAAAGCTGGATCCACACCAGCAGCGTCTCCCCAAACATCCATGTCCCAAGTCCTCCCACACAGAGTCATCTCCTCTGGTACGGGATACAAATGTACATGGGTGTCTTATCTAAATCACTCATGGCACAGATCTACCATACAGACAAGGGGCAGTGTGTGTCAAGGGGCCTGCGAAAATGCCAGACTGAAGCACACCCCCACCGCCCCAGTTTACAACTATTACCGTCAAACACAATATTAGGGGGGCCTATGATAATTCACTAAGTCAAGGGAATTCCGACCATGTTAATACGCCACAGAAATCACTGGATAATTTAACGTAAACATAAGACTTACGTTGCCTGTGTATCGTACATGTAAATACCATAGTTTTATGCAAGCCTTTGCGTGCGATGGGACGGTGTTTTACACTCGTCCTTCCAAAGCAAATATGGGGAAGCCCGGCTGAGGGCTCCGTTAAACGATCTACCTTTTGCTTCCTCCTCCAGGACGCGGACGGTGCTGTGTAACTCCACGTAGTGCTGCCGGGGGCCGTCGGGCCGCTTCGGCCGCCTGCTCAGCTCGCCCTCCATCAGCTTCAGCTTCAGACGCAGCGCTTCGGTCTCGCTGCGGCTCCGCGACACTTCCGAGCGCAGCCCGGCGCAGCTCTCCTCCACCAGCTTGACGATCTCCGCCACGGCAGCCCTGGTCAGGATGTCCATGATGGACGTTAGGTGTCTCTGGAATACCACGGTGTCGGACATTTCCGAAGCGGATTTCGCATGCCCTAATACCGAGATGTTTTACAGATCGCGTACGCCAGGCAGGCAGCCGGCGATCGCATCTAGACAAGCATGGCACAGCTATCACAAGTGAAGTTTAAGAGAACGGCAGCCAGCACCCAAAATCTTTTTTCCTTCGTTAAAAGGAGGCCGGCCTTATTTCCGGCATTGGCCCCGTGTCTGTCCCCTTGGTGGCGCTGCTGACCAGTTTTTCTCCACACATTCCTAACGCCATTATAATCGGACAAATCGCAGACGCGGTCCTTCCTACGGCAAGCCGCGAAGCCCAAACATAATTCCGCATACAGACATTGTTCTTCCCCAGAATATATGAGTGATGATTGTCATGAATGATTTATGTGCTTTGTGGCCTACACCGAGTTCACTGAATCATTATAGAGAAAATCAACATAAAAAAACATACATAAAGGGTTCACTAATTTTCTTATTGCATGCTGTCGAGTCAATATTCCAATTTCATTGTACTACTGTACTATGTATGACTGTGCAATGACAATAAAGAATTATCTTATCTTATCAATATTGTCTCCTGGCAACCAAATGCGTGGCATTCCTCCAGAACGTTGTCTTCCGTCTAGGTCATGGGTCATGTTCATTATTGTGATGTTCTTCGACAGTATCATCACATTTAAATGAGAATAGATGAAGATAGAATAATGGAGCAAGAACATCGAAATTAAAACACACAGAGCACAAAACTAAAGACCCGTGATTCTTATTTTCTGTTTTCTTTTTATAAAGCAGAGTGGAGAACTGATCCATCGTATTCAGCATTCATCCTTGAGACTCTGAGGCCTTTCCTAGGAGGCACAGGGTGCGAGGCAGGGGGGACTTCTTGGATGTGATGTCAGTCCATAATAGGACACACACTCACTCATTACGGGCAATTTAGAGGTTCCAGTTCTCCTAACCACACATCTCTGGAACAGGCAGAGACCCGCACAACAAGGGAAGGACATGCAATCTCCACAAAACAGAGAGTTAGAGCATAATTCAATTACAGTAAACTGCAAATGGAGAATCGATGGCAGTAAAAGCTGAGATAAGGAAGGTAAAACCACAAAGGGAAAACTCCATTACTACTAAATGGACATTAGGCAGGAGTCCACAAGGAACACCAGAAGATGAGACATCGGGAGAAGGCAGATCATAGGGACAAACAGGCAAATATATTGCCAGCACAAAACTGAATGGGATTAAAAAGCCTATATCTTAACCATATGTCCTGTGTCCTTGGCATTGACACCTGGAAACAGAAAAAAAAACGTAATTTATCATTTATAATGTATGCCAATAAAAATTATCATGTGTTATAAATTTGTTAAACTTACTTAGCTACAATATTGCTTTTCATTAAATTAAATCTGGCAGTGCTTCATATTGCAGGACGCTCTCTCACTGTGACTTTCATAACCTGTTAAATTAACTGGAAGAGCCAAATACGCCAGAGGCACATCGATGCGACTTCCTCCGCTATAAAATATACAAGCGTGCAAGTGGATAAATAAGGTCAGATTTCAGGAAATGCATCGGTTGTCGTACACTCCATCCGTTTTGAACACGTATTTCTTCTATCCGTAGTATCAACTATGTAGAAAAACAAATGCGTTGATATATACGTGTAAAATACATATATTTTCGTATCGAATATACTAGTTATTAAAACCCGCCACTTAACTCAGCGCACAGTAACTGTGGTTTCTCTTTCTCCCCGTGCAATAAGGAGAAAACTGATTTTTCTCTTCTCCCTGTGCAAATAAATTTGTTCCTCGCGTAATACTGTAGCACACAATTATGCTGTTGTACACAACCACTTTACACTGCACTGCTTGTCTTTTTATGTTTTGTGGTTTTTTTATGTCTTGTGTTTTTTTTTATGTCTTTATGTTCTGCTTGCGAAGATGGCACTCAAGTAAGCATTTCATTGTGCTCTGTAAACTGTACTTTGTACATATGATAATAATAAACTCCAACTTAAAGACCGCGTCTCTGCACAAGTCGCGGGTCTCTCCGGTGACAGTCTTTGCCCGAAGACCCAGTGGCCCGGAAGTAAGGCGTTTAGCTATTAGCCAGCTAGCCGCCGATCTGGGTCGCCGCTAGCTAGCACTGCCGGCACTGGCACATGGACCCCGCGTCACTGCAAGCGCCCTTGTCTAGTCTGCAGTGGTGCCGACCGTCGGCCAGCCGAACAGCGCCGGTAATCCCGCGCAGGCCTCCAAGCGTGTGATGCGAGCAGGCCTCCTGCAAACATGTCGACTTCTGTAGCTCTCCGGGGACAGTTAACGTCCATCATGGAGATGCTGAGCAAGGCTGCCGTGGCGGAGATCGTCAAGCTGGTGGAGGAGAGCTGCGCCGGGCTGCGCTCGGAAGTGTCGCGGAGCCGCAGCGAGAACGAAGCGCTGCGGCTGAAACTGAAGCTGATGGAGGGCGAGCTGAGCAGGCGGCCGAAGCGGCCCGACGGCCCCCGGCATCGCCGCTCCGAGCTGCCCGGCACCGGCCGCCTGCTGGAGGAGGAAGCGAAAGGTAGATCGTTTAAGAACCACAATAGTGAAGAAAAACGTTATATTACTACAAACGGTTATGTAGGGCACTGCTGTTATATTTGTCCATCCATCCATCCATAGACACATATGTTCCAGCTGTTTATCCCGATAATCAGAAGAACTGAATTTACCTTTGGGGTATCGGGAATCTGCTCAACATAAACCTGCACATAACAAACTTTAACATAAGGTAACATTACAGTGGGTAATTTACAAAGGAATTACAGTGAGTCATAACACATCTGAGTATTTTATGATTCAAAGGCAAATTAAAGGCAATTTGTTGGGTACACGTTAGTCCTGCCTCCCTCTGTTCCTATGCCCCTGATGTCCATGGCACAAAACGTACACATTATGGTAAGTGGGCACATTCATATGTCAAAGTAGCACAAATATGCAAGCAATGGACTTCACGGGATGTCCAAAATTCTAATTTTGGACATGATGCTGAGCTCGGCAGTAATATCGTGACATTGGCAATGAAACTGTACATGTGTCTGTTGTTTTATTGTTATGAGTGATGAGCAGGGTGAGCGGGATGTGCTGTAATTTGGGGGGGGGGGGCTGTTCACTGCTGTCGGTTTGTAAAGCACTTCTGAGAACGGACGCTAGCAGCCAGTCACTATCTTGATACTGTGTTGCAGTCGGTTTTTGGACTCCGTAGCAGTGTAACCAAACCAGAGGGTGACAGCAGAAATAGTCACACTTTCAGTAATGTCTCTCCAGTACTAAGGTGCAAACTGTAAGTATTCAAACAGTGACGCATTCTGCCGTTCTTTAGGCTCTACGTTTCAGCATGCTGGATTTGAAATTAAATAATGGTTAGCATATCAATGTGCCAAGTCATATTTTTATTTTGAGTGAATCAATATCGAAAGAAAACATTCTGCCGGTTTAATGGCATTGAAATCCAGCGTGTTAGTAGTGCACCACTAAGTTTGAGAATTATTAGTGTGGTACTGTCTGCAGATTTTAGCAATTTAACCAAGGAGTCCCTGGAAGTGCAGTAACTGGTGTATGAGTCTAGGCAGGCAGCATGCAAAGCCGAACGATCAGGCCGTAGTCAAACATACTGTTTCCAAGAGAATTTGTGTGCAAATGGACTGAATAACATTCGCATGTGAGAGTTTGCTCAGTGGTAATTCTAGCATATGTGTCTCAGATGTTGCAGCACAAAATGTAGGCCTGTGTTCACAGTGTCTTCAACTGAACTATTGGCTTTAAATACAGAACTGCCAGGGATCAAGGTACGTAACACTAACATTTCTCAGCTCAGGTAGTTGAGAATCAGACATTTTGGTTCTTCCACTACCCCCACCTGGCTGGGTGGAGTTTGCGTCTTCTCCCTGGGTTTTCCTCCCAAATACCAAAGGCTCAAAGTTAGACTAAGAGGGGTCTCTGAATTTCCATTAATGTTTGAATAGTTTAGTTGAACTGTGTGTGTGTGTGTGTGTCTTGTCTAAGATGGGCCCCAGCCTTGTACCCTGTGCTGACTGGGACAGCCTCCAGTCCCCCTGCAACACCAACCAAGTTACACGTTGGAGGATGTTACTGTGATGCATCTATAAGCCATTAAAGTGGGTTATTTTATCCTTTTATGGAACAGGTACAGGAAGAGAATATTTGAAATAGTCTGGCGCTGTGCACTGAGGCGGTGATTGATTGAAAATATCTGAAGACTGGAGGAAGAAGTTGGCCGGCACGGTGTTTTAGTGTAGCTGGAGATACACAGTCAGGTCCTGCTGCCTTTCTAAGTTTCTGCTTGTCAAATAGCAAGTTAAATACATCCCAGTTTGCTAGGGCCAAAGAGTCTCTGAGCTGCTCAGTAGCAGCACTGCTCCAGGTGAGCAGGGATTTCTTGTTGGGTTTTGTCATTTTAAGTTTTTGGTTGTTTACATGGAGCTGTAGAACAATAACATGAGTTCCACAGGGCTGCCTGTGGTATATTACTGTACACATCTTTTATTGCATAATAAAAAGGACCCAATGTTTTTAACAGCTGTGTTATTTAAGCAAACAACAGCTGCTGTACATGCAAAATATTTGCTTATGGGGAGATGTATACACCAACCAAAATTATAGATGGTAACTCTATAGGAAAGTAAAATGGTTTGCAGTTAATTGGTAATAGTTCCAGATCAGCAAAGCAGTGCTTTGCCAGAGCAGTAATTGTGCTGTTCACATAACAAACATAGCCTATCTTGTGTTTTGTTGCTGAGCTTGGAATCTGTGTCAGCCCTCAGCAGCCGTGATCTCCATAGACAGTCCCAAATCAGCTGTTATGGGTGTCATCCGTGTCGCAAATGGACAGAAAGCCAAGGTGAAAGCATATCCTTTGATAGCAGTGAGCAAGTTGCGATTAGGAGTCTGTCCAGAGATCTAATAGCATAAAAGAATATATGGTAATGATTCCTGAAAACGGTGTCTCCTAAAGCAAATAGATGCCCCAGCTGTCTCCTCCTTTGGGTCACTTGAGTTTTTTTGTGCCCTTATTTGCGGTCGTCTGTTGGTCGTGCACTGGGGACCACGACCTTGAGATTTTGCGGTTCCGCATAAAAATATAAAAAAAAAAAAATAGCATTGCAAATTAACAGCAGTATTTTTGTATCTAAGTGCCCACAATGGACTGGCATCCCGTCCAGAGTGTACCCCTGCCTTATGTCCTGTGTTCTACTGTTTAACTCCATTAAACTAATAACGGCATGTTTTTATGGTTTAAGTTTAAATAAGTTAACGTCCTTGAACATTTGTGTCTCTTTCCTGACTGCTCCAGCAAAGGACCAGCCT
>JAODKM010000118.1:19350417-19370964 GCA_026780845.1 Petrocephalus sullivani
CGCTGCGGCTCCGCGACACTTCCGAGCGCAGCCCGGCGCAGCTCTCCTCCACCAGCTTGACGATCTCCGCCACGGCACTTCTGGCTAATATTTCCATAACGGAGGTTACCTGCGCCTGGAGGGTGCCGGCGCTTGACATTGTTTATGCGCGATTTCACGCCAGAGGCTGCGTTTTTGAAAAATGTCTTTTGCAGTGCCCACTCCAAAAGCGGATCGCGGGCTGCTTGGAGCCTAAAAGCAATATATCTTGGGTGCCCTAGCTCGCACAATGTGCCGCGGCTGCTCGCCGGTAAACATTGACTGTTTCCGGTTAAGCGGATAGGACGCAGCGCAAAGACCGTCGTGTGCACAGACACCCGTGACTCGCGAAAGACCAGGCGCGTTTTCCTCGGCTGCAGAATGATCAACATTGTTAATGCACGTCCGCGTCTTCCAGTGTGCAAAACTCTCGTGATGTATGGCAAGCGAAATTGTCTTTTATTCGTATAAGGCTTACTAGTAAAAAAAAAAATGCAATTTTTACTAGTAGGAATATGAGATCTACAATGCAGTACTAACTAGTCCATTGGTATACGACTGTTTTGAATGAAAGCAGATAGCTATTCACAAAAGATTTGGAGAAAAGCTGTCTGCGACTTCAAATGTACAGACCACCACTTCAGAAGAAAATATGGAATAAACTATAGAGGGCAGTGGTGTAGGAGAGAGTTTGATATGGGGGGTGCAGCTTAATTTAAATATCAAGGTTCCTTTATTGGGTGGTGGTGGTGGGGTGGGATGGTGAATGAATCCAGATGAGAGTATTGGATTCCGGTTCCTCCGCCCAAGTAGAGGGAGATTCATAGATATGTCAGGTAAATATTATAGCAGATGCGGAAACACAGGCTATCCGGATTTTGTTTAAGAAGATACTTAATGTCCAGCACAAGATCTGACATGTCATCAGTGTCGTGGATGACATCCCGACGAAAAGCGTAAGAATCACTGGATAACGTTAAGTGCCATTCCAACATTTCAGAGACAGAGAGTAAATTATTCTCTCATCAGCATTTCCAAAGCAGTGCGTAACAAATATCTGCGCTTGTGTGGAATATGCAGAGCTCATTGTCAGTGGAGGAGAGAGAGAGTCATGGTTAGGGAAAGATGCAGCCATAAAACATGGGCTACTTGAAATTGCCTCCAGCATTGCAGCAGTGACAAAACTAATATCCAGGCTGTAGCCCAGTCCAAAGAATTCATCTCACGTGAGAAGGCTGATTGAAAAAAAATAAAAGTACTATTAGACATGCACATCACCGTTAACTGTTTAAATGATCAGTCTCCATTGGTAGTGATACCCAAATCTAATTCTGTGATCAGAGACATATCGAACCTTTATCAAAAGCTGGACACATAACAACATCAGATGAAATTCTACAAACAACGGACTAATATCTTGAGTTGACTCCACTTAATACCTGCCAGAAAACAACTGTCACAGTACATAATAGGATATTAATATGAAATGGAGGCTGGAGAAACTGAAAACATCTGAGTGGCAAGAAGCCTTCTCGACCTTGTCAGCTACTGCAGTTGGAGTATTCCATAGGGTGAGATGTTGGAGCCCTTGAGATCCCTAATTAGAAAAGACACAAAATTCAATTCTGGGCCAGAGCAAAGTACAGCATTCAGTGCTCTAAAAATGTGGAGAGGCAAAGGACAGGAATATAGCTTACTTCCTCATGGACACACCAACCCACACTGCTGATGCAAGCCCTGTAGGGTTAGGTTCTGTGGTAGCTTAGCCGGTCCATGGAAATATTGTTCCGGTTTGTTATGTGAGCAGCAGGTATGGAAAGATACTCTCAGACTGATTGAAATGCCTTGGCTGTCTTACAATCTTCATAGATTCCACCCTTGAATATAGTGATGATGGTTTGATCATGTAACTGAGCCACTGGAATCCATCAGTGGGACATCCTGACAAAGGCAAGGTGGGTGCCAACTTCCACGGTTTGTGTGGTGATATCTATAACTGTTTAGTTTTAGAGTTGCTCATGTACCAGGAAGAGACATGTTTGTAGAGACACTATCACTTCTATTTGGTAAAACAGCAATGAAGGAAAAGCTCCTCCATGACACGGAAGAGCGGAGCTCTAAAGCTGTAACCACGCAGGGGGTGGAAATGGCATCAAAGACAGATCCAGAACTAGTTGAAAAATGTGTGCCATACGCGCATGTAGCAAGTGAATTATGTGTACATGTATACTGTGTTACATGTATAGTGTACCGGAGAGCACTATGGGCAAGAGCACTCATGCTAGCTCCTAAAAGATGTTTAGGAATACTAGGAACTAAGCAAGATTTAAGGCATAAAGTCCGGTGGCCTGCCATGGACTAAATTGCCAGAAAGGCACTGCAAAGCTGGTCATGTATGCCGATTTGGCCCAAGAGTTTACATGTGGAGTCGCAGTTTACACCACTGCCATAATTACTTCATTTTACATTTAACTTATTTTAACTTTTATCCAGAATGATGTACATTAGAGAAAGCAAGGTCAGGCAGTCCCTGGGGTAACTGGAGTTAATGGCCTTGCTCAGGGGCCCAATGGTGACATCACTCTGCTGATCATGGGATTTGAACTAGAAACGTTCTGAGTGTGGGTACAGAGTCCTAATGCACAGAGCCATATGCCACCCACATGGACAAGTTAGAGCATGGCAAGGTGTAGCTGTGGACTTGGGGGTCGTACCCTCAAAGCACTCAGTCCTAGCTGTGCTTATTTTGACGACCACAGCGTAAGTAACTGATAGTCATTGATACTTAACAGACATGGGCTTCCTGTCAGTACTAAAATCTGACAACGGTCCCCCAATTCAAATCTGGTGAGCTGCAGGATTATTGTGCTGAAAATTATATCAGATATATGGACACTTCAAGACAGGCTGAAGCAGACGAGGAAGCGGAGTGCCAGATTTATGACACATATTCGGAGGGATTTGCATGAGAAAAGGAACTCAGGAAGAAAGCTACCTATTGGAATGCAAAGTCTGTACCTTGCATTTGTTTTAGATGATGCTACCAGATAAGAAGTCTATCATGGTATGTACAGGGAGGAAGACAAAGAGATGGTACTGTATGTGTGCTTTTTTAGTATCAGCCACGTAGTACACTGTTGAGTAACTTTTATTTTAACTTTTAATTTTATTAAGGTTCTAACAGATTAAAATGACTGACAGTTATATATATTGGTTATATTTAGCTCTGGAAAAAATGAAGAGACCACAGAAAAACTTTTTGTTTCAGTCATTTCCTCAATTTATGGGTGTGCATCTGTAAATAATCTGTATTTTTTGCAAACTGCAGCCTGGCTTTTCCCTGCTTCTCAGTGATGAAGGGCTTCTTCCTTGCTTTATGGGACTTAAGTCCTGCTTCTCTAGAAGCCTGATATGAACCGTGGTGTGAACTGCAGTGCACTTCACACCACTCAATGATTCCCAATCCTTTTGAAGGTCACTTGATGTCATCCTGCGGTTCATGAGAAAATGTCGGATAAGTAAACGGCCATCACTGGCATTAGAAAGTTTACAGGCCCTGTAATGCTCACACAATTCTCACACAACCTGTGTCCTTCAAATACCGTTCTGTGGCTGGCATTCATTCATTTATTCATTTTGTTATCTACAGTATAAGTGCACAGTGAATATCAGACAGAACCATGTGACAAAGGGGTTGTATAGAGAAGGCGGGGGGGTCATGACAACAGAAACTACAGGGGAAAAGTGGAGACATATCAAAGGACAGAGTAATAAACTCTGCATCTTAGGACAGTATCTAATTTGTTCCAAATTATCCAAATTAGTGGAGATGCACCAATTTATGGACAGGCATCTCCAATCAATAATTAAAATGCTCAGTCACATGTCAAAGATGGCCGATCAAGTGACCCCGTCTCCCGAGCACATCTGATAAGCACTGTAGTGCTTTGCTAACTGAAGCCGACGGTGATACTTATACTCCTTCATGCACGTCACGCTTCATCTTCATCATCATCTTCATCACCATCACTTTTGGCCAAACTCAAGCCCCACACATACATCCGAGACTGAGGACAGACATGAAGACAGTGGTATGTAAATAATATGGTAAATCTGTCCTGTCTCTGTGTGAAAACCCATTTATTGGTAACGAACATGGGGACTAATCACACATCTCCAGTCTTGGATGAGCTAACATGCACATACAACAGAGAACATTAAATCATTGTACTATACACAGCAGTACAGGGACAATGCATATAACCATGATTTTATACATAATGCTATATGTGGCTGTTATAGATAGATTACGAATTATAACCATGATATTATACACATACTCATATGTGACTATCATGCACAGGAGCACAGAATATAACATGGTATTATACATAACGATGTATGTGATGTCATACACAAGACTAAGAGACATAACTATGCTACTATAGATGACATATGTGATAATTGTGCAAGCAGCCCCCCTCCAAACCCCTCAAACAGAAAGTTCAGTGACACAGGACCCAGTGACAGTGACAGACCACATGAATCAAGCAGTATGGAAAGGCTACCAGTCCCGTAGATCACCCTAAGTGACTCCTTCCTGGATGTCTTGGAGGTCCCAGGTTCGATAGCCAAGTCTGCCTGCTCACTGTCAATTGCCAATGGGATTCAGGTCTCAGGGGGGTCCCATCCTAGAAGGCTCTCCAGGATTCCAGAATCAGACAGCACACATGAACAAAGCCAGAATCATAGGCTGTCTGGAAGAACACGCTGAGACGTGGCGCAGATCTGACAGTAAAAACTAACAGGTGTGACAATGTGTGTAAATAGCAGTGTGGCTTCGACTCCATCAAACCATTAATACAGGCGATGGAAACACACAGCATCCTGCAGTCCAGTAAGATACAATCCCATCAAGCTTTCTACCAGCCTTCCCTGTAAAGTCTCTTTTTCAAGGTTGAAATGCCATTTTGTTTCCGAACAATCTGCAAGGATGCATAGATGCCTAGTGCAGCCCTGAAACCGGTACCTTTTCATCTGATGAGCACTGTTGCCATGGGATACCTTTTATTACAACACCTGTACTGTTCATTATGGGTAGTCAGATGGCTGGATGTTCTCCTGCAACAATCAAGATCAAGTAGCTCAGAGAACCCAGCTTTGATTTGAACCCGGAACCATACTGTTTTACTGGCAGAAATAGTCACACCTCCAAGGAGGTAACAGACAACTGGAAAATGAATAGCAGATCAACTCGCTGCATTGTAGAGTAGTGAGTTATGGTCTGTCACTCAAAATAGCTTCTGCAGTCCTCACACCTGAAAGAATGTGCAGCGATTAAGCTCGATAAAGGCAGTGGAGCATATTTTAGCTACGTTGCTCACAGCTGCCTTCAGTTTTAGACATGAGAGTGAGCACATTAATGCAGCAATCAGCTGAAATAATTTAGAATACCTGGGATGCTGGGAGGGACTCAGCACCCAGGGCCCAAAGGAAAAATAACATTTTATTTGAAGTGAATTCCGCTCTAGTGCATTGTGGGTAAAACTACTGAAACGCACACTCCCAAGCGTCACATTCCAAAAGTCAACAGAAGATACTGCTTTTCAGCCCATAACCAGCGTTTAGCTGTCCTCCTCCTACCGAACTGTTACTTGTTTAGTATATGGGTGACTTTATGTTGTGCCAAATGCACCCTGAGGTTGTTTTAGGTCACAAAACATTTTAAAATCACACTAACCAGCAGTCATCACAATGTCCTAATAAAAAACACGTGCAGAAGATCACTATGGATCAAAACATCGCAAACAACTGACTTATGGATATTTTTGTCTACAGACTTTCGTCTTGTCACCTTCTAATTTTGAGAGTGAAAGCAAAGCCTTTCTGCATGTGAACCTCCAGACCCAATGCATATGGAAAATATGACCCCATTTAATGGTCAACATGCTGTTGATTGGACGCGGCCCAATAGCACAGCTTGGGAAACCAGTGGATAAAAATGGAACAACCAATGATTCCTGGAGATCACAGCTGTCTATATTTAATTCATCGGTCTCCAGCGTCCATATATGACATCAGCTTTAAGCCACGCCTTGAACGATTGCATTAAAGGACCTTCAGTTTTCATAATGGACATAAAAAATACAGAAAATTCTACAATGTTGCCATTATCCCTTTTAAGAGCCGTATTCTGAAACCCACAATATAGCCCCTATCCCCCACAGGAGTAGCATTTAAGCATCTGTCTTCCGGAGTAGGGCAGGGCTCCCAAACATAATGCAATCAAGCTATCAAATGCGACCGACCACAGATCCATGGAGCCGCGTGAGAGAAAAATAGGACGTGATCTAACACCAACATTATGAGGAGACATGAAACGTCGAAAGATAACAGTAGCATAAAGGGAAGACTCAAACGCAACTGACTTCAGCATGAGAGGGTTTGAAGGTGACAAGAAACAATGGCCAACAGCGAAGTAGAAAATCAGCCAGCAGCTTACCCATTCTGGCCAAGCTGAGCTAGCACACGCTAACATCCGCAAGCCAGGGGATCACATTCAACCCGAGACATGCGATGTATCATTCATCAGACAGTCGCTGCTGGGTCAGGTTTCAGCATCCCACCATACGGCAGGGTACACGCTCACAGTGCCAAGCTACCAGCATGAATACAGTCTGCCGTGTACTATGCATCTCACATCCAATTCTGCTGTATTTAGATTCGTAGCTTTTGCATAGGTAAGCTGCCATGTTTGTCCACATTTGCTTTACCTATTTTTCTAAACCAAACTCTCTCTACGTTTAAAATATGACAACGCAAGCCATGTGCCAGGCCATCCTGAAGCATTAAAATATAAAACATGCTGTCTGATATGTGGTCTCCCTAATATAATGACTAGTAAATTCCACAGGCTAAACTCTGGTCAGGGCTACATCACATACTAGCAGAAAGCATTCTCCTATTTCACAGCAAAATGCATTTTCCTCTGTCTGAGCACCTCCTACAGGTCTTCTAAGCTACTGCAATGTACTAGGTGCCAGTAATAAGCGAGTGTTAGCAGGTCTGCACAGCCATGTACTGTGTAAATAAAGCCATGACCTCAGTAAGATGGGGGGGTCGCAAACAAAGGCATTGGGGGCAAAGGTTCAAATGCAGTGATCGACTCATACAGCATGCGCATGTACAGATACACGCTTATACATGCCGTCTGAGTCCCGCAGCTCTGATCATTGTTCAGCTCTGATTTGGTCATTCACTGATGGTGACTGAGGGCCTCTCAGGGCAGAATAAATGGCCTTCACTGCACACAGCCTCATCAAGTCCTTCAGGCACCTGTCAGTTACTGCTGGTTGCCGATAGCAACTGCCCCATGATTCCTCCCATCAGCACCTAGTGATCCTGTTAAGTGCAGTCTGATTGGTCATCTAAAAAAGAATGGGAAGTGGATGGAACATAATTGGGAACTGAATGAGCCAGCCACCCTCAACTTCTCCTACCAGGGCCTAGCCCTCCATCACACCATCAACTGATTTGCTACGTGAAAAGAGGGTGGAGTCAGGGGTGCGTTACAAAGAGAAACAGCTTTAGGGGACAAACCTGGCCACTGCGTACAGCCAATCAGAGATACCAAATGGAAGAACAACAAAATATGGAAATCCCTTATTAAAAAAAGAAATGAATAACATCTTATTAAACTGGTGCAAAAAAACATTAAAGAAAAAGTAGACAACAAAAATGCATGTGTTCAATGATTGAATGTATTCATCTTTATACTTTATCGGCAGAATTAAGTTTTCAGATTCAGATGAACATTCGCTTATGTTCCTCCAACGTGCCGAGTCTCCTTTTACTGAGATGCCCGAAAAGGCTTCACTTACACTAACTTCCCTACTGCGTGCGAGCTGCATGGCCCAACCCATAATCGAGGACATGTTCATTGTACAACACATAAGCATATAAACACAGCTATGGTCTGCTTTCTATATCCTTATTCTCTGTGGTGCAGAGCTTGGGGGGTGTTTGCAGGTGTATGAGGAAAGGTGTCTTACTGTTTGTTTGTGATGGTGTGTGTGGTACATTCTTAAATGCTAGTTATAGGGCGCAGAAAGTCTTGGGACACTTGCTTAATTCTGTAATGTTGCAAATTTATCAGTTTAGTAACAAAAGCCCATTGATAAGCAATGTTTAACATATCTGCACATATCTTCCGCACAGACATTTTCTTTTGGTGGGGGTCTAACAGTGATCAAAAGGTAGCTGCATTTGATTCCCTGAGCAGCAAGGTGCCACTGAGGTCTCCTGACCAGGGTTCCGCCCCCCAGCACTTCCCATTCAATCAGCTGCCCATTGCTAGGTCACAATGTCACATGGGTTAAAAGCAGAGGGCACATTCGTTGTTGTGCTGTGGTATGCGAACGACGACCATTAATCCTTCCCCCTTTTTTATTAAGTGTCAAATTTTTTGACTGATTCGATCAGTTCCGCTCTTGCTGTTATGCTACTGATCGCAACTGCAGTCACAGGCCAACTGACTAAACACAAACGTCATTGGAAAGGTGTCTCTATTTAAAAAGCACGTTTCTTTAGAATTATAACTTGGGATTAAATTTCTTATTATTTGAAATATTTTACCTTTAAATTACTGGTTGTTTTTAACGTGATATATTTCTTGTAAGCAGATGACTGAAGTAATGATTTTTGTTACAAAACCCATAAATTTGCGATATTTTCAGGGAATTAAGTGAGACTTTCTGTGAGCACTGTATATAGGTATGATGTTTATACACTCCTTACAAATCTCAGAGTGACCTTTATCTTCTTAACCTTAAGCTTTTATGATGCAGCAGTGTGGCTGTGTTGGTGGGGGGATGGTGATATGTGACATGTTCAACTGTGGCTACTCCCCCCCGAGCCCTCTGCGGTGGGGGGGGGGGACGGGGGGTAAGGTCACCCTGAGCCATGCTCTCACTGCTCAACGAAGCCCACGCTACAGTTTGTGCTTTTCCAGAGTGGTCTTTCTGTCTATCCCCCATTTCACTCCTTCAATGCCCAAATATGGTTGGACATCACCCCCCCGTCCCCCACTACCACAGAGCTGCTTCACAGTATACATCCTTAAGTGCTACAGGTGAAATGCTGGAAAGTCCTCATCTGTTTCATAGTCCTCTGAAGGTTAAATGACAGAAACGGTTTGCGCATTACAACATGCCTAATAAAATCAAGCACCCCATCAGGGCCCCCAGCCCTGGCAAAGTGGCCCTCTTCCGATCCTGCGGGTCCGGGAAGCCGCGGCAGTTCTGGAAGCCCTGCGTGGCGCGGCTGACGCCCGTCCCGCCGCCTGCTCCGCCCGGCGCTTTCAGACCACGATGGGAGTGTCCGAGCAGACGGAGCTGACGGACTCGGCGTCCGAGGTCTTCCTGCGAGCGCCGCCCCGCTCCTCCTCCTCCTCACACTGCTCCCCCGCTGCTCCGGGGCTCACCTTGCCGTTCTGGCCCTGCAGCTCCTTGGGGTCGATGAAGGCCACATGGCGGGCGAGGCCGGCCCTTCCGCTGGGCTCTCCGTGGCTGGGTGTGGAGCTCAGGGCAGACGAGTGGATGCTGTCCTCACGGTGCGCCTTGGCCCGGCCACAACCCGGGCAACAAGAGCACCGGCAGGGAGTCAGGTACAAGTAGACGAGCACCAGCACCACACTAGCCAGGCAGCCCACCAGAGTGGTGTAGGCCGTGTTCATGGACTCGTGGCTGCCAGCCATGGTGAAGTTATACACCCTCACCGACACGTAAATCGTCTCGTTGAGCACCTGGCTCGTGGCGAAGCAGGCGTAGATGCCAGAGTCCTCGAGGACGATGGAACTGATCTGCAAGTTACCGTCCGGGAGCACCAACACACTCTCGTTGCCATCTGGAGGCACCGGCACATTGCCCGGCCTCATCCAGGTCTTGGCCATGTCCCGCTGGCGTGTGTCACAGTTGAGGACCACCGTCTGGCCCAGGTAAGCTTCCTGGTCAGCTGCCTTCACGGAGCTGCAGTTTAGGTAGTCTCTGCTGAGGTCAAAGATGTTCACCGTGGCCTTCTGCAGGCCAGGGAGTAAGCAGGTGTGGTCATCCTTGTAGTCTACAGCAGAGTTGAGCAGCCGGAGGTGCCACTGGGCCAGCAGGCTGTATAGATCACATGAGCAGGGCAGGGAGTTGTTGTGAAAGAACAGGCCGTTCTTGATCCAGGCCGGCAGAGCCTGGAGCTCCTGTATGGGCAGGACCTTGATCCTGTTGGATGACACGTCCAGTAGAATCAGTTGCTCCGGCCGCGTCTTCTCCTTGACCAGCTCCAGGGGGAAGCGGGCCACCAGGTTTTGACTCAGGTAGAGTTTCTGCAGGCTGACCAAGCCCGAGAAGGCAGAGCGGTCGATCTGGGAGATGTGGTTGTTATACAGCAGCAGAACTTCCAGCTGCTCCAGTGGCTCAAAGATGTACTCGTCCAGCTGCCGCAGGGCGTTGGAGGACAGGTCCAGGTGGCGCAGCTGCTTGACGTTGAGGAAGGCCTCTGTGGAGATGAAGGTCAGGCCGTTGTGGCTAAGTAGGAGGCTGTGGAGCTTGGGCAGCCTGACGGCGGTCCACTCAGCCTGCAGACGCGTGATGCTGTTGTAGCTGAGCTCCAGCACGGCCGTGTAGCGGGGCAGGCCCACGGGCACGACCGTCTGGTTGGTCCTGGAGCAGCTGACGATGTTGCTGGCACAGACGCATGTTATGCGGCAGTTCAGGGGGGAGCCGGCGACACAGGGGAACAGCAGGGCAAGGCTCAGCAGGACAGCAGGGCTGGGAGACCGCTGAGCCCGCCAGCACTCGGCACTGGGACAAAGCATGATGTCTTCTCCTGTGGGTTTGGGGGTGTCTTCCGTCAGCGGGGTGTCTCACTACAGCCCCAGGCTGCGGGGGCTGGATCCTCCGGCATTGTTAGCAGACAGCTGCAAGGAAAGGAAAAGTAACGCCTGTCACTGATGAGCGGGACATGAATAACGGCGTCGCACACGCCCGTGCCCTCACAGACAGCTCCACGTGCTCCTGCAAGCACAACACAAAAACGTGCCAGCCTCTGCTTTCCGTTCCACCGATGCACCAGCCACACACAGTAGCGCTAGCTGGGGGTTCGAATCCTGCCTCCACTCTGTGTGTGTCGAGTTTGCGTGCTCTCTGTCACTAGGTAATCCTCCCACGGTGCTAAATTGGTATTCCTAAATTTCCCACGTGTATGCGCCCGGTGACGGACTGGCGTCCTGTCTGGGGTATACCCCAGCCTCAGGCACTATGCTGACTATAACAGGCTCTCTGTGACCCTGGCTAGGACAAGTTACTCTAAGATGGATGTTGATCCATGCGCATGGAACCTATTCAACGTGACAGTAGGACTGGCAACGTCGATTTTTGGCACACAGGCAAGAAAAAAAAAGGACCAAATGTCTCACAGTGACAAACACACGTGCTCCTGGTACGTGTCCAGTTAACTAGCAGCTCCAGGACGACCACTCACTAGAGGTGGAAGTGTTGCATTGCACCATTTTGTATATGCAAACAACCCCACTGTCCTGTCCCTGTAAAAGTCGCCCTTTTTAAAGTTCAGTACGCAGGTAACAGCATGAATCACCTTAATCCTGCTCCTTTTTCGGCAGGATTTTCTCGCTCGTTGTATATGAAGTTAGTTCAAGCACACAACGCGTTTGTTTATTACCAGCCGTCTCACTGGGATAGGCTACACCAAATAAAGTTATGATGTGGTCTTAGAAGAAAAACAAAATTACAAACGCGGAGCGGACAAAACACGCCCCGGGGAGACTGAAACGTAAAGGTGCCATGCATTTCGGCAGAATAATCCGTCTGGTTACTAAGGATGACATTACGAAAAAGCAAGATGACGGGGAAGAAAGCAAACGCGTCTCTCGGATCGGCACCCCCTTTAAATTCGCGCACTCTTCTGCGTTATCCGCGCCCCAGATAAATGCGCTGCAAGTGCATTAAATAATTCCCGGGAATATCCGGCATGCGCCCTTGAATTAAGACAATTTCCCGAAAAGGTCTCAGACACGGCGTTACCTCTTGTAGGTGTCCGGAACATACTGGATCGGATCGGAACGGAATCAGTTCAGGCTTTTTCATATTCGGTCACCGGGGCCTCGCCAGCAAACGTCCCTCCCATCTGGAAGGAAACAAGACAAAACTGCCGCGTAATGGGACTGCGACAGCTGTGTTTCTTATGCGAGATGATGCGTCTCATTCCCTCTCCGTGCGGCGTCTAGGCGAGGCTGGCTGTCTCTGCGTTTATTTCTAGCGGGTCGCGCCTGCAGCCGCTGCGTACCCATCGGGAGCACGGTCGGCGAGCCGCCACTGCTTAGGACCCGCTCCGGCGCTGGGCGGGCTGCACGGGCGGCGTCGTGCCCGGCAGGTGTCCGTCCAGCTGCTGGAAGTACAACAAAGCCAGCGATCGGCGGTCTGGTGACGCAAACCTCATCTGTGACAGTTTGGCCAATGTCAAGACTGGGGACGAGCGACTGTGATTTCCGTGTCCCAAGACAAACAGAAAAGACGCAAGGGGAGGGGAGGGGAGGGGAGGGGAGGGGGTCGCTTTGGTGAAAAGGGATGCACCCCATCATATGTGATTTTTTTCCAGTCTGGCTGTTTCTTTAAGCTTCCCGTTCCCATTATTTACCGCGTGCCAGATCAGCGCGCTTAAATCACTGCATATCTTCAGCATCTGCATTAATGATTATAGACATAAAACTATAAAATATAATAATGATGGCTTATGCTGCCTATTATAAATAAATCATCAATAACACACAGAATATGCTGGGCATACTGGACAGAATTTTTAAATACATTTAAAATGCATTTTTACTGCTTGATATAAGAAAAATTCAGCTATATACTTATTACACTATAACGGAATGTAATCACTCATGTTTTCTCCACCCCACTGGAATACTTATTTATTTATATTTATCTGTATATGGGGTGAAATTGTATTCCTTGCCAACCTTTAAATTTTAATTTATTGGGTTTTATAACAATCGTATAATAGCCCACTTGTCTGTGTACAGTACATTATATGCGTAAAATTAAGACTGATAAAAAGAAGAATTTTGTAATGAAACCTAATTAATCCCGCCACTTTCTTCCTAAGTCTTTATCAGTCTTAATCATTGCATATTCTCGCGTAGTTTAGCTCTACAAAACTGGTTTGTCGGGAGCATTGGCGTGGCTGAATCATTAATTCAATAACGCTGACAATATCTTTGCAGGATACCACTCATTACGAAGAGTCCTCATCCGATTGCTTTTATTCCGTTCCGTTAATAGATGCTTGGTGGTGTGCATCGTGCACCTGAGACACAGCCTAATGAAGACTAAAACGGACTAGGCGCACCATTTACACGGCCATAAAGAGGCTGGGAAACGCATCCTCTTACTCGATGCGAATCATGTCCCGAGCCAGTACTTTCCGGCGGGCTGAGTCTCCTGTTGGTGCAACATGGGAGGATCCAAGCATCCTTGCAAGAGTGATCTTTACACCAAAAGCAAAGGTGACATGCGATTGACTTTATTAGTATACACTCTTAACGCCACCGCTCTCCTTCACTTGCGATTCGATTGGAAAACACAAATACACGTAATACAAGAAACTCATATGTACAGAAATCTGAAACGTTTCAGTATGATCTAGCGGTCAAACTATTTTTTTACCATGAATCTCAGTTCTTACGAATCCATCCCAGCTTTATTGTACCTAAAACTGCTTGTCAATACACCAGTTTAGTAAAACTCCCACAGCAAATGAATAATGGTCCATGAAAATAGCGCCGCTGGACTATTTCAAAAACCAGTGATAGTGTGTTCCCTTAAACTGGCTTTGTAACAGGGAATTCAAGATTCTTTAATTGGTCACCATCACCTTTAATCAGTCATCATTTGTAACAGGGAATAGATGGGTGTTCCCTCGGAGAAAACCAGTGTGTAATTTAACTTGATTTGCCTCATTAATTGTCATACCTGTCCTTGATTAATCAGTCAGGTAATTGAGCCTGCTCTGGGCTGGTGTCACCTAGAGCCCAACCCCATTTATGCAGAGCAGTGAGCTGGTCTCTCCACTTTGAATGACCATTGTGCTTGCAGAGTACCTTGCAGTCGGTGGTTTGGTGTATGGGGCTATGGCGTAGGCCTGATTTTTGTGTTTTTCAGTTGGCGGGGGGGGGTGGTAATTCTTCTTGTTGACTGGCATTTGGCTTCTGGTTTGCCAGCTCCTGTTTTAGGGATTCTTGGTCCCAAGTAGCCAGCATGCCATAGCTGGTATGCTGTACTCCTGGTGACCGTGTCTAGGCACTTGTATCAGATTTAATGCTTCTTACTAGCAGGTCTCCCAGTCTCAGACCACTGTAGTTCCAAAGCGTAGTGGCGTGTCTGATTCGGCCTAACTGTTTTCATGTCACACCCTAACCCTCTCAGTATCTTTACTGGCATACACATCCAGTCCTTTGTGATTGCTTACAGGTCTATCATTGCACAGATGCCAATCTCCATCTTAAATTTCCACCAGACTTCAGTTAAACTTTATTTGTACAGCACATTTTCTAAACACCAATGGTCTTAAACTGCTTTAAATTACCCCTGCCCAAACACCCCAGTGAGTAGGCCAGAGGTGACTGGAATGGAAAAACTCCCTAGAAGGAAGAAACCTTGGGAGGAATTGCACTCCGTGGGGGAGCCCATCCTCCAGGGGCCAGCAGAGGAAGTGAAATGAACAGATTGTAAAATTCTAATTTAGGATTCAAATTTTAAGATTTGAGTCTCACTGTGAGAGGTGGGCAGGTGCTTGTGCTGCTTCTGATGGCCGGATGAACAGTGGTACAGCAGCAGGGAAGGAAGGAAGGAAGGAAGGAAGGAGAGGAATCACAGAGACAAAGGGTGGGCAGGCCGGAAGGGTGTCACAGGTAGTAGAGGTGTTGCAGGCAGCAGGGTAGGTAGACTCTTTTTGGGTTTCCAGGCAGCACACCCCAGGTGGGGTAGGGGAAATAAAAAGTGATTTAGCTAAAGTAGGGGAGACTAGAGAGTAAACAGTTGAGACTAATATATAAGCGCCGGCAGATCTGGCTTTGGCAGCATAAGTAGGAGGGAGAGGCCAGTGAGAATGCTGGTATGGGGAGTCCCTGAACATCAACACTCCAGTTCCACAATGGGGTATGAAGCTTGAGTGACAGTACTGACCATACAGTTCATCCAAAGTCAATGGCACTGATCCCCACCCAGCTCTACACCTCAAACTGATGGCCTAACAGAGTGAGCAGCAAGAGCTTGAGAGGACCTGAATCTTGCACATCCACTTATGTCCTTTCTTACCCTCTCTGGTCAGCAAGTCGGACACCACTTGGACATTACTTCTTGGTGTGAGAAGTTACTTAAGATGGTTCTTGTGCAGTTGCCTGATGATGGCTTGAGCTACATAACCAGATCTGTCAGACTCCCCTTCCACTTTCAAGAAACTCCAAGACCCATGAATTACTCTACTACCCAGATGCCTCCTTATGTTCCCTAAATATTCTTATGTTCCACTTCTCATCATTGAATAGTCTTATTAGGTCATTGTTTCGTTAGAAGTTGTTATAGCTCCATTCTGCTTACACGTCTACCTGATCATTCATTTGGAAGCTCAGCCTAGCCACACCTATAGCTGGTTGACTCCTTGACATCGTATTAGCAATACTCTCTATTTGCTTTACTTGGTGCAAAAAATGTAAGAACTTGTACAAATTCACTTGTCAGCTATATATATTACCATAGGCCTATATTTATACACTTTAATTAATATTTGGGGACGGCATGCAGTGGCTGGCACTGTTGCCTCACGCCTCTGGGACCAAGGTTCAAGTCTCTGCTCAGGTTCCATGTGTGTGGAGTTTGCATGTTCTCCTTCCTCCGGGTGCTCCGGTTTCCCCCCACCATCCAAAAACATGCTAGGGCTAATTAGAGTCACTAAATTGCCCATAGGCGCGAGTGTGCCTGGCGATGGGCTGGTACCCCATCCTGAGTTGTTTCCGGCCTAGCGCCTATAGACTGTGAGATAGGCTCCAGACCCCACAACCCAGAAGGATAAGTGGTTTCAGAAAATGAATGAATGAATGTTAATTTTCAGGGAAAATTACTGACTTTCACATTGATGTCAGCATATAAGCGCCATTTATCGTTGTGGGACAGCACTATAAATGCAAAAAGGGCTTTCAATCAAGACTGTTGGGTAAATATTTGACTGTTACTACTACTGAGAACTGATTCTGGTCACTGCTATTCCGATTGGTCTCTGAGCAGTATTCACCTAGGTGCTGTATAAAATAATTCATCCATTTTCTATACCCTCTTGTCTGGAGCCAAAGCCAAGATGGGACGCCAACCTATAGCAGAAAAAGTTCAAATTAATTTATAGTTTTTAATATAGATAGATATTTAATAGAATATGAGCGCAGTGTCCAAATATGTTATTCACATATGCTGCTGTGTTCCATGAAATACATGTGTGGTTAGCGGCGTTAAAATGGTGTTACTGTACCTTTAAATTTTATTCGACTTTGTTCAGTTCCTGGAATTTCCACGAACTTGCGTAAATTGCCTGTACTCCAACTGTCTTCAAGAGACCCCTGAATTAGGGATTGATTGATGCGCGCTTCTCACGCAGATTAAGCTGGATTCGTCCCTGTAGGGTTACTGTATGAGTCCGTAGCGGACAATGCAATGCATGGATGTAGACTTAGCGGATGTCCGTAAAGTGTAGGCATTGTTCTCAGCGGGCTGGCTTTCGCCGTAGTAAGAATCCAGGCAGACGCGTAACTGCTCGTGTAACTCCACAACAGCTTACCGAGCCCGCAGCAATGGCAGCTGGTAAGTAGCTATTATGTTACTTAGGCAGTGTTTGTCTAGCTCCCGTCCCGGCAGTTGTGTCACATAGACGGCATAATCGGCACAGTGGCCTTCCCACCCCCTCCATCCTCGATCTGTTTCAGCTGTGAAATGACCCCCCGCAGCAGTTTAATAAAGACCAAGTATCTCCAAGACAGTAATGCTGTCGGCCAGCGGTGTTTGTGCTGCTCGACAGCGCCGACATCTGGGTGCGAGCATTAATAATGCATCATGCTGTGTGTGTGTGTGTATATATATATATATATATATATATAGTGTTTATAAGTAAAACTAAAATGCTGCCTAGCTGCATGGTTAGTCTTGTGGGTCTTATGCATCACTCCATGTGTAGGCAGTAAACGATTTGCATATAAAATACTTGTCTATAGTCATGCAATTTTGATATCCAACACGGATTATCATCTTACTAATTTATTCATCTCGATCCTGAACATTTTTTTTTCGTTCTTACTGACCTACGGTTGAACAGAACGTTCGTGCTATTTCTTAAGTTCATATAAACCATGTTACACGTTTATTGGTTTATTACTTTTCCCAGTTCAACTTTAATATCCTTTTATTGGTCACCATATCTCATCCTAAAGTTCCTAAGCCTGCTGTGAGGGAGTCAGTGTATATGAGCGGCGGTCGGGGCTCCCAAAAGCCGGCCCTCACCTTCCCGGGGGCCCCTCGGCTCCTGCCCTGGCCAGAACCGCGCAGCCATGTTTCCCCCCTTTATCTTAGAGATTATTAATAGGAGTGTCTCCCTTTGTCACGAAACAGGGCACATTCTGACCCCGTACGGTAACGGCATGAGACCTAACGGGGCCGGGGAAGGTGCGAGCACAGGCCGGGAACACGCCATCCTGCGGTGGAACAAATTGAGTTCCAGTGCCATGAATAATGAGAAATCCAAGAGCCGCTGCCATGACACCGAGTATAACGGGCGGCCGGGCAGCCCTCCGACATGGGGGCACGGCTCCCCCGCTCTGGGGCTTTTCCTTCCTCTTTGGCGTCGGTTTCGCCACCGGTCTGTCTGCGCATATTCCCCGGTCTGCGGCTTTGCTTTTTTCCTCGTATATGCGTGTTCCTCCAGTGCATTGCCATATGTTCTCCTGCTTTCTGGGCCATGCATCTTTTCCTGCCGTGTTTACATTGCCGGTGACGTGCGCCGTGCGCCTGAGCTTTGGCGCATTTCTCTCCTCCGACACAAGAGGGCGCTGCTTCCCTATTTTCTTTTTTTTCTCCATTTTAAAATACATGGCTAAATGCAGTCCATGTACGCATCTTACCGCTATAATCCCCATAGCATGAGTAAGGAAGCTGAACTACTCGGGGAGTCCTTGCAGCTGCGTGCGTGGTGCTCATGGTGTGATCCTGATGTGCAGAGGGGTCAATTTCAGGACCAGAAAGGAAAAATCCAGACCAGGATTTTATTTCAACCAGTCAGTTGAGCATAAAGAGCCACAGTCACGGGGTGCTCAACTAGTTGGTTGAAACAAAATCTTGGTCTGGATTTTTACTTTCTGGACCTGAAGTTGACACCGCTGCTGATGTGTTATTATACTGTGCACATTTGCTGCATTTCAGAACAACCAATGGGGAGGGGTGTGTGAAAATGAGGGGTGGGGACATCTGCTTATGTGCAGGGTACCCCCCCGGGGTCTGACTCCAGCTCAGTCACGCCACAGAGCTGAAACAAGACTGAATGCTGCAGTGTCACTCTCTATTCGGCAAACTTCAGAAAGGCTGAAGAGTATAGTGAAGACCCAAATGTATATGCTCTGTGTTAGTGAAGTCAGAAAAGCAATATTAGGGACAATCAAAACGAATCCTGGCTTTATGCTATGTGGGAGTGTCCCTGCTCGGGACTACAAGCAGAAATTCAAGGTCTGGGCAGAAATCTGATGGATTACTAAGACCATTGCCCTTTCTAGATCGGTCCAAACTAACATTATTGTAAACACAGTTGCCTGGGGTTTAATCAAGGGGCAAAGACAGGAAATGAACCGAGCAGGAGGCAGATGTGGGTCTCGAATGCATCCTGGGTCATTGGGGCAGAAGCGAATCAGAACATGTCAATGTGGAATGAATTAAGGATTTGTTAAAACCAAAAAATACAGCTACCCCAACTTGGCCTTTCGGGACGGCCTGTCAACATACACATATTAATAAGTGCTTACTTATTAATGACTCGCAGTCTCTGAATGTTGATGGGTCACGATAGCATGCCCAATCTGCAAAACATGGAGTCAAAGTCACTGAAAGTTGCTGCTTAAATGACACTGTAAAGTATCAATTCACTGTCACTTTGGAGGCCAGCGTAATGTGCAGTATAATTGGGGTCAGGTTTGCTGCCGGTTGCCCGAGAGACCCCGCCTCATAACCTTGCAGTAATGGCCGCCCCACATTCGCGGACTCTATACAGCGGCTGTTGGCCTGGTCGCTATGGCAACTGCGAGTCATAGAGCCCGGCGTGATTAGAGGGAGTGGAGGGCTGGCCCTCCGCTTCGGTGGGAGGGGCGGAGTCACCACTGCAGTCTCTGTCCTCTTCCTTGCCTCTGCAGTCCCCCCCCCCGTGCGCTCTTCCTGTCCCCGTGCCCCATCCCTCCTCGGCTCGGGACTGGCTCGTCCTCCAGACGCTGCACTTACACACACGCACTCCCACGCCCCTCCGTGCCCGCACACAGCACAACAGCGCGATGTCTTCCGGCCAGCCAGCCCTCCCTAGGCCCAGGTCCCCCCTGCGAAAAAGAGGCAGTCTTCAGAGTGCACTCAGCCCTGGTGAGTGTGCGTGTGTGTGTCAGGGGGACGGGGGGGGGGGTCTGTGAAGTGCGTAATGTACTGGCAGCTGGTGCATGCGGCAGGCTACGTCTGTGCCTGTGTGTGTGTTGGGGGTGGGTCCAATGGAACTGTGAATGAATTATTACTTACTCAGCAAAAGGAGACACTGTTGTCGTTCTGGGATGGTATGAGGAACCTGAGTATGCTAATCAGACATCACATAGCACGCAGACGCAACCGTTATTTTAAGCAGTTTATTTTAAATGGAGAGTATTTGTGAAACATCACATAGTACATTAGCAAGCTATACATTTGAACAGTGCTGTGGAAGGGGAGATCTAATGAAACCTCACATGACAGGATTCCTGTCCATCGTGTGTGTGTGTGTGTGCATGTGTGTGCGTGTGTGTCGGTGGAGTTTGCATGTTCTCCCTGCGTTCATATTTGCTTCCTTCTGTTGCTCAAAGACATAGGTCTTAGGTGTACTGGTTTCTCTAAAATATCCATGGTATATGTCCTGTGATGGACTGGCATCCCATCCAGGGTGCCCCCCAGCCCTGTGCCCTGTGATGGACTGGCATCCCGTCCAGGGTGTCCCTCAGCCCTGTGTCCTGTGATGGACTGGAATCCCGTCCAGGGTGCCCCCAGCCCCGTGTCCTGTGATGGACTGGCATCCCATCCAGGGTGTCCCCCAGCCCCATGTCCTGTGATGGACTGGCATCCCGTCCAGGGTGCCCCCAGCCCTGTGTCCTGTGATGGACTGGCATCCCATCCAGGGTGTCCCCCAGCCCTGTGTCCTGTGATGGACTGG
>JAODKM010000118.1:19381296-19396188 GCA_026780845.1 Petrocephalus sullivani
CTTACTGCGGACGCTGAGAGCAGGCGTGCTTGCAATTATACTTTAATGCCATTGAAATAGCGATAATAGCTAAGTAGCAATAATAATAATAATAGTGAAAGCATTCTCTGTTCTACAATTTAAATTGTGCGGCATTTTTTTCTTGCAGCGTTCTGCGCAGTCACATTTTGTAGTAAACACGTTACAGTTAGTCAACATGAAGCGGTATATGACAGAGGAGTAAGTGACGATCGTTAAAATTCATTACAATTCCAGAGAAAGTATCTCTGAGACTGTACGCAGATTATGCGGTAATTTCAGTAGGGGAAACGTCTTAAATGAAACAACTGTGAAAGCACTCGTTGAAAAAATTTGAACAAACAGGTTCGGTTACAGACAACAAAAAACAGGCCGACCACGTATTGGCTGTTCAGCCGAAATCATTGCTGCTGTGAGCGATAGTGTCACGCAACCTCAGTGCGCCGTCGGCCACTGAAACTGGGCATTTCGAAAAGCACCATGCAGCGGATTTTAACAAAAGATTTTCATCTGCACCCATTCAAATGAGATCCTATTCCACACTTAATCGTAATGTGTACTTTTTAAAATAATGTAACAACTTTGGCAACTAATAAATAAATAATATGTTTTCTTCTTAAAGATCTTATTGGATCCCTTGTCCTCTGCTGGCGCTTGCAACATTGTCTCCAAGAAATTAAGACTCAGCCAGAGCAGTCAATGCTCACTGTTTAGCCTATTAGTCAGCTAGTCCAGCTGTATTAAACGTTGTGTTCCCAGCTTGCTACCACCAAAAACAGAAAGCCACAACTAATTAATATGGGGAAACACTATCAAAACTAGTTGAGGAGTCCTAATCATGGCTGTCAGAGAGAACGTGGTCTGGTGCCCTTGCTGCTGCATGCAGGGGTACTGAGAGCAGGGTGATGGCGCTAATTGCATCCACACACCGCCAGTCAAACGCATGTTCGACGTCCACATGACATGCATCATACGCTCACAACAGACCTGCAGTGCCCAAAACAAACCCCCAGTGCCTATTAGTGGTGGCCCATAATGCATCTAGATACATGCTCCTCCCCCTCACAGACTTCTGAAGGAGCAGAATGAAGAACAGGTAGACCACGCCCCAAAAGAGAGGGAGGTGACCCTAGAACGGGAGTTTCAGAGAGTGTCCATCTCTGGAGAGGAGAAATGTGGGGTAAGAGCCTCTGGCTTGCAGCGAAACTTTCCTTGATCTGTATCCTCTGAAGAGCAAACCCAGCTTAAGGTTCCTACTGAGTCCTGCAGGGTCCTATAGACTAACTGCTCCATGATCTATGAAGGAGCTGCATGATAAACACTAAGAATTTGTCACCCACAGAACTGGGACTGTTACATCTACCTGCAGGCTGATGGCAGTATTTTTTCACAAACGTTTGCCCTGGTCGTGTCATCACATCTTGACCTCTTGAAGCTGAGGTGCAAGAGCAAGTTCTCTCAGCTCCCCACATACTGATCCATATGCCCCCCTCCAGGTGCCCTTCACGGATCTGCTGGACGCAGCCAAGTGTGTGGTGAAGGCCCTGCTGATCCGACAGAAGCACATGGCGCTGTCAATGCAGGGCTTCTGCAGAACCACAGCGTGCTACCTACAGGAACTGGGTGAGAAGCCACCAGTGCTTCGCGTCTACGAGGACATCCCAGAGACACCAGTGGCCGCAGGTGCGGGTTCCTGTCAACTGGAGGCTTGAAGTGCTTCAGGGTGGAGTGTTGAAGAAGGAGATCTCACCTCTTGCTATCCCCTCATCCTTTACAGATGCCCCTGTGCATCCCCCGGTTTCATTGACCCATCCCTATGAAGGCCAAGACCCCAAGAATATGCCAGTAGACATAGGGTATGGCCTCAAGATGGTGAATGGTGTGGTCCATGTCTACACTAAGAGGAACACCCTTGAGAAGTGAGTGACCATAGCTGCAACCAGTGGGCAGTTCGGGTCCAGAGAGTAGAAGTCCAGTCTAAGATTTTGTTTCAACCAACCGGTTGAGTACTGTGACTGTGTGACTGTGACTCTTTATATACATCTGGTTCGTTGAAACAAAATTTTGGTGTTGGCTTTTACTTTCTGGACCTGAATCTGTATTTAACCCAAGTTTGTGTATTTTATAGCAAGCAAACTGCCTACCAGAATCTGATCATGCTTGCCAATGTGTGGCATACATGCTGTTGATGCAGCTTTTCCTGTACTTTGATCCCATTCCCAGGAGTACCGAGCTGGACCTTCCCTACCCAGACTTGCAGGAATACATCACTGACATCAACATGATGATGGCCCTTATCATCAATGGCCCAGTGTAAGTGAAATATGTCTGGAGTCCATCAGGGCTGCTCTCAAACGTTCTTAATCCCTAACGAGCCAGCAGGGTGACGGATAAGTACGGAGAAGTCGTAGGCACCTCAGCCTGGAATCAAGTTCAGTTCCAGAAGCAGCAGTGACTATTTCAGGGACACCTGGCTGAAACAAAGGCAAAACAAGGACAAAGTTGGTCTCCATGGAAACCAAAAGTCAATGAGCCTTAACTTAATCACTTCAGCTAAATCACTCAGCATTCCTACTTTGTCTCCCATTCTTTTTTTACTGACACTGATGACTCTCTGTCTTCACGGGTGGCCATCAGGAAGTCCTTCTGCTACCGCCGGCTGCAGTATCTGAGCTCCAAGTTTCAGATGCACATCCTGTTGAATGAAATGAAGGAACTGGCAGCTCAGAAGAAGGTTCCTCACCGTGACTTCTATAACATCCGCAAGGTGATTCCATCATGTTAGCATGAACAAAACCTTACACGCCCAACTTTTTTAACAAATCAAACCCAAAGTAGGCCTGTCTTAGATTTTTCGGTAAGTTTGTGAGCTCTACATCCAGGTGATTCTTTTGGTGGTGCCTTGTACACCTCCCTCCTATAGGTGGACACGCACATTCATGCCTCCTCCTGCATGAACCAGAAGCACCTCCTTCGCTTCATCAAGCGGGCCATGAAGAAGAATCCTGAGGAGATTGTACACATGGAGCAGGGCAGGGGCCAGACTCTCATGGAGGTCTTCGAGAGCATGAACCTCACGGCCTTTGACCTGAGCGTGGACACACTCGACATGCATGCTGTGAGAGTCATAGACTGGGTTTATGGTGGGGCCAGACTGTGGGTGGGGCTATTGGTATGATGGCAGGTAGTGTGTGGGTGGGGCTATTGGTATGATGGCAGGTAGTGTGTGGGTGGGGGTATAGATATGATGGCAAGTAGTATGTGGGTGGGGCTATAGATATGATGGCAGGTAGTCTGTGGGTGGGGCTATAGATATGGTTCCAGGTAGTCTGTGGGTGGGGCTATAGATATGATGGCAGGTAGTCTGTGGGTGGGGCTATAGATATGATGGCAGGTAGTATTTGGGTGGGGCTATAGATATGATGGCAGGTAGTATGTGGGTGGGGCTATAGATATGATGGCAGGTAGTATGTGGGTGGGGCTATACCTCTTCATGACCAATACCCAAAATCTCATATTTCTTCATCCCTTACAGGACCGCAACACCTTCCACCGTTTTGACAAGTTCAATGCGAAATATAATCCCATTGGCGAGTCCATTCTACGGGAAATCTTCATTAAGACTGACAACCACATCGAGGGGAAGTATTTTGCACACATCATCAAGGTAAGACATTCTTTACAGTCCAGTTTAGCCACAGAAATTGGTGCACTCTCAAGTAATAGAGTCAAACCATCTAAGACCCGTTTGGAATGAAAATCAGTTGGTTCTCCTAGACTAAGTGCAATGTCCATTACTAATACCACTGTACCAGTTTTATGTACTATGGGACATGGTGTGTACAGGTTTTGCTGTACTTGTGAGGACCAAAGGATGGTCCTCACTACTTCAAACTTCTGTAAATGTAATCAAGGGAGTAACAATGCCAAACGTATTTTGCTTGGTTACTTATGGTTAAGGTTAGGGCTGGATAGGGGTTAAGGGTGTTGTGATTGGGATTAGGGTTTTCCCATAGAAATTAATGGATGATCCTCACTAGGACACAAACATGTGTGTGTTTTTGTGCGGATGCCCTACACAGGAAGTGATGTCAGACCTGGAGGAGAGCAAGTACCAGAATGCAGAGCTGCGTTTGTCCATATATGGCCGTTCACGGGATGAGTGGGACCGGTTGGCTTGCTGGGCTGTCCGTCATGGCGTCTACTCTGACAACGTGCGCTGGCTGGTCCAGGTGCCCCGCCTCTTGTGAGTACTCCCCACTTCGTGCTGAAAACTCACATGCAGAAGACTCTTCTCTGACATACTCCCCTACAGAGCTCGCTGGTTTGTTTGGGGCCGTTTTTAATTCTGACACCTAGTTAAGACCTTATGACATGCAGGGCTTCACCTCGGGTCTCACACTGAGAGCAGGTTGCTTAAAACACCAGAGCTAAATAAATCATTTGGGACTCACTAGGATTCATTCCCCAGCCTAGTGATGCCTCTGCATATAGTGGACCCTTTCTTCAGCCTTGTTACACCAAATGACCTTATCGCACTACAAAACAAACAAGCTGGCCACTCCCATTAGATTAATCAATCTGCCTTCGGTTTTCTTACCCAGTGACGTCTACCATACTAAGAAGCAGCTGGCCAACTTCCAGGAGATGCTGGAAAACATCTTCTTGCCGCTGTTTGAGGCCACCGTCAACCCCCAGAGCCACCCAGAGCTGCACCTTTTCCTCCAGCATGTAGGTGCTACGCTGATAGACCTTATAACACCATGTGTATGGGGAGGCAAGCCACCTTTCTGAATGCTACGGTGCCCAATAAGCATCACTACCGTTGTTCAGTTCTGTAGGCTAGGGGTGGCCCATCTTATCCAGAAAGGGACATTGTGTATACAGGCTTTCGATGTAACTCCCTAATTATATTACTAATTAAAGGACTGATTTGCTGAGGAGTCCTCACACCTGGGTTTGAACAGCTGGCCTAAAGGTTATCCCAAAAACCCTTTGCAGATAAGATTAGCCACCCCTGCTGTGAGCCCCAAAGTCCAAGTCTAAGTTAACTGGTGTCTAAATTTCCCACAAAGTGTATGTGCCCTGCGATGGATTGGTATCCCTATCTAGGGCCCTTCCCTGTGATGTTCCCTGTGTTTCCTAAGATTGGCTTGGATTGGGATTGGATTGGGACCATGTGTTCATCACTGAATGTGCTGAACATCATTTATGGATTAAAGTCAGTAAGCTCCTGCCTCTGTGTTTAACGATGCCATTAACAGCCAGTATGTCTGAGTTCAGGTGGTGGGCTTTGACAGCGTGGATGATGAGTCTAAGCCAGAGAACCACATTTTCAACCTGGACAGCCCCCTTCCAGCTGACTGGACAGAGGAGGACAACCCGCCATACTCCTACTACCTCTACTACATGTACGCCAACATGACCGTGCTCAACCACCTGCGAAGGTATGGTGCCAAGGATGCTCACCAAAGGCTAACACGGCTCCTCAGCCTTGTGTAGCATCCATCCTCCGGCCTGGGGTATGTTAGCTTGTATGCAGCACTGCATCTTGGACCAAAAGACTGACAGGCCGAATTTGTCCTGTTCTGGGGGGGGTGTTGGGATTTAGGAAGCGTGGCTTCCGTACCTTTGTGCTGCGGCCGCACTGCGGTGAGGCGGGGCCAATCCATCACCTGGTGTCGGGATTCATGCTTTCCGAGAACATCTCGCATGGGCTCCTGCTGAGAAAGGTGAGGTTCTTCCTGCTGCCGCTCGGCACCTTGGACGGTGGGGGTGTGGCCACCTGCCTCCCAGTGAGATTATAGATGCTGCTCTTGTCCTAGGCCCCGGTGCTGCAGTACCTGTATTACCTGGCCCAGGTGGGCATCGCCATGTCGCCCCTCAGCAACAACAGCCTCTTTCTCAGCTACCATCGCAACCCCCTCCCCGAGTATCTCTCCCGCGGCCTCATGGTGTCCCTGTCCACTGACGACCCGCTGCAGTTTCACTTCACCAAGGTGAGCCAGAAACCACGCCCTCGTCTCTTGTGGCTTGTGTGTAGACGCACACGCGTGATGGCCCCCGCCCCCTTAATGTGTCCCTTCAGGAGCCGCTGATGGAGGAGTACAGCATCGCCACGCAGGTGTGGAAGCTGAGCTCCTGCGACATGTGCGAGCTGGCTAGGAACAGCGTGCTGATGAGTGGCTTCTCCCACAAGGTGAGTCAGCCCTCCTCCACCAGTGCCTGCAGCCACCCTCACTAAGCCACACCCACTCTGCGCCACCCTCCCTAAGCCACACCCACTCTATCCCACCTTCACTAAGCCACACTCACTCTGTGCCACCCTCACTAAGCCACACCCACTCTGCTCCACTCTCCCTAAGCCACACCCACTCTGTTCCACCCTCACTAAGCCACTCCCACTCTGCACCACCCTCATTAAGCCACACCCACGCTGCTCCACCCTCACTAAGCCACTCTCAGTCTGCTCCACCCTCACTAAGCCACACCCACTCTGCGCCACCCTCACTGAGCCACACCCACTCTGCTCCATCCTCACTAAGCCACACCCACACTTCGCTCGCCCCATCCTCCAGCCTCAAACTTCTACTTGTGCATCAGTGTGTCTGTCGCTCTGCAATTATGCCGCTGAAACGCTGTGTGGTATGCAGATCTGGATGTTGCATTCTTCCCACCCTGTGAAATATTCAATTATTCAAATACTCAGCTGAAACAGGAAAAAAAGACACATTTAGCAAAGTATCCATGCTCCTAGCATGTTTATTTTCTAAATTTGGAAAATGTCAAGCCACTACAAAGACGTTTTATGCATTTTTTTCGTCTTGTAATGTACGAATAAACTTAATGAAGGTATTTGAAATGGGCACTATCCTCCTGAGTGTTTTGTAGACCTGTTGCTACGATGCCTAGGGTGGGTTTTCTGTCGCCGCAACATGTAGTTGCATTTCTGGGGAGGTGCACGTCAGGCTACATGTCGGGTCCACAGCTACACCATCCTTATGCTGTCAATTTGGCACAGACATATAAATCAGCCTTACTCCTGCTCCACTTCTTCCGTTTCTGTGTCAGTTAACTGGCAAATGCTGCCCCTGACGTCCTCGGTAAGTCCTGAGCCCCCGCCTATGCCCTTCTCTCCAGGCCAAGAGCTATTGGCTGGGTCCTGGCTACTTGAAGGAAGGCCCTGAGAGCAATGACATCCGGCGCACCAACGTTCCCGACATCCGGGTGGCGTTCCGCTTCGAGACGCTGTGTGAGGAGCTGCAGCTCATCACCCAGGCTGTCCGTACTGCCGAGCTGGAGCCCATCCCGGAAGAGGACAGCCTGTCCATGGCTCCCCTCCCAGGGGGGCCATAGGCGGCTTTGCCCTGCCCTCCCCCTCTCCCTCAGACCAACACTGGCTCAGATAAACAGGGAAGGCTGCCACCTCCTGGGCATGAAGAGTACTGCATGCTCAGAGCTCGACCTATATCTTGACGCCAACTAAGCAACCAATGTCAGACACAGACTAGGCCTGTCTTCCGGCAAGGGTGGCTAGCATTAGTGATTATTATCCCAGTGCTGTGTGTGTGTGTGTGTGTGTGTGTGGGGGGGGGGGGGGGGCCGTCCCTGTCAGCTGCTGTCTCACTACCTCCTCTTTCTTCCTCACTGTGAAACTGTTTTGCCGAGTGCATGAGTGACAGCAGCCCCTAACACTGAGTGTTAGACACATTGAGAGATGCATAAAGGTAAGGGGGTGAGTCCCACTCCCCCACCGCGTGCTGCTCTACACAACGCATATGTGTTAATTGCACCGGTCATCTGCCCCCCGCCAGATCCACACGACAGCTGTGGGACTTTTGGGGGGGAGGCCACACCCTGACAAAGTGCTACAGGGAGGAGGAACCCATCCAGATACACATTCCATCACATAACAGGGTAGCAGCCCAGCCGCGCTTGTGTGCAAACATTGGGTTTAGAGTGCCTGTGTGTACTTGTGTGTTTTTTAGGGCATATCTTCCCGTGTCCCCAGTTTAGAGCGGTGCAGTGTGAAGATGTTCCCCATGAGCTTGCTGTCCGTCCCATTTCCATGTGCCCGTGCCCCCAAAAGAGGCACCCCGGCTCCCGTGCCTTTCCTCTCCGCCCTCCCGCCGCACTTTGCTGTGGCCTCTTGTCTGTGTTTCTTAATTTGACGTCATTTGTCCTGACAAACATTCCACGGGTTTCTCCTCAGAAGTCTCACCACAACTGCTGACACTGAGAGCAGACAACAGTTAGAAGGCAGGTAACTTGATCTGTAGTGTGCGACTAGCACAGTCTCCCCTGCATAGGTTACCCCATGGTACCCCCAATATTGTTAGCTTGATGGAAGAAAGACCCATTTTTGAAGACGAGAGCGATGTGATTCCCCTGTGACTGTTGTCTACTCCACCTCGACTTTGGGCCAGGTTGCTCCCCTCTGCATGTAGCCCTGCCCAATGTGGCAGATCCTGGATTAGCTGCACGGTGTTTTACTAAACTATAGATGTATGTTTACAACACACAGTTAAATCTGTGGCGAGCAGCCATGCAAGAGAGCTGCCCATGGAGGGGAAGTTGTTGGCTCCTCTGGCATCCTGTGGCAGCGTGGACACTGGCCAGCTCGCCTGGAGACATCATCCTGCTGAGGGACAAGGTTTATTCCTTACATCCATGTTTTTAAAAATGTATTTTATTGGCCTGCCATCATACATGCTGCGCCTTCCGAGCAGAGAGCGATGGTTGTGAGGTCACAGATTTCACAGTGATCATTTACATTCACATCTTTCACGCTATTCTCCGTGAGGTCATTCGTTGTAAGTCATTCTCATGAAGGGCATTTATTGTGAGCTTATTTGTTGAGCAGTTTTGAGCAGGCACGTTCACAGTTAGACTATTCTGAGTGTGGGTCATTCTTAAGTCATTAGGAAGGACATTTTCTGTGAGGTCACTAGTTACGAAGTAAGTCACAGTAAGGGAGTTCGCTGTGATGGGCATTTACTGTGGGGTCATTTGCTGCGAAAGCATTCACATTTGCCTTTATATCATACATGCACTGTGAGCTTATTTACCCCAAGTTTGTTGGTTAAGATGTGTGCACAGATCATTAGTGTGGCTCCTTCAATTCCATAAACCACAGAATTTATTTTTTTAAAAGCTATGGAGAGATATACTTTATAATATTAATATATCTATGGAACCAATAGTTTTTCTGGGATGATTCCGTCGTCAAGGTACATCTTATGTTCCAAGGGTCTCGGTGTAATCGTCATGATTTTAATTGCAATTTTATTTTGTCATTGTCGCTCCTGAAAGTTGGTGATACATTGATATGCTCTTCAGAGCAGGACAGATGTTCACGTCTAAGTCTTTTTCGGTCAGAGCAAGGCGGGATCTCTGTGTCGCCGGAGCAGGAGCCCGCGCTGTGGATCCACTGCAGTGGTAGAAGTGAAAGGTTATGATCCCACACTGACACCCACAGGCTGAAAGGCCCAGCTAGGTCTGAAAGGGTGCAGACAATAGTGGGACCATATTTGCACAGACCTGCTTCTCCAAACCCAAGTCATTTTTGACAAACTGTTCACACCAGCACCAAACTCTCCCCAGTCTCTTCTTGTCTGGATGTAATAGGCATAAATGTATAAATTCAAGTTTCCCTAGGTAGATGAGCAAAAAAACAAAGCACAGCTGATGTATATAAACCTACACCTTTCTGCAGACTGTATGTACACAAGGGCCCTGTGCTTTTGTTACCACCTAACACTGCTACAGCCCCCTGTTCTCACAATAGTCAAATGAATGCAGCATCCTTGAGTCACTCAGCCTGCAAAGGATTCTGGGTAACAGGCAGCAGGTCAGGGTCCTCCATCCCTCATTTGGTGGCAAGGATGCACTCTGAGATGTACACACCGGTAAATGGTACTTATTTTGGTACTCCTTTTGATTTTCTCCTCACATCTTCACAGTTTCCATTCTATTCATCTGCAATTCTGATGTAGTTTGGTTGCTTTGCCTCTGCTGCCATGATGCAGTCACCGTCTCCAGTGACACACAGACTGACGTGCATGAGTTGGCACAGATGTAATGTTTAATATATTAAACAAATAAAGCATGTTTAGTCCACCTTACATGCCCTGGGGTCATGTCTTTCATACTGGGTCTCTGTTGGCCTCAAAGCAAAGCTTGTTTCTTCTGCGTGTCCTTAGCATTGAACTGGCTCCTGCATTTATCCTGGGCACCTCCACTTCAACTACACCTTGATTTGTAAGACAAACTCTGCACTACGTCACCAATCCCACTGTCTTCCATTTAAGGACCTACTTACTGGTCCAAGCTTGACCAAAACCAGCAATTGACATGGTCGTTCACTAGGAGCTAATGTAAAGGCCCATGTTTGTGTGTAATTACTAATAGAAAACATTTCATATTGTGACCACAAGTTAGTAGTTTAAGATCTCAGTTACGGGACTAATGTTGTATACTGTTAGAATGTAACATAAGGTGAACAGTTTAATTAGTATCCTGATGCATAAAAGACTGAAACCCAAAAGGTGTAAAAATTGTGTCATTAGCTTTGGTTAATTATTTACTTCTATAATATGGTGAATGGAACATTGCAGCATAACTTTATGCTTCCCTATGTGATGGAGATGCATATTTTTTCCGATACTATGCCAATTACTCCATAGCACTATACTTTGCACATTATTTACACAGTTCCCAAACCTTAAAGGAAAGCTGTCAGAAAATACAGAACACCTGGCACATTGTTGGTCAGGAATTTTTAATTCAAGCTTCTTCCAAAAAAGACCCCAATTATTCACTTTGTGACATTTTCCACAAAAACAGCCTGGGGATTTGTTCCATTTCTCCACAGCAAAGATCTGATCACGCACACTCTAGTTACAGAACCTCTGGGGCCAGGGCTGTTGGGAACTTGCAGGCCCAAACCCACAGGCAGAGTGCGTCCTCTTCCGACCATGTGAGCCATGAAAAAAACGCGCTGAAAGATCCAGGTCATCGTCATGTATCGTCCTTCCTTCAGCCCATGCTGCTCACTAGTAGGCAGTACAGATGGCCAGAGGCTGGTAAGTTCTTAGTAGTGAATACTGTATGAGGCGTGTGTGTGTTTGTGTGACGTGCTGAAAAAGCTGTACATGCATTGGATGTTGAGGATGTCACTCACCACCAGGGCAGCCTTAACGGCTTGGAGCTGGGAGAAGACCCGCCCCCCTTCCTCAGGACACATGGTCTTTAGCTCGTCACGGGTCATCCCCAGGAGCAGGGACCCACTGAGCACGCCCAGACAGCGCACTGTGCTGTAGGACGATGTGTGAGGGCAGATGAACACACAAACAAGCGCAATATACATCCATACAAACACACACAAATACAGAGCAAGTTCAAATACAGTCTTACACTGGCACCTTTCCCTTGGTATGTTTATGTCTACTATATTTATATATATACACACACACACACAACTGCAGGCTCACACTGGTGAGAATCCCATGACATCCAGCCAGGCCTTCACATCCTGAGGTTTGGAATGTTTGGTGAGAGAAGCAGAGGAGCCTGTCCCCTGCTGGAGAAGACAGGATATTAAAAATCCATGCAGGAGTAGGCCGAGTCCTTTGCTGAAATATTTAGATATATACTGTAAATTACTGATATGCATAAATGATAAATACTCATTCATATGAATGAAACTGTAAAATCATTCATGTTTGACTATTGCGTTAGCTCAAGGTGCTAACCACTAACTAACACAAGGCACTAACCAAGGCTTCGTAGATAGAATCCACTTCCATGGATTCCAGTAGGTTGTTGGGCACAAAACCCTCCTTGTTCTTATCAGTGCATACTTTCCACCACTGCTTGGACTGATCCAGCACCTAAGAACCAGCAGGACAGGAAGATGCCGAATCGGATGGACGGTTTTGTAACCCTAGAGAGCTTAGATCGGCTGGTTCAACTGATCATGGTGTCCCATTGGTGGGGTCTGACATAGATAACAATTATTATTATTGATACTGATATTGATCAATTCTTTTTTTTCACATCGCCCAACTTTGCTCACCATGAGAGCAAGCTTGGCGGTGAAAGGCAGCCACAAGAGCAGCGCCCAGGGAGCTGGGGGTTAAGGGCCTTGCTCAAGGAGCCACAGATGTGCTGAGCCAAACCGGCATGAACCGGCGACCTTCTGATCACAGGCATAGAGCTTAACCCACTGAGCCACACTCTGCCTCCCAATGCTCTCTGGCCACATGACTGGCGCTCTCCTCCCAGCTTACCTTGACCACATCTCCCTTCAAAACGCTCAGCTCCCGATGGTTTCTGCCCGTGAAGTCATACCTCACACGCATGTATAGGGAAGACCCTTCAGCAGCCCTGCCCCGCCCACACACACATGCAAACATATTTCAGCTTAATTAAACAACAGCCATGTTCCTACACTGATATTTCATCCTTTATAATTAGTCATACACCAAAGACATGACACTCCTACCATAATTAAGAAAATATTATTTTAATAGGTTTTCAAACTCCTCTGAGATAACCAATAGGTTTGGGTCAGGGTTCTATGGGCTTGAATGACAGGAATATTAATTTTTTTGCTGGACTAGTGTAGCTTGAGAGTTTAGAACTAACTATTGGATACCTTGTTAGTTTTGAGCTTCGGGAGCCGGAGTTCTGTCAGAGAAATGGAAATAAGAGCAAACAGACTCTGTTGCATGTGTTGACGTGTCCTTTTTTAAAAGTATATTATTAATTTATTTTGGTCAACTTCACTGTACAAATCTTCTGTCACATTTATGTTGGTGCTTAATTTCATGGTAGTGGCGATGAACCAAAATAAGTCTACGAGGTTTAATACATTTCTGGAGCTCAGAATCAAGGATCACCCTGTCAAGCTACTGTATAGTGGCTTTTTAAAATCCAAGCAGTTACAAAAGCAGAGTATAGTAATTTTCACGTTAGAAGTTAATATCAAAAGTAGCCTAAAAATTAAGCAAGCCTCTTAATACTATTATTACTACCCACTACAGCACTCATTTCCCATGTATGACCTCTTACCTGTTGCTGGCGGGGTCCTTTCTTTAGGGGTGTGGCCTGGCTCTCACTGACTATTGAAGGAGGTTCCCAACCATCAGTAAACTCTGGGGTGTAAGGTGGGACTGTATCGTCATCTGGCCACGCAGAGCTGCAAGCACACAGATGACACCCAACTGGTCACATGGAGCCACACCACCTGAACTGGGCCCCGCCTCTACAGCACGCACTACCTGCATTGTCCTGCATTACCAGCCAAGTGAAAGAACTGTTAAAGGTCTTAACAGACCTTAACAGATTAATAACAGACCAACAGAAAAATCATCTGAGGAAGTGAGTCTGCTCAGGCCTGCAGTCTCCAAAACAACTGGACCAAAGCAACATGGCTTCTTTGCTTTATACTAAACCTTTTATCAAATAATACTTGTTATTAGGGTTACTAGGGTTGTTATTCTTATTTATTGTTTTTGAATCTTCACTGTACATCTGTTGTTTTGGGTCAAATAACAATTTCACTGTACTGGGTGCATGTGGCAATAACTACTGAATCCTTAGCTATAGCCTACAAAAGGACGACCAGAACGTCGCGACAGGTCGAGCTCCTTGACAACCGAGGTGCCTACTGTATAATAATATAGATAATATAGATAGATAATATAGACAATTCAGCAGCCTTTTGGTAGAAAAAGGAAAACATCAGATGCTCCTGATCTCTGCAGCTTACAATCAACATGAGGTATGACATCACCGGAAATCTTCAACCAATTAGGCGGGAGGCGGGGACTTCCCACCTGGGAATGTTCCAGGCATCTCCCAGAGACTGCCAGAGCTGGTCCTCCTCCTCAGTGGCCTCCTCGCTGAGGAGCCGGATGGTCTGATCAGTGAGCAGAGGAGCTACTACAGTGGGTGGCAGCTCTGAAGGGTAGTGTGGCACTATCTGTGGGGGTGAGGAAGCAGGCAAGACCTCAGAACACCTTGGCTCAGAATGACCATCGCTGTGTGGATTAGATCAGGAATCCAAATAACTACAATGTCGTTCCTTTACTAGTTCAGGTATCCAATCACCTAGAGCCACATAACATAATTATTGCAGACATGCAACTAACTGTCCTCACAACTTAATTTCAACAGGTATCCAATTCAAGACATGCGTACTGGGTTACTCTGTCATAATGCCAGGTATCCAGTTCACTGTGCTCGCATTACCAAGAGATACATCTCTATCATTCCCAAGATGCCAGACCAGGACAAAGCCTGATGAATATATGTAAGTGGTGCAAGAAAAAGAGACAAATCTGGGTAAAGCAGGGACTCACAAAGCTCAGGATGGAGAAGAAAGAGTGGATGAAGTCTTGAGCGCCGGGGTTTTGGATCTCACCATTCAGCTTTCCCTGTCACAGGAGAACAGAGACAGAAAACTGCTCAGGAAATCTGAAAATGGAGAGCAAAATCTGAAGGGTATCTGCAAGAGAGCTGTCAAGTCAATGTAATTTTTGGAGATCCTGGGGGATGCTGCGATCACTCCTTTTGTTATCTCGGGACACAGGTACAGTGGGAAATCATCTAGAATGGTGTTTCCCAATCCGATGCTCAGGGAGCCACAGACAGTCCACGTTTTGCTCCCCGCCGGGAGCTTGGAGGGAGCAATAACATGGACGGATTGTGGGTCCCTGTGGACTGGATTGAGAAACACTGTTCTCGAACAAGAAGGAAGGGGAAGTACTCTAGCAGTTACTCAATTTAGACTAGGGCTGCTCAATCCTGCTCCTGGAGATCTACCACCCTGCAGAGCTTAGGTGCAGCCCTAATTTAACACACCTGATA